>JAQQAF010000005.1:32559564-33159564 GCA_029747655.1 Ensete ventricosum
ACAAGAGGCGGCTAGGTTGGCTCTGTAGCCGACCTAAGCAAGGGGAAACCCTGGCCGACTAGCAGGATTATAATCTAGCAGGATTTTTTATTGACTAGTAAGGGGTCGATGGCCACTAAGCCCTAAGGGCTAATCTAAACCCTAGTCATACTCCTTTATAAGATAGGAGTGACTTTATTACAATCTAGCAGAATTTTTTATTGACTAGTACTGAGATGAATATGACTCAACTTTGCTAGAGTCCTATCAAGTCCGCCCTCTTCAAATCAGCCTTCTCCTCAAGGTTGAGGGTCCATAAACTCTGGAAACTGGATCTTTAACTCCTCATGTGACTCCCATGTTGCATCTTCGGATGGTAAGTTAGTCCACTTTACAAGTATTTCAGTTGAAGAGCATCACTAGCGCATCACAATCCTTCGATCAAGTATAGCTTTAGGTTGGGCTTTGATTTCTCCATCATTAGTGGTGCTCGGCAGCTGAGTCTAGGTCTTCTCATGTTCTTCCAACTTTAGCTTCAATAAGGATACGTGGAAGACGGGATGTATCTTAGCGTCATCTAGAAGCTTTAATTTATATACCATGACCCCAATGCACTCCAAGATCTGGTATGGTCCATAAAATTGTGGAGAACTTCATTGATGCTCTTGCGTTGATTGATAACTGCTTGTATGGCTAGAGTCGAAGGTAGACCCAATCTCCCACTATGAATTCCCGCTCACTCTGGTGGTTGTCTACTTGTTACTTCATGCGGGCTTGAGTGGGTATTACAAGGGCCGATCAGCCATATAATGCCTCATAAGGGGTACATTTAGTTGATGAATGAAATGTCATATTGTACCACCATTCAGCCCAAGGAAGCCACCTTATCCACTCTTTGGGTCGATCACTCGTGAAACACCGAAGGTATGTCTCGAGGTATCTGTTCACCACTTCTGTTTGGCTATCTTTCTGGGGATGATAGGCTATGCTCATCTTCAACTGGGTGCCTTGTAGATGAAAGAGCTCTGTCCAAAATTTACTTGTGAATACCCTATCATGGTCGCTCACAATCGGTCTTGGCATCCTATGCAGTTTTACTTTATGTTCCATAAAAAGTTGAGCAATACTAGCAGCAGTATAGGGATGTTTCATAGCACAGAAATGAGTATACTTGGTTAGGCGATCTACCACCACAAAGATAGTTTTACCTTGTGATAATGGTAGCCTCTCGATGAAATCCATAGAAATGTCGGTCCATGCTAAGGTATGGGTAGTGGCTGTAGTTTCCCCAGACTTGCCACTGTTTCGCCTTTCTGCTGCTAACATACATCACATTTGGATACATAGTCATAAATTAATTTTTTTCATGCCCTTCCAAAAGAAGTTTTGCTTCACCCTTTTTTGAGTCCTTAGAAATCCGGAGTGCCCTACTGAGGGTGAAAAATGTATCTCGTGCAAAATAATTTGAATGCAAGGGGAAGAAGGAATAATAACAATTCGATCTTTGTAGCACAAGTCCTTCGAATCCCACAAGTAGTGACCCATGGACCCCGGGTCCTTCTCTAACTTTTCTATGATAGCTCAGGCTTCTGGATCATTCTTTCATTCCTCTCTAATGTTGTCGAGGAAGTCGGTGGAGGGAAGGAAGATGGCTAAAATTTTAGCTTATCCCGGTAGCCGAGATAGGGCATCTGTAACAACATTCTCTTTTTCTTTTCAATAAGTAATTTCATAATCAAAGCCAATGAGTTTAGTTACCCATCGTTGCTACTTCAGGGAGGATATTTTCTACTCCAAAACATATTTAAGGCTTCAGTGGTCGGTCTTAATCTGGAAGCGTTGGCCGATCAGGTAGGGTCTCCACTTTGTGACTACGTGTACGATGGCAAGCATTTCTTTATCATACATGGATATTTTAAGATGTGAAGGAGATAAAGTTTTACTGGTGTAGGCAAGGGGTCAGCCATCTCGCATTAGAACAGCCCCAATTCCAACTCCGGACGTGTCGGCCTCAATCACGAAAGTTCGATTGAAATCGGGTAGCTCTAGGACCGGCATCATCGTCATGGCGGCCTTGAGTTTTTCAAAGACTGTGGAGGCTTGATCTGACCACGAAAAGGAGTCCTTCTTGAGTAGGGACGTGAGTGGGGCACTGATCTTGCCATAATCTCTCATGAACTTCCGGTAGTAGCCCGTGAGTCCAAGGAAGCCGCATAGTGATTTTCGGCCATCCTTGCATTGCCTCGATCCTTATCAGGTCTACCGCCACTACATCCTTTGATATAATGTGCCCTAGATACTCCACTTTATGTTGTAAGAAGCTGCACTTTGACTATTTAACATAAAGAGTATTCTCTCGAAGAATGGTTAGAGCAGTTCATAAGTGCTCAAAATATATATATCAAGCGTAGGGCTATAAATGAGAATGTCATAAAAGAATACTAATATTAACTTACGTAGAAACCTTTGAAAGATGTCATTCATCAATCTTTGAAAGGTAGGAGTATTTGTAAGTCTGAAAGGCATTACCAAAAACTCGTAGTGGCTGTTATGCGTTCGAAATGCAATTTTTGGAATATCTTCAGTGCATACTCAAATCTGACGGTATCCGGATCGGAGATCCAATTTAGTGAAGACTTCGCTCCTTTTAATTCATCCAAGAGTTCATCTATGATTAGAATAGGATATTTGTCCTTGACGGTGATGGCGTTTAGAGCCTGGTAGTCAACGCACATCCGCCACTTACCATCCTTCTTACGCACTAGCAACACCGGTAAGGAGTAAGGGCTGCAACTTAGTCGAATCACCCCGGTGTCAAGCATCTCCATTATGATGATCTTGATCTCATCCTTCTACAAGTGAGGATATCGGTATGGTCACAAATTTGCTAGAGGTTTGCCTGGCAAAATAGGAATATGGTGGTCATGCGGTCGGTTAGGGAGCAGCCCGCACGGCTTCATGAAAACATCCATAAATTCGTCCAGCAAGAGGGCAAGCTTAGGATATGAGTTTTGTATGTTCTCCCCCTCAGATGGCTACTTGATATACATCAAGAATCAACCATATGCTTTATGCAAAATTTTCTCCATTCGTTGCGATGAAACGGTGGAAATACGGCTCCCGCGCTTGTCTCGTAATGTGACCTATCTCCCTTTGTAATAAAATTTTATGATTAATTTAGAAAAATTCTAGGAGATATCACCTAGCGTTGTGAGTCCTCACTAAATTGGATCTCCGATCCGGATACCATCAGATTCGGGTATGCACTAAAGATATTCTAAAATCTGCATTCCGCACGCATAACGGCTACTACGAGTTTCCGGTAATGCCTTTCAGACTTATGAATGCTCTTTCTAATTTCCAAAGCCTGATGAATGACATCTCCTGGAGTTTTCTATGCAAGTTTGTATTGGTATTCTTTGATGATATTCTCATTTATAGCCCTACGCTTGATATACATTTTCAGCACTTATGAACTGTTCTAACGATTCTTCGGGAGAATACTCATGTTAAACAGTCAAAGTGCAACTTCTTATAATATAAATTGGAGTATCTTGGGTATATTATATTAGAGGATGGAGTGGCGGTGGACCCGACAAAGATCGAGGCAATGCAAGGATGGCCGAGACCTACAAACGTACAATCATTATGTGGTTTCCTTGGACTCACGGGCTACTACCAAAATTTTATGAAAGATTATGGCAAGATCAGTGCCCCGCTCACATCCTTACTGAAGAAAGACTCCTTCTTGTGGTCAGATAAAGCCTCCGCAGCCTTCGAACGACTCAAGGCAGCCATGCCGATGACGTCGGTCCGAGCGCTGCCCGATTTCAGCCGCACTTTGGTCATTGAGGCTGATGCGTCAGGAGTTAGAATTTGGGCTATTATTATACAAGATGGTCGACTCCTAATTTACACCGAGGCTTCCCCCATACTTCATACGAGATTTTTACAAGAGATACTAATTACTACCAAATTTAAGGTTGGATACAGGTCCATGGCACGAAAGAGGAGTTAAACTAGAAGAATTGTCATCCATGCTCATGCCAAATTAGGCTTTCATCATCCTGAACCATACCAGAGTGTCATGGACTTAGCTCAATTTGCCTAAGCCATGCGGTACCCTTGCGGCCCTCCCGAAGACTTAGCTGAAATTGCCTAAGTCATGAAACGCCCAAAGCGTTATCTGTCTGCACAGGGTCAGCCCTCTTACAACCTCTTAAGGTCCCGTAGGACCTGCAAAGAAGAAGTTGATTAGCTTAGAAGCGAGCGACGAACACGTCCTGGCGTCTTGCAAAATGGAAAGCTATACAAGCAATTTGTCGAACACCTTGAATGCAGCTTAGAAAAGAGAGAAAGAGAGAAAAATAGGACTTTGGAGGGTTGTAGGAACGGTCGCAAGTCTGCAAATGATGGTTCCCAAGGTATCGGACGCAAGACAAATTCAATTATTGATGAACGCCTACGCCCGACATATACCCGGAGCCTCATCCAGCCCGGTGCCACCCGGGGGGTTCCAAGATGCTGAAATGGCTAACATTTCACACCGCTCAGAAATGTTACTGTGGCACACGAAAAAGACCCAAAAATAGGATTGTTTTGGCTCTGTGCAGCGAACGACCGGTCTGCCGCCTTCTACACTAATTTTGCTCACATTTCTTAGGTAAAATCACATAAACTCAAGGCAAAACAAGCTGTCAAACATATGTACAAATAAGAAAAAGCAACGAACGGTTCACAGAGTGAAGATGTTGCGGTTGAGCAACGTCCGTTCGTGACATTCTCCTCCACTAAAGTTGTCGACGCCCTCGTCGATGCTTGTTGGTAGACTTTGACGCGAGTTTCTTCATGTCGTAGGGCATCTTTTGGTTCCTAACTGGCTTCTGTTTGAGGAAACTTTTGCCACTTCACCGAGTACTCAATTTGTTGTGCTCCATTGGGTAGCTTTATCTTGTGATCCGCTAGAATAGTTTCAACTCGCTTCTCGTAAGAGGCTCTGGTGGGGGTAGTCGAGTTGGAATATTTCGAGAATCATCTTGCAGATCTGAGTGGTAGGCTTTCAAGTTGCTCGCATGGAAGACGTTATGAATTCTGAACCATGCTGGCAGTTGCAACTTGTATGAAACATTGCCTACTCTGCTGATGATTGGGAAAGACCCTTCATATTTGCGCACCAATCCTTTGTGCACTCTGTGCTTAAAGAACTGGAGTGATGCTGGTTGGAGCTTCACCAACACCATGTCGCCCACTTTAAACTCTTGTGGTCGCCTCCCCAAGTCTACCCACTTCTTCATCTTCTTGGACGCCTTCTCCAAGTATGCCCACGCAATATTTGCATTGCGATGTCATTCCTTTGCAAAGTGATAGGCTAATGGGCTACTCCCTGTATAACCAATAACCAGGGTGTGAGGAGTTGATGGTTGTTGTCCCGTAATAATCTCAAATGGGCTCTTGTTGGATGTAGAGCTCCGCTACAAGTTATAGGAGAATTGGGCTATGTCCAACAGCTTCACCCAATCTCGTTAGTTGGCACTTACATAGTGCCGAAGATATCGCTCCAAGAGTGAGTTAATTCTTTCTGTTTGGCCATCCATTTGGGGGTGGAGGCTTGTGGAGAAGTATAATTTAGATCCCAACAACTTGAACAACTCGGTCCAGAATCGTCCCAAGAACCGAGAATCTCGATCACTAATGATGTTGTGTGGGACTCCCCAAAACTTCACCACATTCTTCATCATCAACTTAGCCGCCTCCTCCGCTGAGCAATGTAGGGGTGCAGCAATGAATGTTGCATACTTCGAAAATCGATCAACTACCACAAGTATCGATCCAAGTCCCTCTACTGCGAGCAAGCTTGATATAAAGTCCAGGGAAATGCTCTCCCATGGCCTTTCTGGTACGGGCAGCGACTCCAAAAGTTCCACTAGCTTATGCTACTCTACCTTGTCCTGTTGACAAGTAAGGCATGTTCGAACATATTCCTCAACATTTGTCCCCATTTTTGGCCAATAAAAGGCCCTCTCCATGAGAGCCATTGTTCGGTGGATACCCGGATGTCCAGCCTAAAGGGAATCGTGACACTCTTTCAGGAGTTCACACCTCAAGTTATCCGCTCACGGAATATAAACTCTGTTCCCCTTGGTATAGATGAGTCCCTCCTGGACCCAAAATCATCGTGTCTTGCCCTCTTTGATGAGTTGCATCAGAGTTACTGCCTAAGGATCTCGGTACAGTCCATCCAAGATCCTGGAAAGGAAGTTGGAGCGCAATTCACTTGATTGGCCTCGGCCCTCCAACTGTATAGCATTCACTAGCTCCACTTTCCGACTCAATGCATCGATTACGACATTTGCTTTTCCGGGCTTATACTCCATTACCATGTTGAACTCAACCAAGAAGTCCTACCATCGTGCTTGCTATGGGGAGAGTTTCTTTTGAGTTTGGAAGTAACTCAATGCGACATTGTCTGTCCTTAGCACAAATGGTGCTCCCAAAAGGTAGTGTCACCACACTCGTAGACAGTGGACCACCGCTGTCATCTCCTTCTCATGCACAGGATATCGCCGCTCGGTCTCGTTGAGCTTGCGACTCTCGTAGGCCACCGGATGACCCTCTTGCATAAGAACTCCTCCAATAGCAAAATCAGAGGCATCTGTATGGATTTCAAAAGACTTTCCATAGTTTGGTAATCTGAGTACAGGTTCCTCCAACACAACAGTATTTAGGTCTTGAAATGCCACCTCACATTTGTCCGACCATCTCCAGGACTACTCCTTCTTTAACAACTCCGTCAACGGAGCTGCGCACTTCGAATACCCAGCTATGAAGCGCCGATAATAGTTGACGAACCCAAGGAAGGATCTCAACTCTGGCACCATCTTTGGTGTTCGCCAGTCTACCACAGCTTGCATCTTAGACTAGTCCATTCAGATGGAACCATTGCCGATTCGATGCCCCAAGAATAAAATCTTCGTTTGGGCGAAATAGCACTTTTCCCTCTTCACAAACAAGATGTTCTCCCTGAGAACTTTAAAAATTGTTCGGAGGTATCTAATATGCTCTTCAAGTGTTTGGCTATAGACGACGATATCGTCTAAGTAGACGACCACAAACTTATCCAGATACTCCTTGAACAGCTAGTTTATTAGAGTGCAGAATATGGCCGGAGCATTGGTTAAGCCGAAAGGCATCACCAAGAACTCGAATGCTTCATACCTGGTCACACGGGTAGTCTTTGCCTCATCACCTTCTGTAATGCACACTTGCCAATACCCCGACCGAAGGTCGAGTTTGGAGAAGTACTTCGCCTTGCCCAATTGATCGAACAAGTTCGCGATGAGTGGGATAGGGTACTTGTTCTTCACCGTCATCTTGTTAAGGGCTCGATAATCAATACATAATCGGAGACTCCCATATTGTTTCTTCTGAAAGAAGACTAGAGCTCCGGAAGGTGCTTTTGAACTGCGGATGAGACCACCGCTTAGCAGTTCATCTAACTGCTTCCTCAATTCCGCCAACTCTGGAGGGGCCATGCAGTATGGTGGTCTCACTAGAGGCTTAATTCCCGGCTCCAGCTTAATCCGATGATCCACGCCTCTGCGTGGTGGTAGAGTTCTCGACAACTCTGTTGGCATCACATCTAAAAACTCCTTTAGGATGTTCGCCACAACAACAGGTTCCTGAATGGCTTCTCCATCAGGTGTCTCTAGCTTCATAGCTGCTACAAAGGTTGATTCACCTTTTGTACCCCTTTCTTCAATTATAGAGTCGATATTTATTGTAGATCCTTGGTTCCTCCCTGAGAAACTGGAACCATGCAGGGATCGTCACCTCCCATTAGACACAAGAAGTTCAGGAATGGTATTGGCACCAACTTCGTTGCGTGCATAAACTCCATTCCGAGAATCACTTGGAAGTCATCTAGTGGCACTACCATCAAGTTTGTGCTCCCGCTCCATGTCCCGATCTTGATGGGGATCCCTTTTGCTTGTCCGAAGATCCGCTTGGCCTCCGAATTCACCGCCTTCATACGAATTGGGCTCTTCTCCAAGAGTAATCCCAGTCGCTTAGCTTCACGATCGGTAATAAAATTGTGGGTCGCGCCCGTGTCCACCATTGCACGGGTTGTTCGGCCATTAAGCTTGATGTCCACATACATCAACTCGTTGTTTCCTGCCTTCAGTGGCTTTGCCTTTGTGTTCTCCCCACTTGACTCCGCAATGTATTCAACAAACGTATTGCTCCCATCCTGGGTCTTTGCAACGCCTCACTATCGCTACTAGAGTCAGAACTGCTCGAACTAAGGGTGATAGCTTTGCCCTTGTCTGACTTACGGGGTAGAACCAATGCTGTTAAAGCATTGAGTGCCTATTTTTGTGGGCACTCTCTCACTTTGTGCGGTCCTCCACACAAGAAGTATCCACTAGACTTTGGGACTCTACCTCTTGAGCCCAGTCCCTTGTGGAAATTCTTCTTCTTTTGCTCGCCCACAGACTCTTCCGCTCGAGAGTATTTAGAGGGGCGATTTCCCGAAGAGTGTTTCTTCTTTCTCAAATCCTCCGAAGAAACAAAGTCAATCAGCCTTTCTACGGCTGCAATTGCCCCGACTACGTCGGTGACATTCCTCCGATGTAGTTTTTGTTGTGCCCATGGCTTTAAGCCATCGAGGAAGCTGAATAGCTTGTCTTTCTCAGACATGTCCCGTATATCCAGCATCAGTACTGAAAATTATTTCACATAGTCTCGGATTGTTGTACTCTGGCGGAGTTGTCTCAGTTTCCTTCTTGCGACAAACTCTGTGTTCTCGGGCAAGAACTGAGTTCTCAACTCTCGCTTCAAGTCTCCCCATATATCCAGTCGATATCGACCTTGTTGGATTTCTTCCCAACGGGTTCACCATCAAAGTTTTGCATCCCCATACAGATACATTGTTGCTATCGCAACTTTGGTTTCTTCAGAATCGAGCCTTGTAACACGAAAATACTATTCCATGTCGAACAAGAAATTTTCAATCTCTTTGGCATCCCTAGCACCTCCGTAGCACTATGGCTCCGGTGCTCTGAAGTGTTGTGGTGGCACAGCGCGGGTGTTGTTCCCTCCCACATCAAGAGTCCTTGTTAACACCATCACCTTAGCCGTGAGTTTCGCCACAACTTCATGTAGATGTCGTACGGAATCTTTGGTGTCCTCTGTCATTTGATCAATCAAGGATTCAACTTTCTCGATTCGAGTTTCAGCTTCTTGCGAGCTCTCTACCCCAAGTAACCTTCCTTGGCCTTGGTAGAGTTCCTCCACGCTCGCTTCAAGAACATCGAGGCAGGTTTCCGCCATTGTAAGTCTCTCTATGTGGCCCTTCTTCCCAGTTGGCGCTCCAGATGGCGCCTCCTCCCCTCGTGGAGAATACCCAACTTCACGCTCGTTTTGTTCACTGCTGCGCTCCTCATAAGCGGCTCCAACAGTTTACGAGCGAGTTTGCACTTGCAGCCCACTTGCGGCTGCTTGGAGCAAGGGCCCCGCTTGCCCCATCTTGCTCGATTCACCATGATGTCTCACCATGGTGAGATTGTGAATCTTTTTCGCTATTTGTTTGAATTGCTTGCCTGCTCTGATACCACACTGTCACGGACTTAGCTGAATTTACCTAAGCCATGCGGCACCCTTGCGGCCCTCCCGAAGACTTAGCTGAAATTGCCTAAGTCGTGAAGCAACCTTGCCCACTGTTCTGGACATAGCTGGGATTGCCTAAGTCATGAAACGCCCAAAGTGTTCTCTATCTACACAGGGTCAGCCCTCTTACAACCTCTTAAGGTCCCGTAGGACCTGCAAAGAAGAAGTTGATTAGCTTAGAAGCGAGCGACGGACACGTCCCGCCGTCTCGCAAAGCAGAAAGCTATACAAGCAATTTGTCGAACACCTTGAGTGCAGCTAAGAAAAGAGATAAAGAGAGCGAAATAGGACTTTGAAGGGTTGTAGGAACGATCGCAAGTCCACAAACGATGGTTCCCAAGGTATCGGACGCAAGACAAGTTCAATTGCTGATAAACGCCTACGCCCGACATATACTCGGAGCCCCATCTAGCCCGGTGCCACCCGGGGGGTTAAAAGGTGCTGAAATGGCTGACATTTTACACCGCTCAGAAAGGTTGCTGTGGCACATGGAAAAAGACCCAAAAACAGGACTGTTTTGGGCTATTTTGGCTCTATGCAGCGAACGATCGTTCTGCAGCCTTCTACACTACTTTCACTCACATTTCTTAAGTAAAAACACATAAACTCAAGGCACACCAAGCTGCCAAACATATGTACAAATAAGAAAAAGCAACGAACGGTTCACAGAGTGAAGATGTTGCGGTTGAGCGACATCCGTTCGTGACAAGAGGGCAGTCACCATTCCAGAAGAAAGATTGGCTATCACTAAAGACTAACCATGTGGTAGCCCATGCAAGGAAGAAACTTCCCCCTAACAAACGCTGGAGCAGAAGAAAGTTTTCTGAGAAAGATCAAGTCCCCCTTCATCTCCAGCTCCACCAGCATGAAATTCAAGCCTTAATAAAGTGATCTTCCTATTTCTTTAGGGCTTGCAAAATTGGGGATCATATTGGGGCTCCAACCTGGAGATCAGATCCGTGCATCATATCAAAATTACAGTTGATCCTCCAAGTATCTCACCTCAAATGGAAATTTAAAGACGACGACTCAACTCAAGTTCTTCCAGCTGACACCAAGCTGATGAGAAGCTAAAGACCCGGATCCCTGAGTTCATGGAACTTCAGCCTTGAGGACAAGGCTAATTTTAAGAGGGCGGGTTTGATAGGACTCTTGCAAGGTTGAGTCCTAATCTCCCTAGAAGTAGTCAATAAAATCCTATTAGATTGTAATAAAGCCACTCCTATCTGATAATTGAGTATGACTAGGGTTTAGATTAGCCCTTAGGGCTTAGTGGTTGTCACCCCCTTACTGGGTTGGTTGGCCAGAGTTTCCCCCTGCTTAGGTCGACTATAAAGCCAACCTAGTCGCCCCCTGTTCCTATTAAGGCATGTTGGCTATAGGAGGGGTAAAGGGGTAATTTTACTAAGACAAGCACCCCCTTAGGCTAGGGTTTTGATCTCTATATAATGATGTAGCCGCCCCCTCTCTTGAACAAAGTAATCATCTATTTTATTTCAGCCTTGTGCCGAGTCTAAGAGGGAGGAACCCCTACAGCGTTCCAAAGGTTGATCCCCCTCAAGGGTCAAAAACTATATAGCTCCTTTTGGGGTTCTATCATGATCCCTTTTCGTCGAATTCAGCATTGGCCGACCGTTGAGCCCGAGAAAATCACAGCAAGAAGAAACTTCAGATCGGTGAGACGATCCTCAAGAACATGGTCACATTATCTCTGATCCCAACAATCCACGCATGAAGGTTGACTTCCCTAGATGGAAAGAAGGAGACCCGGTCATCTATTTTATTTTAGCCTTGTGCCAAGCCTAGGAGGGAGGGACCCCTACAACGTTTCAATAGTTGATCCCCCTCAAGGGTCAAAATCTATAGAGCTCATTCTAGGGTTCTATCAATTGCTTGGAAGATGGATGCGTGGATGATGGCTACAGGGCAGCAGGAACGTGGCTCTGATACCAGATGATAGAATCCTAGAAGGAGCTCTATAGATTTTGACCCTTGAGGGGGATCAACCTTTGGAACGCTGTAGGAGTTTCTCCCTCCTAGATTCGACACAAGGCTAAAATGAAATTGATAATTGCTTGCTTCAAGAGGGGGGTGGCTATATCTTTAAATAGGGATCAAAACCCTAGCCTAAGGGGGTGTTTGCCTAAGTAAAATTATTCCTTTGTCCCTCTTATAGCCGACCTGCCATAATAGGAATAGGGGGCGGCTAGGTTGGCTCTATAGCCGACCTAAGCATGGGGAAACCCTGACCGACCAACCCAATAAGGGGTGCGATGATCACTAAGCCCTAAGGGCTAATCTAAACCCTAGTCATACTCTTTTATAAGATAGGAGTGGCTTTATTACAATCTTGCAGAGTTTTCTATTGACTAGTACTGAGATGATTAGGACTCAACCCTGCTAGAGTCATATCAAGGACCATAAGATTTTATCTTAGTGAACACCGCCTTATACACCTCAGCTCAATGGTGTTTTAGATAGGCGAAATCACATACTTTTAGACATGGTGTGGTCCATGACGAGTTTCGCTGAACTACCCATCTCATTCTAGGGATATATCCTAGAGATCGCAGCATACATTTTGAATAGAATTTTATCAAAGTCGGTAGTGTCTACACTATATGAGATAAGAAAAGGAAAGAAGTCTGATCTTAAGGTGGTTAAGATTTAGGGTTGTCCAACCCACGTTAGAAGATACAACCCTAACAAATTGGAATCAAGGATGAAACGATGCAAGTTTGTGGGACACCCCAAAAAAACTTGAGAATATTGTTTCTATTATCCGGAGGACCATAAAGTCTTTATTGCCAAGAGGGCTATATTCCTGGAGAAGGAATATGTTCTTGGTCGAAACAGTGGGAGTGTGATAGAGTTGAGTGAGGTTGGAGAATCTAGCTCAAGTACCATTCTAGAGCTCGAGTCTGTTCAAATACCTAGCACACAAGTTTTAACTTTAATAAGATCTAGTAAAGTATCTCACCCTCCTAAAAGATATGTAAGACATATTAGTAGAGAGGATGCTCAGGGTGTTAATCCTCAGACCTATGAGGAAGCTATTATAAGTATAGACTCCGGGAAGTGGCAAGAATTCTGGGATGGATTTTATGTACTCCAACAATGTTTGAGACATTGTAGAAGCACCTGAGGGTATTGTGACCATCGATTATAAGTGGATCTTCAAGAAAAATATCAGAGTAGATAGTAAGGTAGAGACCTATAAGACAAGGTTGGTGCTAAAAGATATCGTCAAAGGCAAGGAGTTGACTATAATGAAACATTCTCAATGGTAGCTGTTCTTAAGTCCATCAAAATTCTTTTGGCTATTGCAGCACACTATGACTATGAGGCATGGTAGATGAATGTGAAAACTGTATTCCTCAATGACAACCTCGAGGAGGAGGCGTATATGAAATTGCCAGAGGGATTCATATCCAGGGAGAGTCCATATAAGGTATGCAGGTTGCTCAGATCCATCTATGGACTGAACCAAACTTTCAAAGTTAGAATATAAGATTTAATGAAGCAATCAGATCTTATGACTTCATTAAGAACAAAGATAAGTCTTGTATATATAGGAAGGTAAGTAGGAGCATTATCACCTTCTTGGTGTTGTATATGGATGACATACTATATTTTAGGGATTCAGATATATAGAGATAGATCTAAGAGGATGTTTGGCTTGTCCCGATCCTGGTATATCGACTCCATTGTCAAAAGGTTCCGCATGAAAAATTCTCAAAGAGGTCTTAAACCGATGAGACATGGAATATCACTTTCTAAGAGTATGTTCCTAAGGACTCCTAAAGAAAAGACAAACATGGATAGGATACTCTATGCCTCAGCGGTAGGGCCTATTGTTGGGTTACAGGTGCCCTACAAGCCAATCACGTGAGAGATGACATGTGTGACACGCTACGTGATCGTTTTGCTTATGATTATTATTAACATATTCTCACATTATATTATCTATTGCATATATATATTGTGATATCATTGGTTCTATGCAACAAAAATCGGATCGTGATAAAATCATGATAATAAGATCGATTCACCTTTAAACACAGATCCTAAATAATCTTGATCATCGGTTACTCGAGAGGGACATCGAGATAACCAGATAGGCCGGTATACTATATACTCATCCATATGATGGAGGCGGCTAGTCTTATAGCCACTTGTGTGGAGACATTAAGGATACAGTACAGGTGCTCATTAGAGAATGAATTCATTAATTGATTCGCTTATGAAATATTTTATGGTTAATGATACCTAATGTCAAACAGCGATTCCATAGTCGTAGTTGTGTATCTAGTCCTTAGACTTAAGATACTAAGGATACCTTGTTTGAGTACTCCTTTCTTTGACGTCGGACTTACAGGTTTGAAAAGTTCAAGATCTGGTATAGTCAGTTTTTAAGATTGGTAGCCAACCTTATATAGGCAATTGAGAGTAAATAAAGGATCATTCACTCTCAGTATCGCGAGAGGAATATCTCATGTGTGCTTTCTTAGACAACTCCTTGGCCAGGGTTATTCGGATTGAGAGAAAAGTTCATTGGGAGTTAGAGCGAGACTCAGATGGATTCCGTATGTGACATGACAATACCATGTCCAATATATAATCTCTAGGATATTAGTTGGATAAAGAATTATAAATACACGGTAACTGTGGACAGACAAGTCTGATGGATTCGATCCCCTTGTACCGTTTAGGGACTATGTCGCAGTGGCCTAGTACATCCATAGTCATTGAGTCGATTGAATTATTATGGGGAAAATAATTCACAATATCATAAGGAGTTCTGATAGGAGCGTCTCACGGCTAGCTTGGAATTAAGCCTAGAGAGTCATACACATATAGTGAATGCTTCAGCGAATAGAGGATTGAATAGAGACCCAATTAGCCCTTATTCTCATTAGATGAGACCCTACACTAATGAGCTTCTTGCATAAGGCCCAATTAGAGGCCAAAAGAGATTATTAGATAGAGATCCAATAATCTAATGTTAATGGGTAATTGGATGGATAGCCAATACCCATTAAGGTAGGACCCCTAGGATTTTTTTGTGGCTCTCTATAAATAGGAGGGGAGGCACATAGATGATAGGCTGCATCTTTAGCCGCCCTCTCCTATTCACCTCCCTCCCTCTGAGCAAGAGTTACGAGACTTGGGGCTACGATTAGAGGAGTATCATTGTAATGATCCATCATGTGGATACCGCTAGAAAGGATGACACTTGACCTCCTTCATCTTCTCTATCCGGATCTAGAAAAATAGGGATATATGATCTCCCTAGGTAAACAATCTCTCACACGATGTGTTTTTCGGTTAAACATTTTTTCTCGTGATCTAATCTTTTGCACGATGATTTGATCTATGTTGGAAACCTATTTTATTCTTTATCTTCCACTATGCATGTGATGCTCCCACTTGGTTTCCCAACAATGATATCAGAGCCAAGATTATTCGTGCAAAAGATTGGTTTTAAACTATGTATAATGAGATTGAATCGCGTAGAACTATTTTACGCGTTCTTGCTATATTTTTGTAGCGAAGGCAGCGAGGAAAGGGGCATCCACCTGCAGACAGGCCCCCTGCAAGGGCGGCCACTCACGACCAAGCCAGCTATAGGGGCAACTGTAAGGTTACGGCAGGGGCTGCCCACAAGGGGCATCCACCCACGGGCATGGTTGTCACCTATAGGGGCAACGCATGTAGGAATAGGCAGAGCCCATAGAGGCACCACTTGCAGGCACGACTCCCGCCCACCCACTAGGGGTGTACCCAAGAACAATGGCACCTGCTGCAGGTGCAACTGCCCATGGGCAGTTCGACAATTAGCAATGTGTAACGTTGCCACCTATGTAGGGGCGGTGGCGACCGATGGAAGGGGCAAAGGGTTAGGGTTTTCTTCTACGACAAAAGAATGATTCTGCCCCTCGAAATTTGAGAAATTCTAAGGTCTATCCTATGCCTATAATTTTAAAAATGCCCTTGATAATTTTAAAAATTTCGAGATCTGACCTTCTGTCTAGAATTCTGAAAATGCCCTTAACAATTCTGTAAAATTCCTAGCATGTTCTGATTTCCAGAAAAATAATTAATTAAATAAATTAATTACGGATTGTATATCTAGTAATCCTACATTTGATGTGATGTGTACATGTGATGTATGATGAGGATGGATGATTATAAGTCATGAGTTATGATGTATATAAATATGATTATTATTACTATTATTGGGGCTTGCGAGCCATCATTTTTCTCATTGACTGTCGGGCTTATGTACTTGTGATTATTTTGTAATTACACGGAGAGGCATAGCAGGAGCGTGGAGGTGACAATGGGACCCACGATGTCATGGCGGGAGATCATGATGCATGGTGATGCGACGAGGATCCGACAAAATCGATGATGATGAGATCAACGTTCACAGGGCATGGAGATGCGCCATGCACACTTAGATCCTATTATGAGCAGTTAGGCTCATTGGCTCGGGCTTAATCATATTAGGTGATGGTTCATGATCATCCAGTGTGACTTGTATATGTGATATGTGTTATACACTTACTATATATATATATATATATATATATATATATATATATATATATATATATATATATATATATATATATATATATATATATATATATATATATATATATATATATATATATATATACGATGTAGATATATATTAAATATGTATGTGTATGACACGACATATTAGGAGATCGATACAAAACAAAAACCCCTCCTATGATAATATTAAGTCAGTGAGCATGAGACAATAAGATTGACCCACGTGACCTTCCATCGTTATAGGAAGAAATTAAATCACGACATAGGTTGAGTTGGTCGAGTCACTCGAGGCTCACCTATCTACGTGATCGAGTTCTTGCCTACGACATAGAGATATCACCAATGACCTGAGGACATGGTATGACTTGGTCGAGCAGTCGAGAGCATATCATCGAATCATACTCATCTTGTAATGATGGTGATGACTTAACTAAACTTCATGGTTAATCGAGCAGTTAAGACCATGATGATTCAGAGTACGAACATAACGGGAATCACAAGGAGTTGTGATTGGCAAGAGTTGTCTTCCTTTCGATCTTAGTGTAATTTGTCAACTCGAGGTTGCACTAAGATGCCGAATGGATCCCGATCCCCACTATGAGTCTGTCGAATACTTCCATTTCAAGTGCCGAGAGTGTCACATGATTCGCTAGGAAAATAATAGGAGTATATTAAGATAGAAGTTCATCTCTTAATTAGTTTTTTCATAAAATATGTATGTTATTTATTTGTACTATATCTTATTTATCAGAAATATGTTGCTAGCAAACCCCCTTCATGGCAAATTTGATGTCAACCACCTCACTGGTCCAAACTACATAGATTGGCTCTGTAATTTGATAATTATTCTCACGACGGAGAAACTCATATATGTCCTTAACACGATTGTTCCTACGTCAGAAGAAAAAACAAGCAAGGATCAGATCACTCGTTATGTGAAGTATATAGATAGTCCTAGAGGATAACCTGTGTGTTGATCTTATACTTCAATCCCTACTGGATTCCTTTTCTCACTTCATCATGAATTTTAACATGAGTAACTTTGAGGTGACTCTACTTGAGCTCCTCAATATGTTGATGAAGCTAAGAGCACCATCAAGAAAGAGAAACTAGTTCTCTATGTTGGTGTGACTAATAAGAAAAGAAAATTTGATAAAACCCTTAAGAAGGGTAAAGGGCAATGGCAAGATCGGGTAAGGCAAAGGTTGCAAAGAGAGACCCAGCTAAGTACAATGACCAATGCTTCCACTATGGCAAAGATAGATATTGGAAGAGGAATTGTAAGGACTACCTTGCAAATAAGAAGAAACAGAAGCTTGGAGAAGCTTTAGGTATATTCATGATCAGTCTCCACTTGTCATATTTTCATGATAACACATGGGTATTAGATACCAGGAGTACTTATCATATTTGTAATTCATTTTAGGTTCTGGTAAAACTTAGGAGATCGGCTAGAGGTGAGATGGAACTCAAGATGGGCAATGGAGCAAGAGTTGCTACAATTATCATTAGGAAGATCATCCTATATCTGCCTGATGGAGCAATCATTGCATTGGATGCATACTATTTTGTTCCCTCTATTATCGAAAATATTATTTTCATCTTTTTTTTATAATTAGTGGATATAAATTAGTTTTTGAGAATAATAGTTATTTAATAATTATGGATGATGAGATCATCACTAGAGGGACCTTGATAAATAACTTATATGTGTTAGACACTTCTTCACACATCATAAATATAAATACGTCCGAGAGGAAAAGAGATGAGGTGAATAATGCATACCTATTGCATTGTAAGCTAGGTCATATACATGAGGGAATGATTCAAAAGTTGTTGAAAGACAGATACTTAGATCCATTTGAGTATGAGTAGTATGCAACTTGTAAACCTTGCCTTCATGACAAAATGTCCAACTCTCCTTTTAATGGAACTGGAGAGAGCCATTAGTTATTGGAACTCATACATAGTGATGTATGTGGTCTCATGTCGACTCAGGCTATAGGTGGTTACTCATACTTCATTACATTCATTGATAATTTCTCTAGATATGGACACATGTACTTGATAAAGTACAAGTTTGAGGCTTTGAGAAATTTAAGGAATATAAGAATGAGGTAGAACCAGAATAGAAAGAGTACTAAGAAGACTCTTCGATCAGATCGAGGAGGAGAATACTTGAGTATGGAGTTACATATTTTCCTAGGGACAATGAGATTCTATCCCAGTGGACACCTCCTTATACATCTCAACTTAATGGTGTATCAGAAAGGAGGAATTGCACATTGTTAGACATAGTGCAGCCTATGGTGAGTTTCAGTGACCTACTCGTCTCATTCTGGGGATACACTGTAGAGACCATAGCTTACATTCTTAACAGAGTTCCATCTAAGTAGTAGTGTCTACACCATATGAGATATGGAAATGAAAAAATCTAATCTTAAGTAATTAAGATTTGGGGTTGTTTAGCCTAAGTTAGAAGACACAACCCTGACAGGTTAGAATCAAGGATGAAACGATACACATTCGTGAGATACCCTAAGGAGACTTTGGGGTATTATTTCTATCATCCCGAGGATCGGAAGGTCTTTGTTACTAAGTGAGTTATGTTCCTTGAGAAGGAACACATTCTTGATGGAAATAGTGAGAATGAGATAGAGTTGAGCGAGGTTAGAGAACCTAGCTCAAGCACCATTCTAGAGCCCGAGTATGTTCAGAACCTAGCACACAAGTTTTAACTTTGCATAGATCTAGCAGAGTATCTTACCCTCCTGAAAGATATGTGGGGCATATCAGTGGAGAGGACTTTCAGGATATTGATCCTTAAACCTACGAGGAGGCTATTATAAGTATCGACTCAAGAAAGTGGCAAGAAGCCATAAATTCTGAGATGGATTCCATGTACTCTAACAATGTTTGGAACCTTGTGGATGCACTAAGGGTGTCATACCTATCGACTGCAAATGGATCTTTAAGAAATAGATCAGTGTGAATGGAAACGTGGAGACTTATAAGGCAAGACTGGTAGCTAAAGGATATCATCAAAGGCAAGGAGTTAACATGACGAAACCTTTTCACCTGTAGCTATATTTAAATCCATCAGAATTCTTTTGGCTATTGCAGCACACTATGACTATGAGATCTAGCAGATTGATGTGAAAATGACATTTCTCAATGGCAACCTCGAGGAGGTGTATATGATATAGCCAGAGAGAGTCCAAATAAAGTGTGCAAGTTGCTCAAGTCCATATATAGATTGAAGCAACCTTTCTAAAGTTTGAACATAAGATTTGCTGAGGCGATCAAATCTTATGACTTCGTTAAGAATGAAGATGAGTCTTGTGTGTACAAGAAGGTAAATGCAAGTGCTATCATCTTCTTGGTGTAATATGTGGATGACATCCTAATCATTGGGAATGATATAGGAATGTTCTCCACAGTAAAGGCTTGGCTATCTAGAAACTTCTCTATAAAGGGCTTAAGGGAAGCATCCTATATTTTGGAGATCCGATCTATAGAGATATATCTAAGAGGATATTTAGCTTGTCTCAATCCAGGACATAGACTCCATTATCAAAAGGTCTGGCATGGAGAACTTCAAGAGATGTCTCATACTGATGAGATATGGAATGAAGAAATGGTAGACATAGATATGATACCTTATGCCTTAGTGATAGGATTTATTATGTATGCTATGTTATGTACTAGTCATGATATAGCACATGCTTTGAGTGTCACAAGCAGGTATTGGACGGATCCAGGTTTAAAACACTTGAATGCAGTAAAGTGTATCATTAAGTACTTGAGAAGGACTAAGGATCTTTTCATTGGCATATAGAGAATGTACCCTTCAGGTTGAGGACTACATGGACTCGAGTTTCTAATTTGACATTGATGATAGCAAGTCGAACTCAATGTATATTTTCACTATGAATGGAGGAGCAGTAAGCTTAAAGAGTTTCAAGCAAGATATTACTGCAGACTCAACCATAGAGGTGGAGTACATTGCTACAACAGAAGCAACAAAGGAAGGGGTGTGGATGAAGAAGTTCATCAAAGATTTTGGAGTCATACCAAGCAGTGTGGAGTCGATTCTCATATACTACGACAACAATGGGATGATCGCTCAAGCGAAGGAACTCATGTCTCATCAGAAGTCTAAGCACGTTCTGAGGAGGTTCCATGTGATCTTGCTCAAATTGTATTTGAGTGTCACAGGAGTCTGATGGGGATCAAACACATAGGTGATTGGCTTTAGGTCAAGTGGGAGATTGTTGGTTACAAGGGCCCCACAAGCCAATCACGTAAGTGATGGCACGTGTGACACGCTGTGTAATCTTTTTGCTTATGATTATTATTGGTATATATATATATATATATATATATATATATATATATATATATATATATATATATATATATATATATATATATATATACACATATATATATGTATATATATATATACATATGTATGTATATATATATATACATATGTATGTATATATATATATATATATGTATGTATATATATATATATATATGTATGTATATATATATATATATATATATATATATATATATATATATATATATATATATATATATATATATATATTGTAATGTCCTTATTTCTATGCAATAGGAATCAGATCGTGATGAGATCAATAATGAGATCGATTCACCCTTAAACACAGATCCTAAATAATCTCAATCATAGGTTATTGGAGAGGGACATCAAGATAATCGAACAGATCAGTGTACTATATACATGTCCATATAATGAAGGTGGCTGATCTCGTAGCCACTTATGTGGAGACACTAAGGATACTTTACAGGTACTCATTAGAAAATGAGTTCACTGATTGATCCGCTTATGAAATTTTGTATGGTTAATGATATCTAATGTCAGTGATTTCAAAGTCCCAGTTATGTATCTAGTCTTATACTTGAGACACCAAGAATGTCTTATTTGAGTACTCATTTCTTTGACGTCGTACTGCAGGTTTAGAAAGTTCTAGATCTAGTGCAACTGGTTATTGAGATTGGTGGCCAACCTTACGAAGGTAATTAAGTGTTAATAAAGAATCATCCGCTCTCGGTATCGCGAGAGGAATATCCCATGTGTGTTTGCTTAAATAAACCCTTGGCCAAGGTCATTCGAATTGAAAGAGAAGGAGTTTTTCATAAGAATCCGATTAGAGCGAGACTTGGATGGATTATGTATGTGGCCTGATAGTACTATGTCCAATATACAATCTCTGGGATATTAGTTGATGAGAGATAATAGATACACTGTAACTATCGATAAATAAGTCTGATGGATTCGATCCCCCTATACCGTCTATATATTATGGCGTAATGGCATAGTACGTCCATAGTCGATGAGTCAAATAAATTATTATGGGTATAATAATTCACTATATTAGAATGAGTTCTAATGAGAGTGACTCACGGCCAGCTCAGTATTTGGCCTAGAGGGTCACACACATATGATGTATGCTTCAACGAATAGAGGATTGATAAAGATCCAATTCGCCCATATTCTTATTAGATGAGACCTTATACTAATGAGATCCTTACATAAGGCCCAATTAGAGGCCAAAAGATATTATTGGATAGAGATCCAATAATCCAAGGTTAGTGGGTAATTGGATAGAGATCCAATACCCATTAAGGTAGGACCCTTTGGATTTTTTGGTGGCTCTCTATAAATAGGAGGGGAGGCACATAGATGATAGGTTGTGTATTTGGTAGCCCCCTCCTATTCTCCTCCCTCCCTCTACGTAAGAGTTACAAGACTTGGGGCTGCGATTTAAGGAGTATCGCTATAGCAATTCATCATGTGGATACTGCTAGAGAGGAGGACGCTTGACCTCCTTCATCCTCTCCATCCAAATATAGAAAAATAGGGATATACGATCTCCCTAAGTAAACAATCTCTCACATGATGCGGTTTTCGATTTTATAATTTTTCTCACAATCTTTTATATGATGATTTGATATACGTGGAAAACTTGTTTTGGTTTTTATCTTTCATTGCACATGTGATGCTCCCGCTTGGTTTCCCGACATCTATCATATATGTCATGCTATGTACCAGGCCTGATATAGCACATGCTCAGAGTGTCACGAGCATGTATTAGGTGGATCCAGGTTTGGAACACTGGAAGACGGTAAAGTGTATCCTTAAATACTTGAGAAGGACTAAGGATCTTTTACTAGTATATGGAGGAGGTAGCCTCCAGATTGAGGGCTACACGGACTCGAGTTTCCAGTCCGACATCGGTGATAATAAGTCAAACTCAAGGTATGTCTTCACCTTGAATAGAGAAGGAGCAATAAGCTGGAAGAGTTCCAAGCAAGATACTACTGCTAACTCGATCATAGAGGTATAGTACATTGCTGCAATAGAAGCAATAAAGGAATAAGTGTAGATGAAGAAGTTCATCAGAGATTTGGGAGTCGTACTAAGTAGCGTGGAGCCAGTTCCCATATACTATGACACTTAAGCAAAGGAACTAAGGTCTCATTAGAAGTCCAAGCACGCTATGAGGAAGTTCCACCTAATTAGAGAGATCATAGCCTATAAAGATGTAGCAATAGAGAGAGTTTCATTCAGAGATAATATTGTAAATCCACTAACAAAGGTGTTGGCTCATATTGTCTTTGAGCGTCACAGGGTCTGATAGGGATCAGACATATAGGTGACTAGCTTTAGGTTAAGTGGGAGATTGTTGGTTACAGGTATCATACAAGCCAATCACGTGAGCGATGACAAGTGTGACAGGCTGTACAGTCTTTTTACATTATTAGTATTGGTGCACAAAAAAAAATGTAAAACTGAAAACTACAATACGTGAGTTATTGATACCTAGGGAAATCATATATCCTTGAAATTTTAGATCCAGATAAAGAAGGTCAAATGTCCTCCTCTCTAACAGTATTCATATGATGGATTGTTTCCCTCTAGAGGTTTTAGATACCACCATCCCTATAGACTACTCTATTGAACTGAACAAACTATACAATGTTCTGTTGTTACAAAGGCAGTTGCTAGATTATGACTCTTCGCTAATACAAATCCCGTTGCACCCCTCAAGACCTAGTAACATGCTAAACTTACTACACACTTTAGCCTCCTACGGACATATCCTTCTCATGTCGAAGAGAAAATTTCAATGCTACATGGCGTTGAGTTTTGAACGCCTTAGGATAGTCATGGACAATCCATCGTTTGTATACAAGCACTTGCATGAGTATCAAATTCTTCGAGTTAGCAATTCTCCTCACTTCTGTGAGCTTTGCACAACTCTTTCAATCGAGAGTAACCCATCCCATCTTATGCAATCTCATCCTTTGCCAAGCACCTTGCTTGTCTTGAGCATCATCAAGTTTGGTTGCCAACGTCGTGTCATATCTCTAATTCAGTCATCCTAATTTTTGTAAGCTATGCATTCTTTTTAGCTCATTTGTTCTCATGGTGCCTCTTACATGAAGGGTCGGTCATTTCTTTAAATGCTAATCTTAGATGTCCGCTCATTTGAGCGACTCTTTTCCTTGCATCTCAATGCTCATTTTCCCCAAACGATCACTCGTACTAGGTCTCACACGTTTGTATGCTAAGCGTCTCTATGTGTGCTTGTCCTACTCTGATACAACTATTATGGACTTAGCTGGTATTGACTAGGTCATACGGTACCCTTGCATGTTCATTCATAAAGAGTCAACCTCCCCAAAACCTTATATGGTCCCTTAAGGACCTACAAAACATAAGATGGTTTAGAAAAAGCATTTAACTCAAGATCCACAAGTAACCATTTGAGTCACATAACACAACATTCATTTACAAGCCAAAAATGGTCATAGAAGCCAACCAAACTAGGATTGTCAAGCCTAATATAAGTCATCTACATGTTGTGCAAAGCATGAATAAAATTAAAAAACATAGACATACATGAGTATTACATCAAACACCATGTTTATTACTTTATTTGTGATATCATGAGACCTTGACACCCCTTGGGAGCCAATGGAGAGAGCCCCCTTTCTCGAGCAAAGCCCCTAGGTGTGAAGCCATTGCCCTGAGTAAGGGTTAAGGGGTGCAGGTCGAGCCTTCAGCGACATGCCCCTCAGCATGCGAGGCCTCCTTAGAGCATGACACCTTTCGCACCACAACCCTGTGTTTCTTCTTGAGCTGCTCGATGTCATCCAGGCTCGATCGAGGTGGATTGATTGCCTCCATAGATGGCTCTCAGATGGTCGCCCAAGGCGATCAAGGCTCCGCAACGACCAATATGGGGCTCGATCCCTTCCAGCTCCTAAGGTCCATGCCTATAGACAAGATGCATCGAGATACAAGGTCGATAATGAAAGCCAAACTACGAAGGAGAGATCCAAGATGTACCTCAAGAAACCAGGCTGAGGCCCGCATCGACTAGCCAATCATCATCCATGTTCCTCACTACCTCAGAGGAGAAGAGAAGTTCCCTAAGGCAACATACATGGTTTGCCTCCTCATCTAATAGGAAAGGGAGAGAGTTACTTATGGTTTGCACCAACCATGCTAGGGAGATTCCCTACTCCTGAGTAGCACTAACAAAAAAGTAGTGCACCTTCTAGCACTTATTATTTGAAGGGCTGCCACTCACTTTGGAGCCTCCTCGAGCAGTCAAGTCATAGCAGTTTTGCCTCTTGCACAGCCAGAAGTAGGAAGAGAAGATGATGCGGGTTGACAAGGATGTGTCCTGACGTTGAGCAAAGTTTATCCATTAGACATCACATCACGAGGGAGCTGATGTGGAGGACAAAGGTTAGATCATTCCACTTACTCGGTAGTAGGGTAATAGCTTGTTAGCCATTGTAGACAATAGTTCACAGTAGATAATATGAACTGACCATGACAGTCATCGGGGGTAATGATCCTCAAGTGATCAAACAGACCAATACCCCCCTTTGATTATCCTTACGGATGACAAGCCACAAGGGACCAATCATCTATATAAACGAACCAAGAAAGACATCTTAAGGAGCACAAATGATCCCCTAGCTTCTCAAATATAAGAATTAGTCTTTGACGCCTACACAAGAACTTAACCTCTCTCACTCAAAATTGTTTTATCCTAATGACATTATAAAAAGCTAACTTGACTGTAGGGAAGAGATCGGATCTAAAAAATCTATTGACGTTGACCTTGACGCAGGATCTCCCCGATATCGGAATCCACGTCGGATGCGGGACGGCCTCCATGCTCCTGGTGCTGATGGCCTTGCCCGCCGCCACGAGGGCCACGTGGACGACCCTGCGCTTAGAGACAAACCGAGCCGTGTGTATCTCCTATCGACGGCATCGAGGCAGCAACATCATCAATTCCTATTATTTGCTAATCTGCCCGGCGACCGACGAGAGCGATTCCTCTTCCTCACTAATCTGTCCCTGCGATTCCTCGTCGATCTGCCGCGGTGGTTCCTCGCTGATCCTCTCCCTGTTCGCTCCGACGATGAGTCGAAACTCTGCTCAGTGATCGCTCTCCTCTACCTATCGCAGAACATCATAAAAAACCATCGCTGCTGATTGCTCTTGCTGCGGATTACTCTGCTCTCACCGCTTATTACTCTGCTCGGCGGTGTCGATCCAAGATCTGCAATTTCCTCTCCTGCGACTCCATCACTGCCACTGCCGCAACACCGGATCTTCTTCCTCCCAACATCAATAGCGCCTCCCTCAACAACAACCCTTCAGCAACACCACTCTACCTGCTGTTGCTTCACAGATCTGATCGACAAAGTTGATCTTGGGCTCGGCATAAGGACCTCTACTCCACCTTGCGCTTGGGCTGCAGCGATAGGCTGATCCCCTGCTGCCCGATGTGTCGTTTGAGGCGGAAGGATCGATCGCACCACGGGTTCGGCACAGTGGTCATGGGTTCAGAGTTGACAGACTGAGCATTTGGAACGGTGTGAAGAAGCTATACTTATCTCAACAGCGAGTAGGAGAGGAACAATGTAGCAAATACAAGGGCGAGAGAGAAAGTTAAGTGCACATTAGTGCACCTTTCCATGGGTCCCTCCACGAAAAATAGTAGGCCCCCAAAAAGACAGCAGAGTGCCTTCGAACTCGACCAAATTCTCACTCTATTTACAAGATCAATTAAGATTTCTAACACTCAAACCTGCAATAGTCGCGACTAAGATGTCGTTGTTGTCTTACTGTCATTGATTCGATAGTAAATTTGGCTTCTTTGGTCATGAAGGCATAGATTCATCGGAGAAGTCCACAAGGGTCATGTGAGTATGATATGAGCGGAAAGCTACAATGACAAGTGGGCACCCAAGGCGTCACATGCTCACAGGGGTTGATCCAAGGTTCTCTCGATGTTTGACTTACTTGTTGAAGAGGGTTTGGTGTCATCCTGATGCGTCAGCTTCAATTACAAATATTTTGTCGAAGTCGAAAAGCGCCAACACTAGTGTAGACGATATTGTAGTCTTGAGAGCGTCGAAGACTACGAAGGCTTTATCCGACCATAGGAAGACATCCTTCTTCAGCAAGGATGTGAGGGATGCGTTGATCTTTCCATAATCTTTTACAAACTTGCGGTAGTTGCCGATCAGTCCGTGAAATCCGCATAGCGCTTTATGTTCTTGGGCGTTGGCTAGCTTTGCATTGCTTCGATTTTTTAAGGGCCCATGGTTACGCCTTCCTTCGAAATTATGTGCCCAAGATATTTCATATTTTTCTAAAGAAAACTGCATTTTGACTGTTTGACAAAAAGTGTATGCTCCCGAAGAACCGTCAGAACAAGTCGTAAGTGATAAAGGTGGCTTTCAAGCGAGGGGCTGAAAATGACATTGTCGTTGAAAAAAATCAGCACGAATTTACGAAGATAACTTCGAAAATTATCATTCATAAGGCTCTGAAAAGTGGAGGGAGCATTGGTGAAATCAAAGGGCTTACCAAAAATTCGTAGTGGTTGTTGTGCGTCCATAAAGCAATCTTTGGTACGTCTTCCTCGTGCACTCGAATTTGATGATATCTAGATCGTAGATCTAACTTTATGAAGACTCGAGCTCCCTTTTAATTCATCGAGTGGCTCATCTACCATCAGAATAGGATATTTATCCTTGATCATGGTGTCATTGAGGGCTCGGTAGTCCATACACGTATGCCATATTCTGTTCTTCCGTACGAGGAGCACCGACGAAGAGTAGAGACTACAGCTTGGTCGAATGGTCTCTGTCTCAAGCATCTCCTACATAATTTTCTCAATTTTAATCTTCTGAAGATGGGGATAGTGGTACGGTCGAGTATTGGCTAGTGGTTTGCCTGGTAGGCTCGGTATATGGTGGTCGTGCAGTCGGGTAGGAGGCAGGCTACACGGTTCGGCGAAGATGTCCAAAAATTCAGTAAGTAATTGGAGAAGGTCCAGATCTTCAATCTTTGTCGGTTCCTTTGTTTGTAACTGTTGAAGCTACATTAGGAAGCCACTGTGCACTTCCTGTAGGACTTTCTCCATGCGTTGTGTCGAAACTGTCGTCACGTCGCTCCTACGTTTCCCGTGCAGGATCACCTGTTTCCCGTTGTTAAAAATTTTCATAATTAATTTTTAAAAATTCTAGAAAATATCACCTAGCATGGTCAGTCATTCGATGCCAAGTACTGCCTCATAATCGTCGAGAGGGAGGAGAAAAAAGTCAGCATTAATCTCACCTGCTGGCAATGTGTAGGGCTATCATGCCTTAACTTCTCCTCTTATCTCGGGTTTCAATCCTTCAATCAAAGTCCCTAGCAATTGTTTCATAAACCAATCATGTGCTTGATTAAATAACCTTTCAAACCTGGTCTGGTATTCTTGAATCGTGGAGGTCTGTCAGATTGATTGTCGATGCTCTCATATTTTGACAGTCCAAAGCGAACTAGTAGGCCGCTTTTGAATTGTCTCCACGTCGGGACTCCTTGTGTGTGATGAAACCAATTGTACCATTGTATAGCATCTCCTTCGAGGTGGATGGCAGTGATGTCCACCATAGAAATATTCGGGATCCTATGGTAGCAGAAATATCATTCCGCATGCGAAATCCACCCCGTCAAGTCACCATCTTCCCATCTAGAAAAGTTCATCCTCATGCACGGGTATGATGAGTCTGTTGCATGTTCTCCTCTCTCCGAGAGGTTCTCTTTGTGATCTGAACTCTCGGCGTGTTAGGATCTTCTCGGGCTCGGTGGTCGGCCCAAACCAAATTATGTAAGGAGAGCACGTAGTTTGTCTTCCATACGCGTCTCGAAGGCTTTCAATTTTACATCAATCAATTATTCTGATGCCATGGCGTATATCTCCATATCTGTAATATTAAGGTCCTTCTTTTGCTGTCAGGATAAGGACATAGATCGATGGTGAAAATCGATAAGGATCAGGGAAGAGGGGCTGTAGTAGGCTATGGTTTGAGTGTAGAAGGTGCGGCTATTTGGTGCTGATGTTTGAAAGTGTTATGGAGGCTGTAAAAGGGAATTTGATCACTGTGATTTGGGGTTTTGAAGGAAGGTATAAAGTTACTATTGGGTAGCAACCGGTTTGGTGTTGCTGCGGCAAAAAGAGTCAAGAGATGTTGCTGCAGATTTCTTCATCAAAAATAGTAGTTTTACGGTGAAAGATTCCAGCAGTATGCCGAGAGTTTGAGGGAGTTTTTTTTCAGCAAAAATTATATGCTAATGGTAGAAAATAAGCAGAAATATTGATAATAATTGAGTCGACAAAGATTTGCTGGGTATGAAGCAAATAACGTCGAAACGTATGGCAGTAGAATTTTCGTCGAAGAGACAGCAGTTTTACGATGAAAATTCCAACAGTGTACCAATAATTTTGGGATGGTTTTGGCAATAAGGAATGGGTGATGTTGACAATAAGAGTCGATAGCAACTTGGCAGCAATTTGTCATAGATGCAGCAAGAAGCACCGATAATTCTTTTGGCAGCAGAATTCTCATCGAAAAAATAAATAATTATACGATGAAATGTTTCAGTGGTATACCAACGTTTTAGAGATTATTTCAGCAAGGAACTGATGATGATGATGTTAGGATCAAAGCGACACTAAGAGAGAGAGAGAGAGAGGGGGGGGGGGGGGGGGGGGGGTTGGGGTTTGATGAGTTAGTGCTTATAAAAAATTTACATCGATTTAAATACTCACTCAATAAAAATCATATCAAAAATACGTTTAAGCGTAAAAATGTGTGTAAGCGTAAAGAAGCATTTAAGTATATAGATATTTGTAAGAGTGCAAGCAAAGGTAATAGACAGTTAAATAAGAAAGCAATGAAGATGAAGAGCAAAGAAGAGAAAGCAAATCGATTTTATAGTGGTTCGATCTCGTGACCTACTCCACTCCTGATTCCTCCTCCGTTAAGGTCACCGGCTTCCACTATTGATCTTCCTTTAATGAGTGAAGATCGACTACCCTCTTACAACTCTATTCTCCTTTTACAAATTTAGGAGATAACCTTTACAAGTCTCCAAGCTCTCTCTTAAACAAAAATTCTACACAAGAGAAAATGAGGAGCTCTAATTACAATAACATTTTCATAAGTTTTTGCTCTTAATTGCTTGTCTCATTTCAGCAAGAATGGGTAGAGTATTTATAGGCCCTCAAATGGCCTTAAAAGTTGAGCCAAAATTTAAATTCTAAGTGATCCCGATGTACTAGTCTCGAAGACTGCGTTCTGGACGGTTCAGCCGCTTGACACTCTCTGCCAGACTATGTCTGGGTAGTTCAGCCACCTGACACTGTCTGGAAGACTGTGTCTGGAAGGGTCAACCGCCTGACACATCTTCGAAGACTGTATCATCTTGGAGACCATGTCTTCGAAGACTGTATCTCATCTGACCTTGGGTTACTAAAATAATTTTTATAATAAGTTCAAATCAGTCTCAATTAAGGCTTAATGGCCTCTTAATTGAGTTAGTAAAACTAATTCGTATCATGATGCTAACTACAACACTCAATATACAATCTTCATTGTCCGATCATCTGTTTGGCGAACTCCAAACATCTTTTCGATTAACCCCCGGTGAGCTCCAGATTTCCTTCGGTGAATTCCCAATGAACTTCCAGCATTCTTCCGGCGAACTCCCAATGGGCTCCCAACAACCTGTCAGTGAACTCCCGATGAACTTCTTGGTAAACTTCTGGTGAGTTCTCGGCAAGCTCTCGACAACATCGTTCGAACCTCGGTCGACCTCCGGCGAACTCTCGACGAGCTCCCATTGCGTCGTCCGAACATAGACCCGATGCTTGAACTTGACTCTGGCCCAACATCTGATTGTACTGCCCTTTACTGTCGCAGTTAATCCTACATCATTTTTTTTAAAACACAAGTTAGATCATAAAACTCATTAATTGATTTCATCATCAAAATTCAATATTCAACAATCTCCCCCTTTTTGATGATGACAACTAATTAATGACGGGAGTTAACCGTAACTCCCCCTATGTATATGACATATGATACATACAACAAACTTGAATTCAAAAGAACCCATCACTTTAAATTCAAGTATAGTATTTTCATAATTTAACCATTAATGATACCAAATTTTCAAAGCAATCATCTTTTTGGTATCACTAAACATTTTAAAATTTTAAAAATGCACATTTCTCTTACGTCATCAATTTGTCATTTCTCCCATCAATAAAAAGGAGAAATGTATAATTCATATTCGAACATTTATCACAAATATCTATCATTTGAATATTTATAAAAAATATTTGAACATACCATTTATCATTTGTCATCAATAGACCATTTCTCCCTCTTTTGTCATAAAAAAGGAGAAATATTCAATGTACCTTTTTTAAACAATTGTTCAAAACAAATATTCATTATATGATAAAATTTCAAACATAATATTTATTATATATCATCAATCATGTCGTTTCTACCTCTTTGTTATAAAAAAAGAGAAATATTCACCACATATTTGACTACTAAGTGTTCAATACATATGTCAACACATTTATCATAAACATTCATTACATAAAGATAAAAATCTAGTCCATTTCTCCCCCTTAGTAAATAAGAAGAAAAATTAGAATAGAATTTAATCAATTTTATATCAAATTACTTTCTTCTCCTTTGTAAATATAATAGAAGAAGAAGAAGTAGAGGAGGGTGTCAAAAATCAAGTATCCCAAAACAAAATAAATTATTAAGAGGGGGGATACATATTCATGAATCCAAAAATCAAAGTGTTAAAAGAGAGCTCAAAAGTCAAGAAAAAATATATGAAAAATACAAGAGCTACTCATTGCATTTAAAATATCATCTCATATAAATATAAGTTCAAGAAATCTGAAAAGTAACATGATAGCAAATCATGCATTTGGAAGATTTAAAATCATCTCATGTAGATTTTAATAAAAAGCTCAATTTGCAAAAATCAAGGAATCCAAAAAATATGATATTAAATCAGGCTCAATTTGCAAATAACACATTTACCATATATTTAGAAATTTTAAAATTCTTAATTTTCTTCTAAGCAAATTATTCCTCATTTAATAATTTTGTTGCAATATAGCAATCTTATCATATCTAATTTAATTATTCCTCATTAAATGTTGGAAGATTTATCATATCCAATTCTCTTCATTGTTGCAAGATAGCAATTTTATCTCCCCCTTGGTTATTATAAAAAAAAGAAGGAAAGAATATTATATTACAAAAATTAATTTTCAAGTCACTGACAAATATATATAAAGGGGTTATATAATGAAAATCATGTCATTAAGGATATAATATAAAAGATCAATTCGCAAGTACCAAAAGACATGATTTATTTTAATAAATCTCTCCTTTTTTTTTGTAAATAATAAAAATGAGTCCTAGGAGAGTAAATAATTTTGATTCGTTCAAGGTAAATCTTAATACATATAATTCATTCAAATAATTCTTCTAAATAAAATGAAAGAATGATCTTGATTAAAAATCTCAAATTATAGTTGTTGAGATCATAAATCTTTTTTTTATTAAAAATAATTTTTTATTAAAAAGAAGAAATCATAGAGGTTCAAAATAATTTTCATAAAGGATAAGTCAAGTGAAGAAGTCAATGAAAAGTTTTAAAAAAATCTCATTCAATTTTCATCTCATCATAAATTTAAGAAATATTAATTTGGTGATATACCATACATGAATATAAGGAAGTCATAAATAAATCATATTATGAAGGATATTAATATTAAATTATGAATACCAAAAGATATGATTTAATTTGACAAATTTATTTTTAGATCAAAAAGAAATTTTATGAGATCAAATAGTAAGAAGGATCTTGTTTCATATAGATAGTTTTATTTAATAAAATAAAAAAGTCATAGTCAATGATCTTGATTTATATAAAGTTCTCAAATTATGATTTTCAAGATGTCAATATCATGATAAGACCCTTTTTATGGTTAGTTGAATAGGAGAAAAGATATAAAAAAAATATTGATTTATATATAAAAAATTTCAAGTTATCAAGATCATAGTTCTTCATGGAAATCTCAAGTTATAAGACCATAAGTCTCCTCTTTAGTAAAAAGAAAATTATAGAAGTAAAAAAAAATTGATTCCCATAAAAGATGCCTCAAGTCAAAAAATCATGGGAAAGTTAATGATTTGTTCGGGAAAAAAAATCTCATTCAAATTTTAATTATCAAAATCATTTTTGTAGTTCAAGAGATTCAACGATAATTGTAACACTTTATCTCTTACTGAAAACTTGAATGAGAAATTTTCAAAGAAAAACTTTTTCTCTTTTTAGTTATTTAAATTCATGTGGTTTGTTTCATACAAAAATTCCTTCACCTTTTATATCAAATCCATACATTGATTGTCATTTAAATCCTAGTTTCATCTAAAAAAGAAATCATTAAGATCATTATAATAAAATATTTTTAAATAAATAAAACTTTTTTAAAATTTTTTAAACTGAAAATCAAGTATCATTTCCAAAAGAAATCATAAAATATTTTCAAACAACATCTTCAATTTATTTTAATTCTAATGATTTTTCTTTCTTAAGTGAGTCTAACTCTTTAGACTTAGTGAAATAAGTTATAATACAATTTTTCTTCTCATTTAAAAAGTATTTTTAATTTTTCAAAAATATTAGAAAATGAAGTATGATTTTCTTTTCTTTTTTTTATTTTATTTTAAACTCAAATTCAAGAATAATCTAACATTCAAAAGCAAACAACCTATTTCAACATACAACCCTCATAACATTAAAATCAATCATCATTCAACCTTTACAAGTCAATCATTCAACATTAGCATTTACATTTAAATCAACTAATATAATATCATCAAAATCTCTTTTTCAAATAATTTCAACGTAGATAATTTTTCATTAATAATAACTAAGGTTTTCTAGTTCTAGTTTATTTTTATACTAGCATCATTGAAAACAATCAAGATTACTTGTATAACAATGAACCACCAATAATTTTAATTCCAATAATTTTTCTTATTTTTGTAGGTTTGGCTAATGAGTTTAAAAAATGTTTTAGATATCAAGTCATATGCCTTGAGCAACTACTTTCAAGATACCATTTAGTTCTCCTAGCCTTTGTTAGGAGACAAATCTATAATATATGAGGATTTGATTTAGGTACCCATTTGATTTTGGATCCCTCATGAAAAGCTCCACCTAATTTTATTAATGGCAACAAGTTGTTTATGATTCTTTTATGAACCCAAATTAATTTGTATGGACTATGCCTTTTAAATGAACATTTATAAGCATAGTGTCCAATTTTTTCACAAAAATTATATTTGTTCCTAGGTAAAACATATAATATAGGTCCTTTAACGAAGATGGTTCATTTTTGTTGAGTATTACTCACAAAGCCAATTCCTTCATTTCTATGAACATGACGCTTATTAGCAAGGATTAGGTTTCAGGATTTGTTACCTATTTCATAATTTTCTAATGTTTCTTCTAATGAAATATTTTATTTCTTAAGAATATATAATTCTTCACAATTAGTATAAGGAGCTATCCTATGTTCATCATACTCTTTTTAAAATTTTTCAAATTCACTAGCAATTGAAGCATGAACTTTATTTAACAATTTATATTTTTTACTAACTAATTTAAAATCATCAAACAAGTCATTAAATATATTAAATAATTTATCATAAGATAAAGAATACTCGTTTAAGTTACTTACCTTGTTGCCAAATGTCATTTAAGTGTAATTTGTAACTTCTTCCTTGTTGGTTGGCTTCTTATATCGGATGAACTTGAGTCGTCCCAAGTAGATTTGAGCACCTTCTCCTTTGGTTGCTTTTCATCATTGGAGCGCCTCGGCTTCTTGCGTTCATAGCAAGAGGTTTTATCTAATTTAGGTTTATTTTTATAGTTTTTATTCATTAATTTATCTGATTCGTTTATCAAATGTTCAGGATTCTCATCGCTCAAGATTTCACTCGAGGAGTCATATGTTGTTCTCAGTTCAAATTCCTTTCTATTCTTTGGAAGGTGTTCTTGGGTTCTCAATGTCAAATCTTTCATGTTCTCATCATAAGATAAAGAAGACTCGTTTATGTTACTTACCTCGTTGCCAAATGTCATTTAAGCATAATTTGTAACTTCTTCCTTGTTTGTTGGCTTCTCATCTTGGATGAACTTGAGTCATCCCAAGTAGATTTGAGCACCTTCTTCTCCTTTGGTTGTTTTTCATCTTTGGAGCGCCTCGGCTTCTTGCGTTCATAGCAAGAGGTTTTATCCAATTTAGGTTCATTTTTATAGTTTTTATTTATTAATTTATCTGATTTGTTTATCAAAAGTTTAAGATTCTCGTCATTCAAGATTTCACTCGAGGAGTCATATGTTATTCTCAGTTCAAATTCCTTCCTATTCTTTGGAAGGTGTTCTTGGGTTCTCAATGTCAAATCTTTTATGTTCTTTGGAATGTATTCTTGTTCATTTTTGTAGGTCATTTCATTCATTGATTCATTTAAATTTAGTGTGCTTTCATGTACAATTTTTAATGTATGCCAAATATCAAAAGCCAAATCACAAGAAAAAATTTGATCAAATTCATTCTTATCAAATGCATAAAATAAACCATTCATCGCTTTAGTATTCAAAGAGAAAGTCTTATTTTCTGAATCATTCCTTTCGTTCATCGGTTTGGAAGACTTTTAAAACCACTTTCAATAATATGTCATAATTCAAAATCCATAGAAAGTAGGAAAATTCTCATTCGAGTTTTTCAATACGTGTAATCCGTCCTATTGAACATGGGAGGATGAGTGATAGAAAGTCCATCTTGATTGCCAACAAAAGTCATCTCTCATAGATTTTAAGCTAAATAGAGAGAAACGTGGCTCTGATACCAACTGTTAGGATCAAAGCGGCACTAAGCTCTCCCTTGAACAAAAATTCTATATAAGATGAAAATGAGGAGAAGATCAACAAAAATTCTACTAAGTGATAGAAAGTCCCTCCGTTGAGGTCACCGGCTTCAATTATTGATCTTCTTTCAATAGGTGAAGATCAACTACCCTCTTACAACTCTATTCTCCTTTTACAGGTTTAGGAGATAACCTTTACAAGTCTCTAAGCTCTCCCTTGAACAAAAATTCTACATAAGATAAAAATGAGGAGAAGCTCTCAATTATAATAGCATTTTCATAAGGTTTTTGCTCTTAATTGCTTGCCTCCTTTCGAATGGGTGGGGTATTTATAGGCACCCAAGTGGCTTTAAAAGTGGAGCCAAAATTCAAATTATAAGTGATCCCGAGGTGCTAGTCTCGAAGACTGTGTTCTGGGCGATTTAGCCGCCTGACAGTTTGGAAGACTATATCTAGGCGAGTCAACCGCCTGATACATCTTCGAGGACTATGTCATCTTGGAGACTATGTCTTCGAAGAACGTGTTTCATCTGACCTTGGATTACTAAAATGACTTTTATAATTAGTCCAAATCAGTCTCAATTAAGGCCTAATGGCCTCTTAATTGAGTTAGTAAAACTAACTCTTATCATGATTCTAACTACGATGCTCAACGTACAATCTTCATTGTCTGATCATTTCTTTAGTGAACTCCTGATATCTTTCCGATGAACCCCCGGCGAGCTCCTGATTTCCTTCGGTGAACTCCCAACGAACTTCTAGCATTCTTTCGTTGAGCTCCCGACAACCTGTCAGCGAACTCCCGACGAACTTCCTGGGAAATTTCTGGTGAGTTCTCGGCGAGCTCCCGACAACCTGTCAGCGAACTCCCGACGAACTTCCTGGGAAATTTCTGGTGAGTTCTCGGCGAGCTCCCGACAACATCGTCCAAACCTCGATCGACCTCCGGTGAACTCTCGGCAAGCTCCCATTGTGTCGTTTGAACCTCGGCCTGATGCTCGAACTTAACTCCGACCCAACATCTGATTGTACTACCCTTTACTATCGCAGTTAATCCTGTATCATTTTTTTAACACACATGTTAGATTATATAACCCATCAATTAATTTCAACATCAAAATTCGAGATTCAACAATAAAGCCAAGCCAATGTAAAATACGTAGAAGATTTTGTCAGAAAAAGATGGCAGCAAGATCAGCAAATGGCAACAAGTATGCAGCTGAAACTTTGCAGCGTTACTTTTGTCTTAAAGATAGCAGCTTTGTGACGATAAGTTTTTGCAACGTGTGAATGGCTTATGGGGCATTTGCAACAAGGAATAGATGTAACTTCTTTTTTGTTTTTGGATAAAAATTACAATAGCAGTAAGGTTCTTGCAAGAAGAGCAATACCATATCCTGTTGCAATGGGTATAGCGGCAGCAGATGATTGATCTGCGGTAGAGGGTGATAACGATGGAGTCGGCGATGAACATAGCAATTGTGAAAATTGCTTGGGAGGTGGTGGGTGGCTGGATGGCAACGGCAAAGGTGGAAGAGTAGTGAAGCGCCAAGATCGCGGCTTTAATACCAAGTGTTAGAACCCCACAGGATTCTAAGCTTGGGGTTGATCAATATAGGGGATCAACCCTCCTAAAATGCTATAAGGGTTCCCTCCTCCAAGGTAGTTGGCCACAAGGCTAAAAAAAAATATGTTGATTGCTTGTTAAAAAAAGGGGGGCTACAAGTGCTTATATAGGGCTAAAAAAATTATAACTATAATGAAGACTTCAACTCCTACTCCAACAACTTAGTCGTCTTTCCCAAATAGTAGGGGGGGGGGGGGGGGGGGGGGGGGGGGGGGGGGGGGGGGGGGGGGGGGGGGGGGGGGGGGGGTGGTGGCTAGATGACTCTTAACCCTAGCCGACCTTTTTAATTAAGATGGTTAGGGTTTATTACATGTCTTAGAGTTTATTGACATCATGACTTAGTGAACTTAGGACCCGACCTAGCTAGGGTCCTAATATAGTCTCATATTCATCTAATATCTCAGAGATTATATATTAGGCATGCTGCTATTAGGCTCATACGGAATCCATCTGCATCTCACCTTTTTTTTTAATTCTCCTAGAGAACTCATTTTCCTTCAATCTGAGTCGACCCCTAGCTAGCAAGTGTAAGTTTTTCGTTTTAAGCAAAAAGCTTTTCGCTTAAAGCATGATAGGAAATCTGAAGCTTTTCACTTAAGTAAAATAAGTGAGAAAATTGCTAAGTTAATAAGCAAACCCGAAAGATTAGCAACATTGAAGGGAAGTGCTTGATGTGAAAACTTTACTTTCGGGAGAGTGAATTCAATCGGAAGTGTCAATACAAAATTCGTAAGCAATGAAAGCAAAGAAAGAACTCACAAGTTTTATAGTGGTTCGACACCAACGGCCTATGTCCACTCTCAAGTCCTCCTAGAGGCACACCGGTGGCCACTACCGATCTTCTGACCAAACCCTTACACTTAAGCTTACAAGGGAGGCTTGAGAATTTTCTAACTCTAAGCCTTACAAATCACACAATTTTATCACAGAATGTAATCCCCAAAATTATTGTGTATGGAGTGCAAGAAAACTTGAGGTATTTATAGGCCCCAAGTGGCTTTAGATTTTTAGAGCCAAAAATTAAACTTACTCGGAAAAAATTAGGTTTGGACGGTTTACCCGTTAACCTTGGCAGTTTACCCATCGTCAGCCGCCCAAAAACCAGGTACGAGCGATTTACCTACATTTTTTATGATGACAATCAATTGATGACAGGAGTTAATCTTAACTCCCCGTAAATTCATGTCATAATAAATAGGACTTAAATTCAAGAGAATCACTCACTCTTGAATTCAAGTGAATCAAGGCAATCAATATTTCAAGCAAATCATATTTCAAGAATTACAATTACACATATATATGTCAACAATAATTTACTTTTAAAGTATCAACACACCAAGGATTTTCATGAATTTCAAACATTTAAAAAAAAAATTCTTAAGTTATTACATAAGTCATCAATATCCATTTAATTACATAAGTCATCAACGTCCATTTCTCCCCCTTTGTCATCAACAAAAAGATGAAATGTGGGGCTAAAGATTTTAAAGCATATGAGTGTTTGCTCCCCATTTTTAAAATACGATATGAGTCATAAAGAATTTTCTTCCTCTTGTGAAAAATAATGAAAGAAAACGAGGGAGGAGAGTAGCATAAATATAGGTCTCAATTTGTAGAAGTAAAATTTCAAAAATAAGTTCAAAAATCAAAGATATTCAATGAGATTCAAAGATTTAAGAGCTACTCATGCATTTAAAATTATCTCATGTAATTTCAAGCAAACGTAGCAAATAAATCTGTAAATAATAAAATCATTATCATACAAATTTTCTCTCCTTTTTATGAATAATAAGATAAACATCTCATGGGAACAATAAAATATTATCACAAAAAAAATAACTCATTCTCATGAAATCAAGCAATTCATATATTTCATGATTTAGCATTTCAAGTTCTCTTCTAAGAAAATCAAATTGTTCTTCATTTAAGAATTTAATAAAAATATCCGCTAATTAATGCTTAGAGTCAATAAATTTCAAAAAGATATCTTGACAATTTATATGGTCCCTTATAAAATGATGTCTAATATCAATATGTTTGGTTCTTGAATGTTGAATAGGATTTTTAGTCAAACATATAGCACTTGTATTATCACACTTTATGAGAATAGTTTTATAACTTTATTCCATAATCTTCTAGTGTATTTTTTATCCAAATCACTTGGGCACAATATATACTAGCTATAATGTATTCAGCTTTCGTAGCAGATAAAGCTACTGAATTTTTGTTTCTTGGAAGTCCAAGAAACAAGTGCATGCCTCAAGAATTGACATATTTCGATAGTGATTTTTCTATCTATTCTATAGGTAATCAAGTTAAAGTTCTTTGATTTTGGATACCATAATCCTAGTTTAGATGTTCGTTTTCAAGTATCAAAACATTTATTTAACTGTATTACTACTCATTCTACCACCCTTCATCCACATTTTTTATTTTATTTTTGTCATTATTTCTGCTAGAGAAATGCATGCCACTTGATTGGGTTGTAATTTTTAAGGTCTCATAGGCCTTTTTCTTAAATGTCATGCATGAAAAACTTGTGTGTTCTTATCAAGTGATATCAGACTAAAACCACAAATATATCTGTTCTGCAACAAATGTTGGCTGCTATTCCTTAGCTCAAAGATGCCTGAGAACAATCATTAAATACAGAAGAAAACTTGCATGGCCTAATCAGGTGGGGGGGAAATCTCCTGCAGCAGTAGTACAGTGAAGGATGAACGTGGCATTAAATGCTGCCGCAGATTGCACAAGGAAGCCAAAAACATTGTTTTCTTCTATAAGAGTTAGGATGACATAATATGTGCACCACCAGATATCTGATTAAAAATTGATATAATTTTCTGCAAGGAAAAGACCTGTCATTATATGAGATGAAGACCAGAAGAAGCCTGTTATGCTCATCAACAGCTGAAACTTATACACTGAAAGACAATTTATGCAGGGAATATAGACACCACTATTATAGAACCAACAGATCATTTTTTAAAAAAAAAAAGTCTGATCTATGATGTAACTCAAACTTTTTGAGTGACAAAAAATTATCGTAATAAGGACAACAAAGCTTATTAACTCAATGATATTAATTTAGTAAGTCTAAACAAATAGCTTGAGACTAATAATGTATGTAAGGTCCCTTACTAGTAACAACCCAGTCTGATGTGCATTAACTTGATGAATCTAAACACATTGATCTAAAATGTTTAAACTTTAAACTGATGATAGTAGATCCATTTAATCCTATAGAATTCAACTCAAATCTCCTTGTGCTTCCAATTCCAGATTAATTTTGGGTTTTACAAAAAAAAAAAAGGAAGATATATCGTAAAGAAGGAAGAAATATCACTCTGGAAGGTAGTAGTTAACATGCATGTAAGAGAAAATTGCAAGGTAAATCTCAACTCTAAAAGGCATCTTAATTGTTACTTTTCAAGAGACTTCTTTTAGAAAAATAGACACAATTGTAGAAAAGCAATTAACTGTAGTAGCAGAAGAAGTAAAAGGTTTTCAAATGCTACATCAATCCAGTAGCTTTCTCCTACGTTATGTTTTATCTTTTCGGCATACACACATACATCCTACATCGCCATCTCTGCTTGTAATGTTGCAAGTTCATCTTCTTCAGTAGTATTTTTCTGGTCAGCGGGCCGAGTTGGAAATGGAGTGGCAGGAACATGCACCGGAGGAAGAGGAGCAGTTGTAGCTGGCTGAAGCAGCTGCTCTTCCAACTCAGCACCCTCCAATTCTTCAAGTTCTGCTTCCAGTTCATCCTGAATCCCAAGATGATCTATAAATCATCATGCAGGACAGCAAAAAAAAAAAGATGTAACATGGACATAGTTTGAAGGATGAATACTTCATCAAAGTCAGTTGCTGGTCCAACTGGAGCAGATAATGCTTCCTGAATCTGTTTCATGTTTTCAGTCTGCTCATTAATTTCATTCATTGTCTTGTCAACATCGTCAATATTACTGTAACAGAAAGCAATATCAATTAGTTACACATCTCTTCTCAGAACTAACATGTCAGAATCACAGAGCTACGAGCTCAGAGCAGGACAAATGGTGATCAAATTTAACACAAAAAAGGAGTCACATAAAACCATATGCAACAGATAAGACATGCTCCAATCTACCAAAGCAGTAATGATAGGAATCTATGCAGGAAAACATAATATGACATGTCCAGTCAACATATATTCAAGGTAAACATCATATGCACTCACGTTTCCTTCTGCATAGCCTTCATAGCTGCAGTTCCAACTCTCATTGCATCAACAGTCTCTGTCGTAGCTTTTGCACCTTCCAACATTATCATCTGACGAAAATCAAACCCACAAAAAAGAAACTATCATAAACATTGCTTTTGAGACACTCAGGAAATACCATCTTTAGTTGGAAAAAAGAACAACCTGATCGTGAATCCGCAACTGGAAGTTCCCAAGCTGCTCAACTTCTTGTTCATATAGCCTTTTCCTTTTCAAGCATTGTATAGCAGCTACGACGTACAAAATAAAGATCTTCCATAATTATGTTTACAAACATATGATTGTTTTTACAAGTTATTCACTAAATATACAACAAAAATGTATTATGAAAAACATGGTAACTTTTATAGTGTTGATAATCAACACTGCTAAATTGATGATAAGATGCATGTGCAGTAGCTAAATAACATATAAAAAAAAATCTTTCGTAGGAAACTTCTGGAAGACACACGAGTTCATTTACATCAACTTTCTATTGATAAATTCAGAATATAATAAATTGCAATCAGGTTACAGTGCAAATGAAAATATCAAAACTGAATCAAGTCTAAATCATCAAGATGATATAGAACCACACCTCTAGAAGTTCAAAGCATGACGCTGCATGTATTGATCAATATAATACTTTTTCAACTCATACAGAAAAGATACCTATCAGACCTTGAAGAATGGAAGCAACATAAAAATGGTCAGATAGTAACACACCCAGTTTCACAAAACAAGGTCTATAACATCAGTTATGAAACAAAATTTTGAACTTTAAGACTTGTAGCAGATCAGCAGAAATATGCATGAAGATGTACACATAATATCCTGGAAATAACTTAAGAGACAACTTTTTATCTCTAAACAACATTTCCAAAATGGTTCTGGTTTCAAGGAAAGTCATAACTAGACAGATCATTCTTCCAATTTAGCACTATTAGAATCATGGACAACTAACATAAGTAACCCACATGTGAAATCCAATAGCAAGTTGTAATAGCTACCTCTCTTGTTCTTTACTTTGGCAAATTGCCTGGCCTTCTCAACCTCAGTGGCCATCTTCTTCAGAAGAACTTTCTCTTTTTTCTCTAGCATCTCAAGTGTCTGAATTATGTATAACACCAGTAAGATAGAGGTCATGTATCAGAGCAACTAAAATAATTTATAGTTGACAAGTCACAATAAATAACCAGATCAGGAAGGCAAAATGCATAAACTCATGCAAATCGATGGTGATAAACTCTTTCTTCTTGTTTTATGCATGTAAACATATGCAATAGCTAGATTTGTATGCTATTACAATTGCAAGTGTTTCATGTGCTCATATAAAACTGTTGTGCAATTCCATGAGCTTTTGTGTCCATATGCTGAATTTAATATGATGTCTTTGGTGATTCTACTTTGGCAATTTTGTTTTCCTATCTCTGGAAACCTTTTACGTAGGAGCTCCATGAGAGTTGGACAATGATACATGAAGAGATTCTTATGTAAAACTTTCATATTTCCAGCATGTTCCATTTTCGTTGCATTGTTTTGTAGCGATAAGTTGAACAATGATTCATGTGCTTTGCTTTGTAACTATAATTTGTTTGTTGTGCAGTATGCATGCTGGTTATGTCCGTGTGCAAGTCACATATTCTTATATAAGAGCACATGCAGTAGCTGAAATCTACGAATATAACAAAGTTGAAAACACAAAAACATAGAACTTTTACATTAGATTGCTCAAACTAGTGTTATTAGCCAAGGACCGCAATTTCGTATTGTACCGGCATAACGAGCTATGCTCGATACAGTATGGGCATACCGAGCAGTATGCCAGGTCATACCGCTCGGTATGCTATATATATATATTCTATAATATAAAAAATTAAAAGAGGCGACATGGCGATGTCGCCGCCCTCTTCTCCCAGTTTCAGTTTATCACAGTTTCAGTTGTCTCTTCTTCTTGGAAGGATCCTTGACTTGCCAGCGAATACATTTTCTAATTTATAGGATATGATTAGGGTTGTTCCTAATTCTTTTTCATTTATCTGCATCAATCCTTACTCCCATTCAACTTGGTAGAGTTAATGATCAGGGTCGATGTCACAGTTTTTTATCTACTACGAAAAATCTACCCACAGATGAAATCCGACGAAATGACATATTACATGAAGTTAAATCCACCATCTAGCGAGCATCACTCTTCAAACAAATAATCACCGATGACCAGCCATCAAGGGCAAATTAAAAGTACCTCATTCAATTTATCCAGCGTAGCCAACGCATCCGGCTGCTCGTTGGGCTTTCCAAATAGCCTACCAAGCATCGTCTACTTCCTCCAGAAAACCTGCAATCTGTGGAAAAGACGAAAAGTTTGCAGCTTCAGCCCTCAATTTCCCGCACCAAACTAAACCTTAACTGAACAGCCGCAAGATCTCACTTTGAGCGATTCGACAGACAATACTGCGATAAATCTTCTGCCGACCGACACGAATCGCATAAAAACGCTGTGTCGGAGATGCTTCGTCTCCGATCATGCTTAGTTGATGGTATGACCACTAGGGAACACCGGCCAACTACTTGTCAACTCGCGCGAAGACCACCAAATATTAACTTTTCGCTTGTGCTCGGCGTTAGCGGTACGTGTGTCCTTTACCTTCCTTTATATATTACCACTTCTACTGTAATCTATTTTATCTAGGGGAGTAAAAAAAAAAAAAAAAAAGATATTTATTTAGGAGAAATACCATTCTTTGGTTTACTATTTGGCTTTGTGATTTATCTAGAAAAAAAAAATTGTATACTTTAGCTTTTAAATACTCCAAAATATAAATTAATATATTTTTATTTATTTGATTTTTTAATGATTTAGTAAAATAGTTAAGTTAGCCAACATCTTGTTTTCTTCCTTCTAAATGTACTGTTTGATTTAGCGGGTAAATATTTTGATAATTATTATAAGGCCTATGCTTGAATCCAACTCTTATCATTTATCTTTGAAAAAAGAAAATTTTAACACCTTCCAAATATACCGGATAAGGTTTCAAGCCCTCAACTTTTCTTTAGTAGATGGATCTAGGACACTACCACACTGATATTTAAGATTATTATTTTGATCTTTATCTACATTTTAGCTTCTGGATTGATACACAAAAAGGATACATTTTAAATTTTTTGGAGAATATAATTAAAATTTTAAAATAAAAATAATTTGGTGTAGATATAAGCTAGGTGCGTTGTTTACAAGTTTATTAATAGATTGAGAAAATAATAAAAAATAAACCTCCATCTTAATCCTTTGATTTTATGGTAATTGAGAAAATAATCAAAAATAACTTTAAGGTGATCATTGAGATTAAACCCATTAAATGGAGTCTCAAAACATTTCACTTTGATAATTTGCATCAACCAAACAATTTGGTATAAGATTCTTTCTCTTTTGTATGAAAACATTTTTTATTTATTTCATTCCCTCAGAACCCAATTCATTGATTCTTGATACATCTGTCCATCTCTATCTCTGCTGAATTACCAATTAGGACCAGTCATGATGAAGCAGGTGCAACAGTGATTTAAAGCAGAGTGCAATTAGGACTAGCCAATTTTTTCCTATGTATTCTTCTGGGAAACCTTTAGATCCTTGCAATTAGAATGGGTATCTGCATAGCCATGCATGTTTTCCTTCCTGTAATTTGTTTCTTGTATTTAACTGCAAAAGAGTTTGAACAAACAGCTGATCTGATCAGAGCAAACAAACTTTTGAATAATATGATGGTAAATTTTTGTGATAGCTCCTTGTTGAGAAATGCAACCAGTTGAAGATTGCGATATAATGACATTTAAACATCAAAGTTTACAAGCTTAACAATTTTCTTGGAGAATATGAGAGAGGATCCCCTCACAACACCCATAATTACACTAACTTCTTCAGCAAAAAGATCAGAAAGAACAAGTAGGCCTCGCGGATGTTGATAGTGCAGCTTAGGGAGATGTTAGAAGTTTTTGGAACGGCCGTTGAATGCTAGAGAATCAGAGCACCTTCAATAGCTGAACCTCAAAAACCAGTGGCTCATTTGCATGAGATAGCAGACTCCTCCGCGGACCAAACTGCAACATGAAATATGTATGATTATTAAAGAATAATGATTTGCATCTGAGAAAAAGTGTTTTCTGTGATTCAGTTGATTACAGATTAATGACTTAATCCTTAGTCCATTCCTACAGAGATGTGATGCTACTTTAACTAGTCCAGAGAAGACAAAGGAGAAAACATACCTCATCTGGGATCGGTTTCAGGTTCTCATTGACATATCCCACATCAGGAGGGATTAGAGCTCTCCGCTTTCCTGAAAAAAACAAAAAACTCCACATAAATTTCAACATGGCAAGAAGACAGACCAGACCGATTTAAAGAAAAGGTCTAGAAAATTCAACAAGCAGAGTTGTATGTTTACTATACTATTGATCAAGGACAGACAACATTTTGTATTGTGCAATTGAGCAATAATCTTTGTCAACTTCACCCAAAGTTTAAAAATCCATTCCTATATATTGTAAGAGCAGTTTTCAGAAGATGAATACTACGATCAGCAAGTCACGCTTGTATGCACATCAGAATAGTTGTCTTCGTGTCCGTGTAGGGCTTGCCCAAGGCCACTAATGTTATGAGGGTAGGGATAAGTTTTGCACTTTCACGTCAAGGATCATGAGACAATTCAATTGAGATATACAACATAATAGTAAATATCTTTATCATAATTCAAAATATGAATTGCTCACCTCCAACCTTCATGCCAACTATAACATCTTTGAGGCCTTGTATAATCTGTACAGAAGGCAAGAGGTATCATCATTCTTTCACAGAATCAAATAACTAAGCTTCATCAATATAAATAAAGTAAATGTCATAAAAGATTTACAAATGTAATAAAAGATTTACAAATGTAAAAACTAATGAAAATGATTGAAAATTAAGGGTAAATCATACCTACAGTAATCTCATTTCAAGAAAAACAATTGGTATGACACTCAAGGAAATTAACCTGTTTTCCATCGAGAGGAAGTACCACAGGTCTGCTCTCCCCACTAAATTGGTCCACCGTGCTACAAATAGGTTATAGACAGAGTATAAGATTGAATGTACACATAGACATGCACACTGACATATTAATATTCCATTGCAAAAGCATTACAAATTCAAGAGGCAATTTGACTTAAATTAGGTAAGACAGATGAAAAGTATAAGGTTAAATAATGAGGCATGGAGGAACAGTGACAGATCCCCCATTTCTAGATTCTTGGGATACTGGAAAGTGTAAACCATGGTTCTCTAGACTGGTATGTACCAGATGATACATATTGGTCCGATAGCTTGTCAGGTTGGTGACGCAGACTGACAAATGCCTCCCAAACACTGTGTATACTAAAAATTTATAAAAAAAATGTATGGCACATTCTGGGTATAGAACCACTGGACTTGTACCGGTCCAGCCGGGGACCAGCATGGATCCAATACCCGAATTGTCAAACCATAATGTAAACATGAATTTTCAACTTGAAATAAATGTCTTCAAGAAGTTGGGAGAATGACCTAAAAAAGCCTCCTACTTCTCCTCTTTCCTGTCTTTTACAAACTGCATATGAGGATATCTTAAAGACCGCTTATGAGAACAACAAAAGATCCGACACTCTCAAGTTCTACAAAATTTCATGTGTCTGCTAACTGAGATAGTATAGTAAGGTTGGTTTAACCTTTTGCAAAAATGTATCTGTCCATGATCCTAAGAGTAGATTAAAAAACAAACAGTTAACTCAAATATATAGTTTCAATATCATTGTAAATTGACCACACCGTACTGGTTCATTCTGATACTATTATCAGTATACCAGTATGGCAGTATCGATTTGTTGATCGACATTAGCATAACAGTCAATTATTCCTATATCTAGTACTGGTGCACTGAGGTATACAATACATACTAGTAAACGTTTACCAGTCAGATAACTATTCTGTTAATTCTTTCATATACTATCTAATATTACCGGATAATTTTCAGATAATGATCAATATTTAAGACTTCAAAAAAAACTCATTGGACCCAGAAAATGTGCCATAGTAAGTAGAATAATCAATCCAATATTTACCTATGGACGAAATACCCGTTGGAACGTCGGCAAACATAGTTGAATTCAACCAGATCTCCTTCATGCGCTTCTGGTCCTTCCCCTTCAATGATATCTATAAATGGAGAAAAACCATTAGTAGGCACGAATTACAAAAAGGGAAGATCCAAGCAGCCTGATGCTGATGAGTAACAATCCAAAAGCTAAACACACACATTTATGTGGAAACACTACCTTGAATTTTCACACCACCATCTAGCTTCCGGTACCTGAATACTTCAGAATAAGATATACATAATAAGTTTAAAGAAATTCAGAAATCACAATTAATAAACATATAGTTTACTGTTTTACCTGAGTATTAAGGTATAGAAATGAAGAATCATATGATCCTTGACATATGAATTCACTGGAATAATATTCCAAATGCTACCTAATATTACCTGATTGTCTCAGAATCCTTTGCATCTTTTGGTGGCAATGAAAAAGCAGGATTAGCATAAACCAGAACACCAATTCCAACAAATGTCCTCCTTGATATTCTATATGATGTCTGAGGGATGAGACCTCCATATGAGTTTTTCACCCAAATTGTTCTTGCATCACATCTGTCCATATCAATTTAACACTTGATTGAATGAAAAGTACACACTTACATTTTATACAAATGACAGTTAAGATTGCATAAACCATTTCCAAAGCAGCCCTAATTTCATTAGTTTTAAAGTCATATATTGAGTTGAATCGCTTGATCAAATTGCAGTCATGACCAGTAAATCAGCCTTCTTTTTATATCACTATCCGCGAACCACCCAGCAATCCTCTCAGATTTCTGAGAAGCAATAATGACCGGAAACAAAGGGAAGTTGCAAACGGAATAACTTCAGTTAACATATATCTTGTAATCAGAATGACGATTGTATAAATTATTGAGTCCGAGAGTACTCATATCACAAGTGGAAGGAAGTTCCAGTGAATGCAGAAGCATATGTAATGAGAAAGGCTAGGAAATGTAAAAGAACTACAGAAAAACACATAGCAATGAGTAAATGATACTACCACCAGAATATCTGAAAGTTTCACTAGAGTAACCTTCCTCCTGCTACAGCTAAGAGAAACTGGCCATGGTCATAGAGCTCCAACTTCTGTTATGGTTTGAACTTTGATCCAACATCTCACACTTTTCGAGTACCATTGTTGAGTATGCACTAGCAAGTGGATAGTCCATATGAGAAATGGAAACTTATTGCATTAATCTTTTCGGTCAACAGTGTTCCTTAGATGTGTAGAAGCCCTTTTCTACTAGGTGGCTTATGCTCGGATATTTCCCAACAAGTGGTATCAGAAACCATGAGTCGAATTGGGCTAACAAGAGGAGCTAGCTAGATATGTCGGCCTAAGATGATTTAAGTCAAATGATGCGGTTGTTACTGTCAAGTAGGAAGACGAAGATGGCCTGTCTCAAGAGACCTAAGGTGTGATGCCAGTGTAAAAGACAAAAGTGTGATGTATATGTAGCAAGGTGATAGATAGTATGGCTGCTCTAACAGCAATGATGTGTGATGCTGAGGTATATGTGTGAGATTTGGTGCATGGATGAATCGAGGTTGCATTACCAAGTTGTCGGCAAAGTGATTGAATTGATAGCATACGATGATAAGAAGCTCTGATCAAGGAGACACAAGTGAACGGGAAGATGGTTGGATATTCAATTGTTGATGGATAAGAGTCAGATATGGAGAAGAGTTCACCAGGGAAGAGGGGAGAATCTGGTTAGTCATTGATGAGTGAGTGGATCGTCGAGTGGGTTATTCCCGTATAGTATAGTATAGTTGCAAAAGATGGTAAAAGGACATATGAGAAATGAAGATTGGGTGGTGTTTCTCATGCTTATCCCATTCATCCCAAACCTATTCAACTAAAGGATACACACACCTAAACCATTCCAAATATAAAGACATATGAAGGTATTGTGCTTGGATCGGGTGGTGTTTCTCATGCTTATCCCATTCATTCCAAAACTATTCTAACCCTAAACCATTCCAAATAGCTAACAGAACCCATTACCAGGAAGCAAAAAAAAAGGCAATCCATCTGAAATGACGCCCTAAATCTTCAAACCAAAACTTCTTGGGCTCGCTAGCCATATCGGAATGGGCATCCACGACTCAAACACATGAGAGAATTCCCAAAGTTCACTCACTGTCTTTGGTTGAACCTTTTCCAGCCTAAACATGATGAGTTACTTGATGCGTTTGTGTACACCAGTGTATAGCAAGCAAAGCGAAAAGAAAAGAGAGACCCAAAGAAAGATCCCCAGTTTCAAGCCCAGCTCTCGGCATCGTACCCAAAGATCGACAGCACAAAGAATTAAAGAAAGAAAGGGAACGAGCAACAGCTGAGCAAGAAAAGGGAGACATTCCGGACGAGAAGGAAGAATCGAGCGGCGGGAAATCCTACCTTGGAGTAAGAGAGGTGAAGCTCATCATCATGGAGGCCGGCATCCAAAGCGGGCAAGCTTTCATGTTTTTTTTTTTTTTTTTTTTTTTCTTCCCCTCGTTTTTCTCCTAATTTTGCTGCTCCTGGAACCACCAACACGGGACTCGTCCCAAAAGATTTTTTTTTTTATTTTTTTTTTAAAGTGCTGCGTAGGACAGACACCCTATTTTTTTCTTTTTTATTTCTCTGGATTTACTTATTTAAAGCTTCTTCCTATACCGTAAATATAAATTAATAGGTGAATTTTTTATAATAAAAAAAAATCTTTACATTTGTAAATTTTGTTCAGATCACCCATCTTATTGAAAATGATTACATCTCTATCTCGCGTGACTCTTGTCATGCTCATAACCCCCTCATGAAGGAATGAGACCTTACCTTCATAGGTTTTATTGATCTTGTCTTATCCATACCTCTCGTGCAACAAAGAAATGGAACACGAATTTTTTTTTTACTTCTCTTGACACACTCAGTTAATTTACACCTATGCGATGAACATTTAATTTTTTATTTTTTTTTTACTTCTCTCGAGTATGATCTTGTCCCTTGTGCACCTGACTGACTCTATGCGATGAACATTTAATTTTATTATTATTATTATTTTTACTTCTCTTGACACACTCAGTTAAGCTTTCTTGATATCCTCGGTTTCAATCCTAATTGGGTCGGATCCGACGGAGTCCAAATTAGAACTCCGGTCGGCTTCATACGACACTTACTGTCAGCGGTTCTCTATCTGATATGTCCCAAACCTTCGCCATGTTCTAAAGGCGCAGCAAGTCTCTATCTACATGCCGCCGTCTTCGGTGCCATGGACTTCCGTTTCCCCTTCTGCAGCATCCCGCGCCGCCCGCGCCCGCCGTCGCACCGTCGCTCGCCCACCTGCCCTCCGCGGCCATCGCCGGCCCACCACGCCACCTCTGCCCAGAATACCCTGTCTTCATCCGACGGTAAGCTCTCCGCCTTCTGCGCCGCCGTCGCCGAGTCCTCCCGGCGCCGAAACGCCGCGCCGCTGCTCTCACCCGGTTCCAGCCCCTCCCGCCCCAGCCCATCCGCCTACAACGCTCTCATGAAGTCCTTCTCCCGCTGCGGTGACGCCGACGAGGTCCTCCGCCTGTTCCGCGAGCTCAAGCGCTCGCACCCCACTCCGAACGCCCTCTGCTACAATACCCTACTCAACTCCCTCGTCGTCGCCAACCGCCACGGCCATGCCGAGGCCTTGTTCGACGAAATGATAGCATCAGGTGTCGCCCCTACCACCTCCTCCTACACCATTCTTATAAAGTTGTTGTCTTTCTACCCGAACCTCATCGATTTGGCATACGAGGTCATCCGCTTCATGGTCCAGTCTGGCTGCCAGCCGGACGCGATCACCTACTCGACCCTCGTAGCAGGGCTCTGCCGAGCAGGGAGAATAGAGGAGGCTTGGGGTGTTTTGGATCAAATGATGGAGGACAAGTTGCTGCCCTCCGTCCAATCTTACACTTGTATCGTTCAGTGTTACTGCTCGGAAGGTAGGATCGAGGAGGCCAAAAGACTAGTTGGTGTGGTGGAGAGTGTTGGATGTCAGCCAGACGTTGTGACTTATACTGTCTTAATTGAGGCATTTTGCCAGGCTGGGGAATTTGGTGAGGTTGAGAAGGTTTTGAAGGAGAGCGAGGAGAAAGGATGGAAGCCAAATGAGTTTACCTATAATATCTACATGAATGGTCTTTGTAAGGCAGGTAAATTTGACGAAGCATTTCAGCTGTTACAAGTTATGCGGGCAAGTGGATTGCATCCTACAATCGAAACTCTCAACATACTTTTTGATTGTCTCTGCCAAGATTCTAAGGTTTGGGAGGCGAAATGTTTGTTGGAGAGGAGCTCTGAATTAGAATGGGATATAGATGCCTTCTTCTATAACACCTTGATGAGTAGGTTTTTCGAGATAGGTGAGTTGGGTACTGTTCTGAAGCTGTTGAGCGAGATGTTAAAGAAGGGGATTGATCCTGACACTTGTACATTTACCATTGTGATCCGAAGCCTTTGCAAAGCTGGGATGCTTCAGCAAGTTAAATGCATTATCAGCAGTAAGGGTTTTGTTGCTGATGTTGTCGCCTTTAACACTGTGCTACATGAGTTTTACATGGTGGGAGAGTTAAATGATGTGCGGAAAGTTTATTCATATATGATAGCTGAAAATGTTACTCCAAATAAGTTCACGTATTGCATTATGATTGACACTCTCTGCAGTGAGGGGAACTCTTTGGATGCTATTGATCTCCTTCTTGGATCTTTGAGATTTGGGTTCTTTCCTGACCTGGTTATTCGTCTAAATAACTGGTTGGTGAAGTCTGGAAAGCTGACAGAAACTTTAAACCTTGCTGAAGAAATATTGAGCAGAGGTCTAGTTATAAATGTTTCTATAATCACTTCGTTGGTCAGGGTATTTTGCAGGAAGGGCTATTGCAAAAACAACAATGTTTACAAAGTTTGTCTAGTACTTGACAAAGTGCTGGGGATGAGATAGTTCATCTTAGGATTATATCATGCATTTTTTATGAGTTTGCCTCATTGGACATCAGTAGCTTACTGAAGGTACTTCCTTTCTGAATTGCAGTGCTCATGATATTGGACTTTGCTGTCTCTTTTATAATTTCAATTGATTTTAGCACCTTTCTTCATTCAATATTTTGTTTTTATCTTGTAAATGATTACGCACTATTATGATGGATTGAACTAATTTTTTCAGGATCATACACTTTGCCTCAGTTTCTGTGTATTAGGTTGAGTAAATAGAACAATATAATGTCTCATGGGAAATTAAGATACAGATTAAAAAATGTAATTTAATCGTTTGGTTTTAGTCAAATAACCCATTCACCCCAGATGATTTTATATTTATTATCTACTCTTTAGTTACAGCATCGCCTTGCCTCATTCGTTTTTCTCTTTTATCAGAAATAGAAACCTACAGTGAGAATACTTTTACAAGAGAATATCATGGACAAAGTATTTGATGATGTTGTATATGCCTTAGAGGCCATAATTTAAAGCCTTAAAAAAGAGCATAAGCTCCATTATTTTAATTAAGAAAAGTCATATGTGCATAAGAAAAGATATAGATGATATGGAAATCCAAGTGAGATCTAGTACTCGTTTGGTAGTGCCTTATCAGTTGGCACAAGTGGGCAAATCTTATGTTAGAAAGGTACAGGCACTTAACATTATTGTCTTGGTGGACAAATGCCAAGGCCAATTTTTCACCTAAGTAGGTTGGCGCAGTATCAGGCCATGCATGAAAAGTGTTGGTAAGCCCCTCTGTCAGAAAAACAACATACATTAGGTATTCAGGTATGATCATATTCCTTAGACACTTATTGCTTAGCCTGAGACCAAGATGAGAATCGTTACGAGTAATTCATAAACATGGTAGGAATTTGGTGTATTTTCTCAGTTATGATCTTAGCTCACGATGTACATTATCCTGTTTTCTTTTGTTCTAGTCTGTTCTGTTCTATCATTGTCATATATCACTCTTTCTTATACCTTTAATAACACATGATCTTCTTGTATTTTTTTAATAAAAAATGCAGGTACAAGCTTGACTTGAACTTCATACTAATTACTGAAATGTTTGTTACAAGACAGAATTTTCAGGATTCTCAGCTTCAGGAGGTTTCTGAGGTACATATTTCTTCTAGAAATAAAGGTTAGTTCTCAATTATTTTAGAAATCCTTATTTTGAAACAAAATTTCTCATGTAATCACCTTTCTTGCTTGTTAGAGTATTAATCCTGTTTAGTGTTTGCAGGGTATATATGATGACATTGTGGATTCCTCTTTTGTTAATTTGATTTTGCTACTGTTAAGAGGAGGTAATCTATTATTACCTCAGTTTTTCTTTTTTGAGAATTCTTCCAGCAATCATGTTCCAATTCAAATGCAGTCATCATCCATTCTGCAGCTACATTCTGCAGGAATATGTGCCTTCTTATACAAGTTCTATTTTCCTAACACAAGAGATAATGGACTATTAAACCAAGAGGTTCAATCTGCTGCAGTACAAATCTCGGTACTGATCATACTTTCCATGTAATCCATGACCAGAAGATCGTCAGTTTCCTATCTTTTCTATTTGGAATGGTGTCTTCCTTAATTGGTAACTAAACTAGCATTATCAGAGTGTGACCTGATTTTTTGCTGCAAGTTTTTAAGCATATGTTAAAATGATGATTATTATGATTATGATTATTATTGGTATTGTTTTTTATTATTATATCTGGAATTATATGGTCATGTTAGAATATATAATGAATGTATAAAACTGTGAACTGGATGATTTTAAATAAATTTTTAATACCTGTGGATTGCATGCTTCATGAAGTGAATTGGATGATAAATAGCTTGTTTTAAAAATTAAATTGCCTCACCGCTGTTATAAAATACACATCAATCAATCAATTGCTTTTTTGCTTCCATAAAGACTGTTTATACCTCTGCAGTTCACTTGAACTGTAATCATATTTCAGACTGCATGGAAGAACGATCAAAGCAACATCAATCCAAAAAAACTGTGGATTTATTGTATGATACTGCTCTGATTTCTCGTGGATTCCCTCTGTAAGTAATCTTGGCTTATTCACATTTTTCATTTTCAAAAAATTACTGCTTCTTTTCGCTTGTTCCTAACGATCAGATTTGATTTGGCCTGACAACCCTGCTGAATTGGGAAACGATATATGAGAGGATGGTGATTGATCTCAGCAGAAGATCAGGAGATCAGAATCAGAATAAGTGGTAGAAGGAGCTGACCAGGAGGCAATAAGCTCTGAATCTGGATCTCTGGAGGTGACAGTGGTGGATGTGGTTTGAACCATCGGAAGTGAGGATGGAGGATGATCCATGGAACGATTAAGCATCTTCTAGTAGGGGATTAAATTTTTGAGGATTTGGTTAAAGGAGTGACAAGGGATTTTGGTGTGTAGGATGAGGGCATATATGTCGTCAGTAAGATGAATTCGACAGATGACATTTATGAGAAGGATGCAGCCACTCTTGTGCTGCATGTATTCATTTTATAGCCTACAGCTATTTACATCATAAAACATTAGATAATCATTTTGAAAGAAAATGGTGATGGTATTTTCCAGGAATCTGACCTTGTTATTACAATTTTGACTTCTCTGCTTCTCTTCAGAGGATTTGACAAGGAGAGTTGAATCATCTCTGACACCATTTCAGATTCTGGAAGATGAATATATATATATGTGTGTGTGTGTGTGTGTGTGTGTGTGTGTGTGTGTTATATAACTTTGAAAAATGTGCTATATTGGCATTCTTTAAAAGGTTTGTCTTCAAACAATCTTGACCTGAGGGTGTGTTGGGTGTTGGGAAGGGGAATATCCCAGTATAACTTGTGATTCAACTGCAGACAGATGAGACCACAAGCTGATAAAAAAATCTCCACTGTTGTAAGTCTATTGACAATGCAAAGTTTCTGGATGCAACTTTTAAACTTGTACTAGAAGTGGCACTTGCATGTTAATATGGATCTTCTATGGTTCTTTATGGTACCTCAACTCAACTAGCTAAAGTTGCCTCTTCTTCATTTTTTTTTTTGTTTTGGTTCTATTTCTGAATTGAGAAGCAGTTCTTTTATTACTGGAACATCCTGATATTTTCCTTATTGATGTAGTTCATGTTAATTGGTGAACATCTCAGATGATAAAAGTGAACTTACACATTTGTGTTATTTCTATTTTTTGGAACATCTGTAGTCTCATTACTTTGTGTATTTAGTTCAATAAACTGAGTCATGTTTGTAGTCATATGTTGGGTCTCAATGGTCTTTAATCTAAAACTTCTATCTTCTAAAGTTTGTCTTCATTACTCAAATTCTATCTAAACTTACATCAATCAGATCAAATATGATCAATAATAAAAGTTAAAATCAAAATTTATAAGCACCTAAACAGTGCAAGGATAGGTATGCAAAAACCTATAATTAATCAAGCTATACATGGGAAAAATTAAAATCCTACAACAAAAGAAATGGGCGTAAGATATTATGCATCTAATGCAGACTAATATTCTATTTTCTATGTAAAGAATCAGTAAAAAAATCAACAAAAATAATGCATAAGATGCTGTTGTTCACAGATGAACATCTCTTTGCTCAATTAAAAAAAAAAAATGATACATGGACAGTTGTGTTGGCTGCTTATAGTTGGATTAGGCATCTCTTTTGGCAATTAATAATTCTGGCATCATTCCATTAATAAAAATCTATCAGCACTAAGGATGAAACAAGTTCTTCCAAGATGCAAGATATGGCAGACACCACTGGATTGAAAGGCTATTGTTATTTCCAGGCATTTTCTCTTCACTGTAGGAGGTAACATGTTGAGGAATATGTGAAGGTTAATAGGTTGATTTCTTCATCTAAGAAAATTATAACAAGCTAATCATTTACAATTTTATGAAACTAAGCTACTTAAGGCAGCATTCAGTAGTTTTGTTCCATCAAAGAGTCAAGGTACATGGTGCAAGCAATTAATATCTGTTTATTTCTTTTGTCTTGTTCTTTGTCACATCAATCTTCAACTATATAATGAAGATTAAAAAAAAAGAAATCCAGGAAAAAGAACTTTAATGCTTAGAAATCATGACATCACATAAAAAATTGTTCTAATGTCTTATGGAAATTTATCTCATGTAAATTAAATCGTTTGGGATGTAAGAACAAATTGTAACATTTCTGCAACAATATAATTTTCTATCCGATGGAGTTATTACCTATCTTGTTCATGTCATCCTAGAAGACAAGCTTGAGACAAGATATGTGAAGGACCAGAAACAAAAGCTCATTAATCCAAGCGTCAAAGTTTGGTTTACCTGCAGACTGTTTAGGCCAATGAACAAAGCTTTTTTTATGTAAATGGAAAACTCATGCAGGTAGCAGATGAAAGAAAGATTTTTTTTTTTTTCTTCTTTTGGCAATCTCAACTCCGTAGTTTTTTACACTCGATTGGGCTTTTGCCGAGACAAAACTAAGAGGGAGTACAGAAGCAGAAAAGAGAAGGGAAAGATCAACAGTATGGCAACAACATAACCCATCAGTGATCACGGCTCTTGGTTGAGAGAACTTGGTGGGATTGATGGCTTTGGTGCATCCCGAACCAAGGAGAAAGGGTTTGCTATAAAGCTAGGCTTGCTATCTCCAGCCATTATGACCACAAACTTTGGCTCCATGTCTAAATGGACAATCACAGGCTTCTCCGGTAGGCTCGGCGACTGCGAGTCCTGATCTCGAGACGATCTCCAGTGTGAGATTGCTAGTATGATGAGAGCAGCTGCTATAAGGATCATTGCTACAGCAAGACCTCCAAAGAGGTAAGGAATTGGAGTATGCCACAGATTGGATGCACTCATACTTGACAAGCTTGCAGGCCTCATCCCCCTCTTCTTTAATCTTATCCTTCCACTTCCTTTCTTGAAGGTCTCTGGTGTAGATATAGAAGCTGAGATGTGGGGCTTATTTATAGATGACAAGCGGTGGTGGTAGTGGTAGAACACAAGTACTTTTAGCATGGAATGGATGCTTCCACTTGGTTCTTTGTTTACATCTTACCTCACACTCCCAACTAATCCTCTTGTGATGTGCTTATTAATTTTTAAAATCCTTTTTGTCACTGATTTCCAATATCTCTCTGATGTCATCCTCTCTGGTGGATGCTTGCATGGACTGCAACGACATAGTGCATAATATTCTCTTCAAACAAAAGGGACAATATCTATCGCATGATGCAAGTCCACACCAGTGCACGCACTTGTGTAGTTAGAACACAATCTTCAGATTAGTTCCTTAAAATATGCAGGTAACTGAAACCACTCAGAGAGACTTCACCAAAGTATCAAAGTTTTAGACTGCGAGTTGTTTACTGGATGAGTTTTTTAGCTTTGGTTTTTTATCTTTCTTGTCACTTACAAGTCATCTTTCTCACTGCACACAAACTACATTCAAGCAAACATCTTTCTCTGGGTCGAGTTCTTCGTCTACAGTTTGCAGCTCACTCATGGAGTTGGTGGAGAACAATAGTTCATTGCTCCATGGTAAGTTGGACTGTTGGAGAAGTCATATCTTTGGTTGGTTGTCCTGGAAGTTGTTAGCATATAGAGAGGGCCATGGCTGCAACTATTTCTCTCCTTCGAAGCTAGCCAAAGACTGTTGAGGCAACGCCATTAATGCTTTCTCAACGATAATAGAAGCCACCACAGAGAAACCAGATAGCCTTATCTTGTTGCCATACCCTGGCATCATCATCACCAAAACCCCACCCTACAACTTCAAGCCTCCGCGTCCAACGACCCATATCCAGTAACTCACTCTATCATTCCCTTGTGAAGGATTAAGTGATGATGCTTAAGCTTGAGGAAAGGAATAAAGAATAGGAGGCTCAAGTGCAAAGATTCTTTCCTCCTGATGTCCGTCTTTTTAGATAATGGAGGAAGGTCTTATCTGATGACTTCCAAACACTCACCATATGTGACAGCTCAAACTGAGTTGCAACCCTAGTTAAACTCTTAAGATAGACTTCCTTCGGGCTTTTCATGAACACAGTAGTGCTCACCATGATTCTAATTTTTGGCTGACAAATAATGAAATCACTACCAATTCATAAGCAGCATTCCTTTATATATAAAATATCCATTTTTGGCAGTTGTTCAGTGCATTAGATGCACTAATTTGAAAGCCAAACATAACATAATACTCTAAAGATTAATGTTTTGGAGGACTAAAGATCAATCATCTGAAGGAAGATGAACAACAGGTTAAAGCATCTGCTTTTTTTTTTAATAGAAAAAAGCACATATTCTGAAACTGCTGCACTTCAAGAAGACATGCCAGGATGACAAGATCCATATATCATGGGTTTACATGAAAACTAGATTACTGGTACTTTCGCCAGAATATAATACTGTCACTTCTAAAAGTAATCTCTTGAGCTTATCTCCAAGTAACAAAGGCATCAAAGCTTTAGATTATTAGAGAGTATATGTTCCTTTTCTTTTGTCTACAATGGCTGGTAGTTGTCTTCTTTATCTCACTGCCTAAACTTACTCATGGACTTGGTGGAGAGTAGTTTACTGCAGGCTGCTATTTTCCACCTTCGAAGATGGCAGGACTGTTGAGGTAGCTCCATCGATGCATCCTCACCAAGAACAGGAGTAGATGCAGAGAGCACTTGTGTGCAGAGTAGCACCGGGAACCCAAAATGCCTTATCTTGTTGCCATACCATCATTACCAAAGCCACTTTACAGCTTCAAGCTTCCGCGTCCAACAACCAATATCCAATTAAGCTATCATTCTCTTGTCAAGGATTTAAAGGTGATGCTAAACTTGAGGTGGGGAATTTAGTAGAGGAGACTTGAGGAGGAAGGCTTTTGCCGTCTATAATTGGTTCTTTAACCTGTGGAGGAAAGACTTTTCTCATAGCTTTCATTAAGAAACTTCAAGTTCTTTAGCATATAGAAATTTTCATGGACAATAAATTTTAAGGGGCAATCCATACCCATCATAATCTTTGTTTTATAGAGGTATCTTTAGTAATTATATAGATGTGATACAAGATATCTATGATAGAGTAGTTTGTGTAATGAACAGATTTATGTCATATTTAGAACAGATCCACATGGATGATATATTTAATTAGGATTATTTTTGATATTTTTACTGGTGCCTCTCCTGTTTAATATTATTCATCAAGCATCTTGAAGATATTAAGCATATAGGAAAAAAATTTCATGGACACAGTATTCCCAACCTTGATCCATTATAGCCCACAGAAAATGCAATCATAAAAGATTTTTTTTCCCAAAAGGTGACCCATATCCATTACTACCTTAGTTTCATATGTAAAAGGGAAATATATTAAATAACTATATATCAATTTGATAAAAGATATGTATGATATAATGATTTGTAGTGTTAGGATTGTACATCAAGGATAAGTGCTCATCTTTTTGTGTTAGTAATGAACAAATGTTATTGTCATACACGAAAAATATCCCATGATTTATGTTATGCATTGCGATATTATTTTGATTGATAAAAGATATTCTGGACTTAATTTTATCTTTAGCTACTAAGATAAATTTTGAAAATAAATGTTTTAGATTAAGTAGAATCAAGACCAAATACATGAAATATAATTTTTACAACACTATGAAAAAATAAGGATGTATGTTAGATAGATGAATAAAAAAATCTTGTAATGTTTTATTTAGTTATCTTGAATGTATCATTCAACAAAAATAAAATAAAATTTAGATGTAAAAATTGAGAGAGGCGAGAGGGATATTTTGATTTAAATATATTCCAATTATTATATAATAAAAAGTCTAAATAATTCTTTATTTATAAAAAAATAACATTTCTCGAAGGTTAGAAATAAGATTTAATCAAATAAAAGATGGACTCATTCAAAAATAAATAAATAAATATTGCTATAATAGAGAATAAAATAAATATATATATATATATATCACCGAACAAAATATTCAAAGAAAACTAGTATTTATTGTAGTTAGATTAATAAGGTGAGAAGAGAGAGCTTACTAGGAACAATAAAAAAATATTTATTTACATAGAGTTTCAGCAATTGGAAGGGAAAAAAGAAAAAAAAAACAAATATCCAATCTAAAATATTGAGGCATTATGGCTTGTTGTAGTTATATTATAGCCGCTGTTTTCATGTTCAGGCACTCATTATACAAATAATGGGATTAAAAAGCCACCACATGTTCTGAAACTTCTGCACTTAAGAAAACATGAAAACAAAGAATAATTGATTCAACTTTTACTGCATTCATCAGTTGTGATGCTCATTTGTTTGAACATATATATCAGTGTTATCAAAACTTGATAATTAAAAATGCAACAGTTGTGATGCATTGTTCACATAATTCTGTAAGAACAAACCGCATAGGCTTATAAATTGAGAATTATTGATTACCTGTAATGGAAACATATGCATCCCCTGTGGTGTTCTACTACTGCCAGTCCAAATCTAGGAGAAGCAGCTAAACTCATTGCTCCACTGATTAAATCCACTGATGAAACCTACGCTTTTATGGTAACAATATTAAACTCATTGAGCTCCACTAACCACTTTTGGAGCCCCCATAAGCATCCGACTTATAAAAAAATTTATCCTACTATCATTATGGATATATGGTGAGACTCAAAATGTGGACAGTTGATACCACTATGGCCATATGTAAGGGTTTTCACATTTTACAAGACTTGACGGCTTGTATAATATTCTAGCTTTGGACCTCCTTCTATTTTGAAATTTGAAAGAGATCATATTATAGGTGAACGAAACATTGACCACCAGAAATTTTATCTTCATAATTTTGGAGCAATCATTATATCAAAAAAATAACATACAAATCTATCATTTATATTCGGGGTTATATAATTGATCCTTCGCCCAATCTTTAAGAAAACATCATAGTATATGTAATACGTCGACAGAACTCCCCATATTTACTAGAATTCTTTTTAGCATTTTGCATTGGTGATCGATCCTAAGGATGACCACCAGAGAGAGCATCATCATGATCGTGACCTCTTCTTCCTTAAACATAATCGGAGGGTCTCCTAAGGAGTAAAATCTTTTATATAGAGGGTCCCTAATATAATTATTTTTAGATATAGAATTAGTTCCTCTAGACATGGGTCCCCCGACAATGACATCCACATAACACTCAATAGGACCTTGTAGTCTCGGGGAAGGCTCTCGCATCCTATGCAAGTAACGATTGAACTTCCCCTTTTGGATGAGTTACTTGATCTAGAATTTTAGATCATATCAATCTTCTATGTCATGCATATAATCTTAATAGAGACTCGTCTCATCCTTTACGACTTTCTTAGGTCTTTTTTTTGTTATAATTATGGATTTTACTGTGATATGATGATCGGTCTTGCTCTACGAAAAGTGGTCAGCAGTCTTGTGATAACTAAATAAAGGAACTTCAAATGTTGATGGTCATCGATATAAACGTTGATAAGTCTGAGTTCGTCATGAAATCTTTATGTATAACTTTCATATATAAACATGGGACTACTTGTCCATTTTTAAAATTGCTAGGAGTGAGATAGTTTGTTTCTTTAATAACTTGTAGCTAATAAAATTTAACTCAAAACTCTTCTACTACCTCTAAGAGTGGTCGAGAAAGTTTGACATACCATCTCAAATAATGTTATTTGGGTGCTCAGTGGTGTCAAAGCTTCCCTCTTATATATATATATATATATATATATATATATATATATATCTAATGTTTATATATGAAAGTTCCAGGACGAGAGATGTTTTAGTGTGCTCCTTATTACACTAATTAGGGAGACGTGGAGCAAGAATACCCCCATCAAGATCTAGACTTTCTAGGTTAGACTGAAAAGTATAAGCAAGAATGGTGATAGTTTGGGTAGGTGGATCTACAAGTTAAGGAAGAGGTGGGTTAATTGGTGGATCCTATAATAACAGTGAGAAAAAGTTGGTGATCAAGAAGTTGGAGGATAAGAGCACGATCAACTAAAGATCCTGGTGGGATCAACCCTTGGGGCATTCGACTTCTTGATCTTGATGGTACATTCAGATGATTAGCCTCATCCGAGTTCGATCTTGATGGTCCCATAAAATTTTCCTGAGATATGATTGTCTAAGGTTCTACTTAAGTTTCTCCTATGCATTGATCCTACAAGATTGTGTCAGGAGTGTTCTGAAAAATGATCCCTCCGACGATCAAGTCAGTTCTTGAGATTAAAAAGTCCAAGACTACTTGGATCGATCAGATTAGATAGATTAATTAACAAGATCAAGAAGGTGAATCTCCTAAATACATATCTTGGGGTTCCTTTTATAAGTGGTTTGAGAATTGCTACATCCGAGATCATTAAGCATTAAGAGGGGATGTGCAACATTTTGAGTGAGGGCATGACATAAAGTTCATTGCTTCTACGATCCATGTCGCCTAATTGTGTTTTTCTTGGGGCCGAATAATCAAGTGGTATGATTGATTAAGTCTATATATCCTCAAATTCGACTATCACTTGTCGACAGGACATGGTTGATAGGTTATTAGGATGATCGACCAGTCAACCATGTTTGAGCTTGTGTTTATCATGTCAATCTCTATTTTATCACTTCCAAACATGATTAACATGTACCATAATCTAGATTGGATTGATTAAAGAGTTTATTAATCAACACCTCGTTCACGATTTAAATTCAGGTATATCACATTTGAATTAGATTAGACTCAAATTTGGTTGATTATCTAAACACTAAAATAATGATAGAACCCCAGAATGAGCTCTATAGATTTTGATCTTTGAGGGGGATCAACTCTTGAAACGATATAGGGGTTCCTCCCTCTTAGTAGTCGGTCATATAGCTGAACTGTAGATTGATCTTGCTTGATGAAAAGAGGTGGAGGCTACAAGCTTATATATGGCTCAAAACCCTAGCCTTAGGGGGGGGTGCTTCCTAAGTGAATTTTTCCTTTTGTCCCTCTTATAGCTACTCTACCTAAATAAGGGGTGTGGCGGCCTAAGTGGTTGCACAAGCATCATGCCTCTGCTAGAGACCCTAACCGACCAACCTAGTGAAGGGGGCGGTAGCCAGGAAGCCCTAAGGTCCCAAAATAAACCCTAGTCATACTTCTTTATAGGATATAAGTGACTAGGTGAGATTTTATTACAATTTCACAGGGTTTTTATTCATTACTTCTAGGGTGATTATGACTTAACCTTGTTGGAGTCCTATCAAGTCTGCCCTCTTTGAATCAGCCTTGTCCTTAAGGCTGAGGATCCATAAACTCAAGGAACCAGATCTTCAGCTCCTCATATAATTCTCATTCTATCATTAACTGAACTTTGGCCTCCTCATTAGCCTGGGCGACAGTTAGAAGGATTTGAGCTAAGTCGTATTCTTTAAATTTTCATTTAAGGTGGGATACCCGGAGGATCAACTGTAATCTTGATCTAGCGCACGAATCTGATCTCCAAGTTAGGGCCCCAATGTGATCCCAAATTTTGCAAGGCCCAAATAAATAGAGAGACCACTTCCTTAAGGCTCGAGTTTCTTGTTGGTCGGGCTGAAGGTGTAGGAAAATTTAATCTTCAATTTTTCATCTATTCTGTAGTTTGTCGGGAAGCCATTTCTTTTTTTCATGTGATGCCATATGGTTAGTCTTTAGCAATAGCCAATCTTTCTTCTGGAATGGTGACTGCCCTCTAGTATGGTTCAGGATGATGAGAGCTCAATCTTGCGTGAGCATGGATTACAATTCTTTTGGGCTTACTCCTATTTTGTGTCATGGACTTGTATCCAGCCAAATTTTAAATTTGGTAGCAATGAGTATCCCCTTTAAAAACCTCATGTGGAGTGTGGGGGAAGCCTCGGTGTGAATTAGGGGTCGATTATCTTATATAAGGGTGATATCGATCCCAACTCTAGATGTGTCTGCTCCAATCATAAACATTTGGTCATGGTTTGATGGGGACAACATCATGGTCGTGAGGGCTATAGTTCCACTAGGCTAAGATGGTGCATCTTTCTTCATAGTGAGAGGGATGATATTTTGTTGAGATCTGCGAGTGATCCTTCTCTTATTCTGATTTTGCCAATGGAGGGTCTCAAGTTTTTTGTGATCTTGGGCCGTAGACCGGATGTCATCATCAAGGAGGTCTATGAGCATCATGGTCCGGTCCTGGGGGAAGTTATGGAAGTCACATGAGATCTAGAAGTGTTGCATCAGCAACCATGGTGAGTTCGACCTGATGTAACACTTTAGAAGTAGCTTATCTCCGGGGAAAATGATATAGGGATGTGTCATAGCAGGAAATAAGCATGACCGAACAATTCATGTCTTTGTCATCTCTTGGGTGACCCTTTTATCCTTGACCTTCTGAGGTTGTAGGAAGCAATCAGGCCGAGCAACAGCTGATAGAAGTTTCGGCCACTTCAGCATAGGAGGGTCGAACAGCTTCAGAGGAGGTAGTTGGCTCTGTTTGGTGGAGATGCCCAAAATTTCAGCGAGCTGTGGGAGAGGGTTCTTATCTTCAATCTCATGAAACACTTGAATTTGAATTGGGAAACCACTGGTTCTTCTTTTAGTATCCCCTCCAAGTGTTGTATTGTGGTTATAGTCGCTAGGCTCCCTCATAGAATCACTTGTTTTTCTTTTCTAAAAAAATCATAGTTAGCTTCAAAAAATTCCAGACAACATCTCCAATCATAGACAACCAATCAATGTCAAGCACTATATCAAAACCATCAAGAGGGAGGAGGAAAAAATCAGCAACTATGTCTTGCTCCTATAGGATCAGTTTTACCCGTAGGCACTTCTGGTTGCACTTCAGAATTTAGCCATTAGCTACCTTGACTTCGAACCCGCTATAATATTCTTTTTAGAGCATTAAGTGGGTAGCAACCTTACTGCTCATGAAGTTGTGTGTGCTCCCGGTGTCGATGAGGATAATGACGAACTGCTGCTTGAGAAATCCTTTTATCTTCAATTTTTACAGGTTGGTGTAGCCAGCTAAGGTAGGGACCGTACGGGTGGTCGATTATGGTGTATCCCTCTCCTTGGGCTCGAGAGTCGTATCTTCAACTTTGGGTTCTTAAGTGGGCGCAATCATCAGCGGTGTCTCCTTTTTACATTGGTGTTCTAGGCTCCACAGTTTATCATAATTCCTACATAGGCCCTTTATCGATCCGTCATGAAGGTATTCTCTTGTTAATTTCTTTGGTTGAGGGGGTCGGCTGATAGTAGGAGGAGGTGAAAGCTTTGGTGCCACTGGTCGGGGAGCGACCCTAGTTCTCTGAGCTTCATAGTTCAATCGCTCTTCTTGATGTCACGTGAAGGAGATGGATGTCTTAAGTGTGTACGACTATCGCGCTTTAACTTCTTCCTGAATCTCCAACTTCAAACCCTGAATAAAAGTCCTTAACATCTGCTTTTCAGACCAATCATAAGTTTGGTTAGATAACATTTCAAACCTGTTTTGGTACTATTGTATAGTGGAGGTTTGACGAATCCCCGCTAGTTCTTCGTCAAGGTTCTGGTAATTGATTGGTGCTGAAGGTTTATATGTTTTTGGTTGGGATGTGTCTCTCATGCTCTGAGCGTCTTGATTAAGGTGCCCTTTTTGAAGTTGTGCAAAGGAGATCGATGTCGTCGAGGTGTAGGATTGTCGTGTCTTAACTTCACTTCTTATCTCTGGTGGGTTATTTTTGCAATCAGAATTTGCTCCATGTTGTGATCTTCTGATAGAACCCTAGAAGAAGTTATATAGATTTTGACCCTTGAGGGGGATCAACCCTTGGAACGTTGTAGGGGTTCCTCCCTCCTAGATTCGGCACAAGACTGAAATAAAATTGATAATTGCTTGATTCAAGAGGGGGGGGGGGGGGCGGCTACATCTTTAAATAGGGATGAAAACCCTAGCCTAAGGGGGTACTTGCCTAAGTAAAATTATCCCTTTGCACCTCCTATAGCCGACCTGCCTTAATAGGAATAGGGGGCGGCTAGGTTGGCTCTATAGCCGACTTAAGCAGGGGGAAACCCTAGTCGACCAACCCAGTAAAGGAGGTGGCGGCCACTAAGCCCTAAGGGCTAATCTAAACCCTAGCCATACTCCTTTATAAGATATGAGTGGCTTTATTACAATCTAGCAGGGTTTTATTGACTACTTCTTAGGGAGATTAGGACTCATCCCTATTGGAGTCCTATCAAACCCGCCCTCTTAAAATTATCTTTGTCCACAAGGCTGAGGTTCCATGAACTCGGGGAACCGGGTCTTCAGCTCCTCAGATGATTTCCATGCTATCAACTGAACATTGGCCTCCTCATCAGCTAGGGTGTTAGTTGGAAGGATTTGGGTTGAGTCATCTTCTTTAAATTTCCATTTGAGGTGGGATACCTGGCGGATCAACTGTAATCTTGATCTGGTGTACGGATCTGATCTCCAGGTTAGGGCTCTAATGTGGTCCCCAATTTTGTAAAGCCCAAAGAAATAGGAAGACCACTTCCTTAAGGCTCGAGTTTCCTGCTGATCGAGCTGAAGGTGTAAGAAAACTCGATCTTTAATTTTTCATCCATTCTGAAGTTTGTTGGGAGGCCATTTCTTCTTTGCATGTGCTGGTGTGAGCATGGATTGTAATTCTTTTGGGCTTACTCTTCTTTCGTGTCATGGACCTGTATCCAGTCAAATTTTAAATTTGGTAGTAATGAGTATCCCCTTTAAAAATCTCATGTGAAGTGTGGGGGAAGTCTCGGTGTGAATTAGGAGTCGACCATCTTGCATAAGGGTGACGCTGATCCCAACTCTGGATATGTCTGTTCCACGTACGAACACATTGACACGTTCAGGTAATGCTAGCATCGATATAGAAGGTATCATGGCTGTGGGGGTCATGTGGATGTCTTTCTCCTATTCCTTCTTGTGATCATGGGTCGTGGATCCAAGGTCATCATCAGGGAAGACTTTTAGCATCATGGTCCGCTCCTCGGTGAAGTCGTGGAAGCAGCCCGAGATGATGGAGCACTACATCAGAACCCATAGCTAGTTAAGTTGAATATGACACTTCAGGAAGAGCTTATCCCTACAGACAAAGAGGCAAAGTTTTTGGAGATAAAGTGTCTTTGCAAGGGAAGATTATCGTCGAATGATTCGTATCTCTCGCGTCTCCTGGACGATCTTTTTAACTTCGGTCCTCTGAAAATATGGACAGTAATATGACCGAATATGTGCTGGTGGTTCCCCTTGTAAGACCAACATACGAGGGTCGTGCAGTCTGGTAGGAGGGAGTCAGCTTGGTTTAGCAGACGTGCCTTAGATTTTAGCGAGCTTCTCTAAGCACTGTGTCAAGATAATATTTTCTTCATTCTCTCCTTTCCCACATAAGGTCACCTATTTTCTTTTGTCATTCATAAAGTCATTGGAGCTCCTAGTGTTGGAGAGGATGGTGATAGGCTGATGCTTGATGAAGCCATCAATGTCAATTATCTGTGGTGGAGCATGAAAGGTGCGGGCGGCTGATTATGGTTTTTCCTTCATATACTTCTCCTTGGACTCGAGAGCCATATCTTTGAGTTTAGGTTCTTCAGTGGGTTCAACTAATAGAGGTCTCTCTTTTTTACAATGGTGGTCTCGGCTCCACAGTTTATTACAATGCCAACGTAGGCCCTTTGTCGATCTGTCACGAAATTCTTCTCTTGTTAACTTTTTCAACAGAGGTGACCGCCTGGTGGTAGATGGGGCCGAGAGTCTCTGTGCTGGTGGTCATGCGACAGCTTTGGTCCTCCAAGCATCTTGGTTCAGCCTATCTTCGTGTAGTCGTGCGAAGGAGATGACTGCCTTAAGTGTGTACGGTTATCGCACTTTAACTTCTTTTTGAATCTCCAGCTTTAAACCCTCAATGAAAGTCCTCAATATTTATTTTTCAGACCAATCACAAGTTTAATTAGTTAACCTTTCAAACTTGATTTGGTAATCTTGGATGGTAGAGGTTTGACGGATCTTCGTTAGTTCTTCGTCAAAGTTCTTGTAATTGATTGGTGCTAAAGGTTTATATGTTTTTGGTTGGGATGTGCCTCTCATGCTCTGAGCATCTTAATTGAGGTGCCCTTCTTGAAGTTGTACAAAGGAGATCGACATTGTCGAGGTGTAGGACTGCCATGTCTTATCCTCGCTTCTTATCTCTGATGGGTTCTTTTTGCAATCAGAATTTGCTCCATGTTATGATCTTCTTGGGCTTGGTGATTGACCCAATCTAAACTCCTCAAAAAGAACGTGTAATTTAGCATCCATACGTGTCTCGAAAGCCTCCAATTTGGCTTCGAATAAGCCCAGCGATGTCATGATATAAGTGTTGGGAAACCTCACCGGGTGCATCAGAGACATAGCAAAAATCAAAATAAAAATTGGTTTCTCACACAGATCAAATCATCGTACAAATTTAGAGGGGCAAAATAGTCCTTTTAATAAAAGGAAACCCTAGCTTTCCCTTTGCCACCTCTGCAACACCGCTGCCCCTACGTAGGCAGCGGCTGCCCTTGCCCACCGGCAGTCGCCATGCCAAGGGGCGGCCACCCCTATGGTCGGCGCCGTCGCCCTTGCTGGCGGCAGGGCTGGTCGCGGGCGCGGTGCTGCCAGCGATTGTTGCCCGTACGGGCTGACCCTGGCCGCAGTTGGCCGCCCCCTTGCAGGGGTCCTTGGCCGCGGCCTGGCTGTGGGTGGCTGGCCGTGCATGGGGGTTGGCCATGGCTGGCTGTCCCTCCTCCTCACTGCCTTCACTGCGAAAATGTAGTAAGAATGTGTAGAACGATTCTACGTGATTCAATCTCATCACACGCAGTTTAAAATCAATCTTTCGCACGAAAACCTTGGCTTTGATACCAGTGTTGGGAAACCTCAACGGGAGCATCATATGTGCAGTGGAAATCAAAAATAAAAAATTAGTTTCCCACGCAGATCAAATCGTCATGCAAAAGATTAGGGTCACGAGAAAAATGCAAAAATCGATAAAACCACGATATGTGAGAGATTGATTTTACCTAGGGAGATCGTATATCCCTGTATTCCAGATCCAGATAGAGAATATGAAGGAGGTCAAGCATCCTCCTCTCTAGCGGTATCCACATGATCTGCAGCGAAACTCCTCCAATCTGATCTCGTAACTCTTGCACACAGGGAGGGAGAAAAATAGGAGGTGGTGGCTAAAGCTGCAGCCTATCAACCATGAGTCTCCCCTCCTATTTATAGAAAGCCACCAAAAACCCTAGGGCTCCAGCCTTAGTGGGTATTGGATCTCCATCCAATTATCCACTAACCTTGCATTATTGGATCTCTATCCAATAATCTCCTTAGGTCTCTAATTGGGTCTTAATCAAGTAGCCCATCAGCACAGAGTCTCATCTAATGAGAATAGGGGCTAATTGGATCTCCATCCAATCCTCTATTCGCTAAAGCATCCACCATACGTGTGTGACCCTCTAGGCCCGATACCGAGCTGGCCGTGAGTCACTCCCATCAGAACTCCTTCTGATATAGTGAATTATTATTCTTATAATAATTCACTTGACTCATCAACTATGGACATACTAGGCCACTACGCCATAGTCCCCAGACGGTACAGGGGAATCAAATCCATCTGACCTATCTGTCCATAGTTACCATGTATTTATAATCCCTCATCCAACTAATATCCCAAAGATCGTATATTGGACATGGTACTGTCAGGCCACATACAAAATCTGTCATAGTCTCGCTCTAATCGGATTCTCTCGGAGAACTCTTTCTCTCTCAATCCGAATGACCCTGGCCAGGGATTTGTCTGAGCAAGCACATATAGGATATTTCTCTCATGATACCGAGAGTGGATGATCCTCTATTAACACTCAATTGCCTTCGTAAGGTTGGCTACCAATCCCAATAACCAATTGTACCAGATCTAGAACTTTCCAAACCTATAAGTCTAGCGTCAAAGAAATGAGTACTCATACAAGGCATCCTTGGTGTCTTAAATCTAAGGACCAGATACATAATTGGTACTATAAAATCGCTGTCTAACATTATGTATCATTAACCAAACAACATTCCATAAACGGATCAATCAGTGAACTCATTCTCCAATAAGCACATGTACTATATCATTAGTGTCTCCACAAAAGTGACTATAAGACCAACCACCTCCATCATATGGACGGGTATATAGTACATCGGTGTGTCCGGTTATCTCGATGTCCCTCTCGAGTAACCTATGACCGGGATTATTTAGGATTTATGTTTAAAGGTGAATCGATCTTATTATCATGATCTCATCACGATCCGATTCTCATTGCACAGAACCAAGGACATCACAGTATATATGCTACAGATAATATAATGTGAGAATATGCTAATATTAATCATAAGCAAAAAGATCACATAGCGTGTCACACGTGTCATCACTCACATGATTGGCTTGTAGGGCACCTGTAACTAGCAATCTCTCACTTGACCAAAAGTCAATCATCTATGTGTCTGATTCCCATTAGACCCCTGTAACTCTCAAATACAATCTGAGTCAGCAGCTTCGTCAGTGGATCTGCAATGTTATCTTCGGATGGAACTCTTTCCATTGTTATATCTTTTCGGGTCATGATCGCTCTAATCATATGGAAACTCCTCAGAATAATTCTGATGAGACTTGGGTTCCCTTATTAGAGTTATTGCCCTGTCGCTGTCACAATATATGGGAGTCAGCTCCACGCTGCTTGGTATGACTCTCAAATCCTTGATGAACTTCTTCATCCACACCCCTTCCTTTGCTGCTTCTGTTGCCGCAATGTATTCTGCCTATGTGGTCGAGTCAGTAGTAGTATCTTGCTTGAAACTCTTTCAACTTGCTGCCCCTCCATTTAGGGTGAAAACATACCCTGAATTTGACTTGCTATCATCAATATCGGACTGAAAACTCGAATCCGTGTAGCCCTCAACCTGGAGGCTACCTCCTCTATATACCAGTAAAAGATTCTTAGTCCTTCTCAAGTACTTAAGGATACACTTTATTATCTTCCAGTGTTCTAAACCTAGAAGTGTCTGATACATTCTCATGACACTCAGAGCATGTGCTATATCAAGCCTGGTACATAGTATCGCATAGATGATAGATCATATCGCTAAGACATAAGGTATCTTATCCATGTCTGTCCTTTCTTCATGAGTCTCTGGGGACATACTCTTAGAAAGTAATATTTCATGTCTCATTGATGTGAGACCTCTCTTGGAATTCTTCATGCCAAACCTTTTGACAATGGAGTTTATGTACCTAGACTGAGATAAGCCAAGCATCATTTTGGATCTGTTTCTATAGATCCAGATCCCCAAAATATAGGATGCTTCCCCTAAGTCTTTAATGGAGAAGTTTCTGGATAGCCAAGCCTTTACTGTGGAGAGCATTCCTACATCATTCTCAATGATTAGGATGTCATCCATATATAGCACCAAGAAGGTGATAGCGCTTCCACTTACCTTCCTGTACACACAAGGCTTATCTTCGTTCTTAACGAAGTCATAAGATCTGATCACCTCATCAAATCTTATGTTCCAACTTCGGAAAGTTTGCTTCAATCCATAAATAGATCTAAGCAACCTGCACACTTTATTTGGACTCTCTTTGGCTGTATCATATACACTTCCTCCTAGAGATTGTCATTGAGGAATATCATTTTGACATCCATCTGTCAGATCTTATAGTCATAGTGTGTTGTAATGGGCAAAATAATTCTAATTGACTTAAATATGGCTACAGGTGAAAAGGTTTCGTCATTGTCAACTTTTTATCTTTGACGATATCCTTTAGCTACCAGCCTTGCTTTATAGGTCTCTACCTTTCCATCTACTCCGATCTTCTTCTTGAAGATTCATTTGCTGCCGATGTGTACAATACCCTTAGGTGCATCCACAAGGTTTCAAACATTATTAAAGTACATTGAATCCATCTCAGAATTCATGGCTTCTTGTCACTTCCCGGAGTCTATACTCATAATAGTCTCCTCGTACATCTGAGGATCAATATCCTGAGAGTCATCTCCACTTATATGTCCCACATATCTTTTAGGAGTGTGAGATACTCTACTAGACCTACGTAAAGTTAAAATTTATGTGTTAGGTACCTGAACAGACTCGATCCCTGGAATAGTGCTTGAGCTAGGTTCTTCAACCTCGCTCAATTCTATATCACTCCCACTGTTTTTACCAAGATTGTGTTCCTTCTCAAGGAACACAGCTCTCTTGGCAACAAAGATCTTTCGGTCCTCGGGATGATAAAAATAATACCCACCAGTTTCCTTTGGGTATCTCACGAATGTGCACCATTCTGTCCTTGATTCCAACTTATCGGGGTTGTGTCTTCTAACGTGGGCAGGACAGCCCCAAATCTTAATAATCTTAAGATCAGACTTATTTCCTTTCCATATCTCATATGGTGTAGACACTACCAACTTTGATGGAACTCTGTTTAGAAGGTAAGTTGCAGTCTCTAGGGCATAACCCCCAGAATGCGACGGGTAGGTCAGCGAAACTCATCATGGACTGCATAATGTCTAACAGCGTGTGATTCCTCCTTTCTGGTACACCATTGAGATGAGGTGTATAAGGAGGTGTCCAATGGGATAGAATCACATTGTCCTTGAGGAAATGGGTGAACTCTGTACTCAAGTACTCTCCTCCTCGATCTTATCGAAGAGTCTTAATAATCTTTCCAATTTGCTTCTCTACCTCATTCTTATATTCCCTGAATTTCTCGAAGGCCTTAGATTTGTACTTCATTAAGTACACATATCCATACCTAGAGAAATCATCAGTGAATGTAATGAAGTATGAGTAATCATCTATAGCCTGAGTCGACATGAGATACATACATCATTATATATAAGTTCCAATAACTCGATGACTCTCTCTCCAGTTCCACTAAAAAGAGAGTTGGTCATCTTCCCACGAAGGCAAGGTTCGTAAGTTGCATATGACTCATAGCAAATGGATCTAAGTATCCATATTTCAACAACTTTTGAATCTTTCCCTCATGTATATGACCTAGTCTATAATGTCATAGGCTAGGTCTAACACATGTATATTCATTATGGTGGAGAAGTGTCTAACACATGTAAGTCATTTATCAATATCCCTCTAGTGATGATCTCATCATCCATAATTATTGAACAACTATTGTTCTCAAAAATTAATTTATATCCACTAATTGTTAAACAAGAGATGAAAATAATATTTTTGATAATAGAGAGAATAAAATAGCATGCATCCAATACAATGATAGCTCCACCATGCAAATGTAGGGTGACCTCCCCAATGGCAACTACAGCAACTCTTGCTTCATTGCCCATCTTGAGGTCTATCTCACCTCTAGTCAATCTTTTAGGTCATACCAAAAAATATAATAAATTACAGATATGATAAACACTCCTGATACTCATGTGTTATCATGAAAATCTAACAAATGAAGATTGATCATGAATATACCTGAACCTTCTCTAAGTTCTATTTTGCCCTCTCTGCAAGGTAGTCCTTACAGTTCCTCTTCCAATGCTCATCTTGGCCATAGTAGAAGCACTATCATTTATCCTTTACCGAGTCTTTCTAGGCAACATTTGTCTTACCCGGTCTTTCTTTGCCCTTGCCCTTCTTAAGGGTATTGTTGGCCTTCATTTTCTTTTTGGTCTCACCAATATAAAGAACTGAATTTTCCTTCTTGATGACACTCTCAGCTTTCCTCAACATATTGAGGTGCTCAGGGAGAGTCACCTCAAACTTGTTCATCAAAAGTTCATAATGAACTATGAAAAGGAATCTAGTAGGGACTGAAGTAAAAGATCAACACTCAAGTTATCCTCTAGGACTATCTATATACTTCACAAAGCGAGTGTTCTCATCCTCACTTATCCTTTCCTCTAGCGTCGGCATAATCATGTTAAGGACATATATGATTTTCTCTGCAGTGAGAATAATTCTTAAATTACGGAGTCGATCCGTGTAGTTTGGACCAGTGAGGCGATTGACATCAAGTATGTCACATAGGGGGTTTGCAAGCGACAAACAAGATATAGCGTAAATTAAATAACATGCAGATTTTATAAAAAAATACTAATTAAGATATGAACTTCTATCTTAATGTACTTCCACTATTTTCTTAGCGAATCATGCGACACCCTCGACACGTGAGACAAAAGTCTCCAGCAGACTCCTAGTGGGGATCAGGATATAATTGGCATCATAGTGCAATCTTGAGGGACTCGACTAACTACACTAAGCCCAAAAGGTAGACAACTCTTGTCAATCACAACTCCTTGTGATTCACGTCATATTCGGCCTCTGAATCATCATGGTCTCAACTGCTCGACCAACCATGAAATTTAGTTAAGTCATCACCATCGTTACAAGATGAGTCTGATTCGATGGATATGCTCTCGACTGCTCGACCAAGTCATACATATCCTCAGGTCATTGGTGACATATATATGTCGTTGGCAGGAACTCGATCTCGTAGATAGGTGAGCCTCGAGTGACTAGACCAACTCAATCTATATCGGGATTTAATTTCTTCCTATAATGATGGAAGGCCATGTGGGTCAATCTTATTATCTCATGCTTACCGACATAATATTATTATAGGAGGGGTTTTTTATTTTCTATCGGTCTCCTAATATGTCATGTCACACAGATACATATTGAATATATATCTACATAGCATGCAAATATATATATACATATATCTAGTAGGTGTATAACACATCACACATGCAAGCCACACCGGATGATCATGAGTCGTCACCTAATATGATTAAGCCTGAGCCAATGGGCCTAATCACTCACAATAGGATCTATGTGTGCATCGGCACATCTCCATGCCCTATGATTATTGATCTCATCATCATTGGTTCCGTCGGATCGTCGCATCACCATGCGTCATAATCTCCCGCCACGGCATCATGGGTCCCGCTGTCACCTCTACGCTCCCGTCGTGCCTCTCCATGTAATTACAAATAATCATAGACACACAGGGCCGATAATAAATGAGAAAAACGAATGCTCGCAAGCCCCAATAATAATAATAATCATAATTACACACATCACACAAATGGCTCATGATCATCCATCCACATCATACATCACATGTACATCACATCATATGTAGGATAACTAGATATATTTAATAATTAATTAAACTATTTAATTAATTATTTTTTTGGAAGTCAAGACATGTTGGAAATTTTTAGAATTGTCAAGGGTATTTTTATAATTCTAGATGAGAGGACAGTCCTTAGAGGCCAATTTTGGAATTATGTACACGATGATAGTCCTCAAAAAAATTTAAATTTAGAGGGGCAAAATAGTCCTTTTAACAAAAGGAAACCCTAGCTTTCCCCTTGCCCCCTCTGCGCCGCCACCGCCGCTGCCCTTGCGCAGGCGATGGCTACCCTTGCCCGTCGGCAACCACCCTGCCAAGGGGCGGCCACCCCTGCGGCCGACGTCGTCGCCCCTGCGGGCGACAGCCCCTTGCGAGAGCCCTACAACCGACCCCCTTGCGGGCGTCGCGCAACCAGCGATTGTCGCCCATGCAGGCTAGCCCTGGCCACGGCCTAGTCGTGGCTGGCCGCTCCTCCTCGCTGCCTTCACTGTGAAAATGCAACAAGAAAGCGTAGAACGATTCTACGCGATTCAATCTCATCACACGCAGTTTAAAATCAATCTTTCGCACAAAAATCTTAGCTCTGATACTAGTGTTGGGAAACCTCGGCGAGAGCATCACATGCGCAGTAGAAATCAAAACAAAAAATTGATTTCCTACGCAGATCAAATCGTCGTGCAAAATATTGGGGTCACGAGAAAAACATAAAAATTGATAAAATCGCGATGTGTGAGAGATTGATTTTACTTTGGGAGATCGTATATCTCTATATTCCAGATCCGGATAGAGAAGATGAAGGAGGTCAAGTGTACTCCTCTCTAGCGGTATCCACACGGATCTTTACAGCGAAACTACTCCAATCTAATCTCGCAACTCTTGCACAGAGGGAGGGAGGAGAATAGGAGGTGGTGGCTAAAGCTGCAGTCTATCAACCGTGAGTCTCTCCTCCTATTTATAGAGAGCCACCAAAAACCCTAGGGCTCCTGCCTTAGTGGGTATTTGATCTCCATCCAATTATCCACTAATTGCATTATTGGATCTCTATCCAATAATCTCCTTAGATCTCTAATTGGGCCTTAATCAAGGAGCCTATCAGCATAGAGTATCATCTAATGAGAATAGTGGCTAATTGGATCTTCATCCAATCCTCTATTCGCTGAAGCATCCACCATATGTGTGTGACCCTCTAGGCCCGATGCCGAGCTGGCCGTGAGTCACTCCCATCAGAACTCCTTCTGATATAGTGAATTATTATTCTCATAATAATTCACTCGACTCATCGACTATGGACGTACTAGGTCACTATGCCATAGTCCCCAGACGGTATAGGAGAGATCAAATCCATCGGACCTGTCTATCCACAATTACCGTGTATCTATAATACCTCATCCAACTAATATCCCAGAAAACGTATATTGGACATGGTACTGTCAGGCCACATACAAAATCCGTCATAGTCTCGCTCTAATCGGAGTCTCTCGGAGAACTCTTTCTCTTTCAATCCGAATGACCCTGACTAGGGATTTGTCTGAGCAAGCATATATAAGATATTCCTCTCGTGATACCGAGAGTGGATGATCCTTTATTGACACTTAATTACCTTCATAAGGTTGGCTACCAATCCGGATAACCAGTTGTACCAGATCTGAAACTTTCCAAACCTGTAAGTCTGGCGTCAAAGAAAGGAGTACTCATACAAGACATCCTTTGTGTCTCAAGTCTAAGGACCAGATACACAACTAGGACTATGGAATTGTTGTTTGACATTAGGTATCATTAACCATACAACATTTCATAAGCGGATCAATCAGTAAACTTATTCTCCAATGAGCACATGTACTATATCCTTAGTATCTCTACACAAGTGACTATGAGACCAACCGCCTCCATCATATGGATAAGTATATAGTACACCGGTCTGTCCGGTTCTCTCGATGTCCCTCTCGAGTAACCTATGACTGAGATTATTTAGGATTTGTGTTTAAAGGTGAATCGATCTCATTATCGTGATCTCATCACGATCTGATTCCCATTGCACAGAACCAAGGACATCATAGTATATATGCTATAGATAATATAATATGAGAATATGCCAATATTAATCATAAGCAAAAAGATCACATATCGTGTCACACGTGTCATCACTCACATGATTGGCTTATAGGGCACCTGTAACCAACAATAAGGATCTCCAACCTGTCAAACAAACCGACTGAAAAGTGTAGCTGCAATTTTCAAGTTGAAGACAGTGAATGGCAACAATGTCGGGACTGCGGGGGTGAAGTCTCCAAGTGGAGGATGGCAGCCAAGGGTAGCAGCAACGGTGGAGGAAGAAGAGAGCAGCAGCAATATCGGTTGCGACTACACTGCGATTTCGAGGCTGCAAGTGTCGTCGGTTGCAGCAAGGGTGCGACTGCAATAGGAGGAAGACAGGGCAGTGATGTACACGGCTGTTGCGGAGGAGGGCAACAGTGGTATGGAGCGAGAGACGCTTGTTGTTGTGTTCAATTTGTTGCTGGCCGTGATCAAGATAGTTAGCAGCGAACGATTGTTGCGGGCTGCGATGTAAACAAATTATAGCGAAAGATCGTTGCTGGTAGCTTTTTGCCGCAAAGATCGTTGTTGGCTGCGATCAAGGAGGATGGCAGCAAGAGATCGTTGTTGGCAGCATTGGGTAGCAAAAGATGCATGCTACGGTCGAATGGATAAGGGAGATTTAGCGACTGAAAGATTGGTGGACCGAAGGCTTTGATTTTTTGGTGCAGTTTGAGGCTATTTTGGGTGTGATTTGGGGCTACATTTTGTAGAGTTTAGGCTACGAATTGGTGTGGTTTTAGGACTGTGATAGCAGTAGATGAAGGTTAGGGAAATATATTTTAGATCTAGGATAGATGGCAATAAAGGTAGGTATATCAATAAGGAAAGTTGGTTGAAAAGATAAGTGGATCGATAAGCAAGTAGGTTGCGGTTAGGGCTGATTTGGGTGGCTGTTTGGTTTCAGTTTAGGGTATGGTTTTGAAGGGTTTTTAGTAAAGATGTAGGGTTTGGTGATGAGAAAAAGGGAGTTCGAAATCCCACAAAAAACAACACTCAAATTCGATAGAATTCGATGAAAAAAAATGCAGCGATGTGCAGTCCTGCCGCATAGATTTTACGTCCGAGAAACGATGACTTCGTGACATAATTTCTAGAGGAAATTCAAGAAAATTATACAAAAACCCTTGGTTTAAATGTTGGGAATACCAGTAAAATGTTTGGTGAAATTTTGGCAACGTAACAGTAGGGAAATATGGCAAAAGATGAAAGGTAGATCCTTCATCGTAAAAATTTTAGAACTACATGCTAGTGAAAGATTGCACAAGAAAACCTGTTCCAGAAGGAATTTTTTTTAGAAATTAATCTCAGATGAAAGCCAAGTTAATCTTTGGAATTGTATAAAAATTTTGGCCCAAAAGGATGAACAAAAGTTCAATTTTAAGAGTCCAATAGACTTATGGCAGATTCTCCATCATAAAATTTTAACACTGCGCGATGAAGAATTGTAGCACTATAAGTCTGGATCTAGAAGGAGTTTTTTTATGAGATCAGTCTTAGATGAAAGCTAAGACAATCTACGAAATTGTATAAAAGTTTCAGCCAAAAAGGATAATTAAAAGTTTAGTTCCAAGAAGCAATAATTAGTTGAAAATTTCTGCAGCGTTTCGCCTTCGCAACGATGATAACGTTTGCGACGGTAAAATTTTGTAGCAAGGAAATTTTGAAAAAACTTCTCCCACATATAAGATAGAGGAATAGCAGTAGCAAGAGGCGTGGGCTTTGGAGTTTTTACTAGATCTTTAATGTTGACGCAGAGGAAGGCAGTATATTGACGGATCTGTGGCTTAGTGGGCGACAATGGAGGCGACATCAAAAATAATTATGGGAATTTCTTGGGAAGGTGGAGGTGTGGATGACAGCTACAGGGGCAGCAAGATCGCTGCTCTGATACCAGATGATAAGACCCCAAAAGGAGCTCTATAGATTTTGACACTTGAGGGGGATCAACCCTTAGAACGCTGTAGGGGTTCCTCCCTCCTAGATTTGGTACAAGGCTGAAATAAAATTAATAATTGCTTGATTCAAGAGGGGGGCAACTATATCTTTAAATATGGATCAAAACCCTAGCCTAAGTAAAATTATCTCTTTGCCCCTCATATAGCCGACCTATCTTAATAGAAACAGGGGGTAGCTAGGTTGGCTCTATAGCCGACCTAAGCAGGGGGAAACCCTAGCCGACCAACCCAGTAAGTAAGTTGGCTGAAAAGGTAGGTGGATCGGTAAGAAAGGTTGGCTGTTGTTTAGGACTGATTTGGGTGGTTGTTTGGAATCGGTTTAGGGTGTGGTTTTGAGGGGTTCTTGGTGAGGATAGTAGGGTTTCAGGATGAGAGAAAAAGAGTCCAAAAACCCGTAAAAGATAACACTCAAATCCGATGAAATTCAATAAAGAAAGGGGTGTATACGAGTTGTCCTACCGAATAGAAATTACATCGGATAAATGATGAATTCTCGACATAAATTCCAAAGAAAAATTCGAAGAAAATATGCAGAAATCCTCACTTCAGATGTGGTCAATATCAGCAAAAAGTTTGAAAAAATTATGGCAAAGTAACGATAGGAAAATAGGGTAAAAGACAAAAGGCAAATCCTTCATCATAAAATTCTAACACAAATCTCCAGTTTAAATGTAGGGGTCAATAGTAGATTGATTTGATCTGTGACTTGGGTGGAAGGTGGAGGCGCGTGTTGTAGCAATTATGGAAATTGTTTGGGAAGGTCGGGGCGATAGAGATGGCAGCAAAGGCAATAGGAACGCTACTCTGATACTAGATGATAGAACTTAGAAGGAGCTCTATAGATTTTGATCTTTGAGGGGGATCAACCCTTGAAACATTATAGGGGTTCTTCCCTCCTAGTAGTTAGTTATATGGCTGAATTGTATATTGATATTATTTGATGAAAAGAGGTGGAGGCTACAAGCTTATAAATGACTCAAAACCCTAGCCATATGGGGTGCTTCCTAAATGAATTCCCTCTTTTGCCTCTCCTATAGCTGTCCTACCTAAATAAGGAGAGCGACGACCTAAGTGGCTACACAAATTGCATGCCTCTACCATAAACTCTAGTCGACCAACTCAGTGAAAAGCGCAGTGACCAGAAAGCTCTAAGGTCTCAAAATAAACCTTAGTCATACTTATTTATAGAATGAGAGCGATTAAGTGGGTTTTATTATAATTTTATAAAAAATTTATTAATTACTTGTAGAATGATTATGACTCACTCTTGTTAAAATTTTATCAAATATTTAACGACTTTAATCCTTTTCAATCGTATCATTAGAATACACTGCATAATCTCTTTATAGTGTAATAAAAATAATAACCAAAATTCTGATACAAAATATTTTTCTTTTAAGGCAACAACATTGCACCAATAGCAAATAAAAATAAAAATAACTTCTCAAACAACTACTACAGTGCAAGTACGGGCTCGTATATATATATATATATATATATATCCCCTCGCCATGAATCCCCCAAAGGCCCGCCTCTTATTTTCTATGGATGTCAAATATAAATATAAATAAATTATATATATATATATATATAATTTATTTATATTTATATTTGACATCCATAGAAAATAAGAGGCGGGCCTTTGGGGGATTCATGGCGAGGGGCTCGTCGGTGCAGGCGCTCTACGAGCTCTGCAAAAAGACATTCTCGCCTTCTGCCGCCGCTTCGTCTCCTCCTCCCACCTCCGCCATCCGAAAGATAGCTGCCCTCTTGGGTATTCTCTCTCTCCGCATTGTTCCTCTCCAAATGCATTTTATTTCTTCCCGTGCTTGTGCCGTGTTGTTTCTCTACTGTTTTCCTTTCAATTTCAATTGGATTTCTCTATTGCGAAGGTTTTTCTCATCTAGTCTACTCAATTTGAGGACTTTGTTGTTTTTTTTCTCCACCTGGCATCAGAAACCCTAGTCCACAATAATTTCATGTATAAAGGAAACATAAAAGAAAATTTCGGAATAATTGGATCTCAATCGATGTATTGGGTACCTGGATGATGTCAGTAGTTTCAATCTCGATCCTTTTGCCCATGCATGTCTTTGTGTTTTCTATTACCGTGTTCTTTGAAATTTGCTGTAGGAGTTTTTGCTTTGGATATATAACTAAAGGAAATGAAGCGCCATACAAGTAGGTTTGTTTTTTGTTACTCCATCTTCTATACAATGCATGTGTTTGTATCCGTGATCTCTTTTATGTCAAAACTGTTGTCCTACTTGGTGGTCTACATATTTTTGTGCACCAGTTTCGATCGACTCGAGGCTTGAATAGTCAAAAGCATAAATAATCACTGAGGTTATTTCTAGCAGCTTCCATTTGTAAGCCTTAGACACTGTTCTCTTACAATAAGATAAACCGAAAAGAAGTAATTTATGTTTTATTATTTTTTGATCACTGGTTCTTGAATGGTATTTATGTTCAGATACAATCAGTCCACTGGAAGTCGGACTCAAAGCTGATGATCTGGAGGATGATAGGGGTCATGGCTTTTTTGGCTCAAACATATATAAACATTCAACCAGGGTAGCTCGATGGGCTCAACCGATAACGTACTTGCATATATATGAGTGCAATAGTTTTTCAGTAAGCTTCAATCAACCAGTCATGTTTGTCTCTTACTTGAAATTATTTTTATATCTGAGATTATAGTTTCATTTGCTTAAAATTTATATTCTTGATCATGATGAAGAGATTGAGATTCTTGCAATAAACATTTGACTAGGGGTAAGGCAACCTATTATTGATGAGCTGTGCAGTAATATTATCATTATCGTGTGAGGCAAGAGGAAATTCCTTGATTTTTATCAGATAACCGTTGTAGACCGTCGCTGGCAAGAGCCTTTTGCACTGAGCTTGTCTATTTTTATGACTATCCTCTTCAGTTGAATATCAAATTTTGACTAAACTAAGGTTTGTACCATTTTGACATGGAGTAGGGGTCTTAAAATCGGAAAATAACTTTTATGAATTGGTCACCTTTCCTTTCCTAAAAGGACATTTAAATGATTGGATTGTCTGTCTATAATGGAAACAAGCAGAAATCTGATACTTATCAAATTAAGGGCTGGAATTAATCATATTTATGACTATCCTTTTCAGCTGTATATCTAATTTTGAATAAAATAAGTCCTGCTACTATTTTGACATCATGTAGGTTTCTCAAAGTTGGAAAATAACTTTGATAAAATGGTCAGCTATTCTTTTCTGAACAAACATTCAGATGATGTAATTGGTTGAGTATTTAAGGCAAACAAGCAGAAATATGATACTTATTAAATCAAGGAATGGGATTATCCATCATTTTTTACCTAATTAGAATTTTTTTTAGAACTTTCTTAAATATATTGGGAAATAATTTCAGATGAATGAAATTTCTATGAAATAGGAAAACAAGACCAAAATCTCATTTGATGAAATAGTGAATAGTCTGATAGATTAAAACTTGACAAAGTTATTTACCTATCTGATGGTCTTTATTTCTGCATTTCTTTTGTATAATACTAGGCCCTTGATCTTTTATCTGTTGATGCAGATTGGTATATTCTGCTTGCCCACATCATCTGTTATACCACTTCATGACCACCCTGGGATGACTGTGTTAAGTAAGGTTCTGTATGGTTCCATGCATGTGAAGTCATATGATTGGATAGAGCCTGCCTGCTTGACGCGAAGCAACAAGCCAGATGACTTTCCGGGTCTGCTTATAAGCTTTTAATAAATATTGCATTTCTATCATAATCCTGGCTACTGTTGAAGTTGGTTAAATCATCTGATGTTTCTCGAGCCAGAAAAGGGTCTGGCATTGTGAAGGGATTTTGACCTTTTTGTTGAGTTGCTGACAAACGGACTTTAACAGACGTGTGTATGGTATGATAATGACTGAAACATAAAGAGTCTAGTTTTCACATGCCAAACCTTTATTTTCAATCCTTATGGGGGTAATATATTGGTTGCTACTTTGAACTTTTTTTATTGAATCATCGACGAACAGACTTTAACAGACATGTGGATGGTATGATAATGACTGAAACATAAAGAGTCCAGTTTTCGCATGTCAAACCTTTATTTTCAATATTTATAGAGGTAATATGCTTTAGATTTTGATTTATGAACAAAGTGAGAGGATATTGATATAAGCCTTCATATTAGTTCCCATCTCGAACTATGTGCTCAACCATCCTCCTGCAGTTTACAGACACATACATCACAATCCCAATTCCTAATGGGCTCAGATGGAGTTCGATTCCTTCACTCTAATAGTGTTGGTTAAATCAAGCTTCTAGGATGTATTTCTAAATTTTTCCAGCTGAAATCTAGTATAATCTAGCTAGACTATCCAGCAGAATTAAGAGGTCTGAGTACGCTGCAAGTTGAAAAATTTTGTCGTCTTTATCTGGTCCTATATATATATATGTGTGTGCGTGTGTATGTATACATACATATACATATATACATACATATATATACATATATATATATATATATCTGTGTGTGTGTGTACATGACACAGGGCTGGAATTGCAAATTTTATTTCTTGTTTCTTTTTTATGCTCTTTTTTTTGTTGGGTGGTGGATGGTGGAAGGATTAATACCAGGAAATAAGACCTGCATCTTGGTATTAAAAGACAAAACAAAGAATAATCTGAACTGCCTGTATTCTTTTCTGCAGCTTTCTATGATATGTGGTTTGCTTGTAGAAGCATGCCTTTGTATATTGGAGATCTTTGTAGTTCCATTTTATCTTTCCGGGCAAATTGTGTCTGTGCTTTCACATCATGGTTTAAAACATCATTTTTAGTTCCGAACAATGTGTTTCAACTTTTCTTGTATGTGCAGTAAGATTGGCAAAGTTACACATGGACACTGTTCTGACAGCACCATGTCCGACCACTGTTCTATTCCCAAGAAGTGGTGGCAACTTGCATTGTTTCACTGCCGTGACTTCTTGTGCTGTTCTTGATGTCTTGGCTCCACCATATTCTGAGGAAGCAGGACGGTGTTGTACCTATTACCATGATTACCCATACTCCACTTTCAGTAAGTAAAGATAGCCAAGCTTCACCAATGTCTGCTTTACCAACTCTATAAAATATTTTGTCATTTGAAATAAATAAGTGCTACGTTTGCTGATCTACAAACAGATATCTATTGTTTGAAGTGTTTGTAGAGATTATGATTATGAATACATGAATCTATGCACATTGAAATAATGATCATGAATACATTATGGTGCAAAGATCTCTGTGCTTTCATATGATTCATAATGCTCAGCCTGTAATGCCTGCCTGAAGGGTGAAATAAGCGGAAAATAGTATAATTCTAACCTGAAGCTGTGTAGTCCCCTCCGATGGACTTATGCTTGTGCACATGTACACCTGATGAAAAGGCATGGGAAAAACTTTAACCAGTTATATATTACAAATGATAGACAAAATCCTCTTTATCGCCAATAAAGGTGTTCGACAGTAACACTTTTGAAGAAACAATTGGCTTTGTGCTGATGGTTTATCAATTTTTATATGAACGAGTCAGTTCTAATATGAAGTATGTTGGCCTTTATGTATTCATGACTATTGTAAATATATACTCTGAAAAAGAAACTTTTGCTACTATCAAGGTTATGGAGCTTCCTTACTTGATTTTAGAAGTAGCTGAATGATGTCATAAGGGGGAAATTCTTGACTGAACAACTCAGTTGAATTGACTAGAGGCTTCCATTTTAATTGTTTATGGAACAATTTGTGAAAATTATCCTTTGTTTCTTCAGAGAATCGATAGTATGTGACAAGTTTAATTTGACAGCACCCGTGAGCAGAATTGTAGTGAATGAGAGTGAAGATGAATATGCATGGCTTGAGGCTATAGAAGCTCCAGATGATCTTCACATGCGTTCAGGCAGATATTCTGGACCAGCTGTACAGGTAATAGAATCATTGCACCTGAGATATATGAATACTCCAGCAATGGCCGTATTAATCTTGTGATGTGTGTTTGTATGCTGTTGGATTGAGTTCCTAACAACAGGAAGAGTCATGGTTTCCAGGATCATGCACTGTAGTCTGAAGTATCCCTTGTTGGTGCACACCAAGCTACAGTGAGAGCAACTCCTCCAGCATGAAAGAGAAGATGACAGCTCAACCTACAGGCCTAATCTGATGTGAAGGACCGATGGTCCAATGTTGTGACCTTGTGCATTCTATGGTTTTGTTTTGCTACCAAGGAAAGAAAGTTTCTTATTAATTTTGAACTGGAAAGTAAAACGACTGTGTTATCTTTTTGCATGTGACAGTTCAAGTTCCCTTGGTCCAGAATCAGACTGCTAAGTTATCTTCATGTTGTTTCTAACTTAATGTTATCTTGCAGATAAATAGGTGAAAGAACTTTGAGCCACAATCGCAACTCTTCTAAGTTCACATTATGGATGTTAATTTTATTCATTTTGTAGGAAACTTATTTCTGACGCACCGATAATTTTACTTAACCATGTGGATGCTCTTAAATTTGTCATTCGTCAGAAGCTGGATGAATGTAAGGAGCAGTAAATATCTCTAAAATGTTTATAGCTACTACTGATTAGTTTTGCTGGGCAAAGCTAGTACTTAGCTGTTCAAGTGTATTTAGTTATGACCTCTTGTTAAATTAGGATGAGTGATACTTGAGTAGATCAAACCAGCTGACTGCAAACTGTCGGGACTTTCGAATGTTGTGTTAGGTTTTTACTGGTTTAGGATTCTTCTTTGGTGCAGAATTGTTGTTATTTGTTGTTCCACCTGGTCATTGTGTATAGCTTTGTGCCTGCCCCCTGTTTTTGCTTCATTCCACTTGCAATCCTTTAAATAGATGCTGACCATTTCACATGATTGTTCTACAGATGCTTCAGCTTAACATCCAACATGTGCAGGAGGCTATTTTTTGATTGCTTAGATACTTTTTGTTGTCCTTAGCTCAGTTGCAGCGTTTGGATCCGACTGACTTGAAGTGTATGTATCATTCATTCATGTAACCAACAGAAGCATATGAAAGAAGAAAAATCATGGTGGTATTTTGAAGTATTGATCAAAGAATCACATCGGAGAGAAACTACTAAATGTATGTATGATCTTCGAGCTGCTTTTTAGGGTTTTTTTTTTTTTCAAAAAGTGATTGAAAATTTAACACAAGATCCCTGACTTTGTTTAAATCTTCCTATCTTTATTATATTATAAAATCTTGTGTATATATATATATATATATGTACATATATGATATGGACATAGTTTTTACAACCATTTCATGGTCTACTTCAAAATTTCTTCTCTACCGTTCTATGCAAGTCTTATATCGATTTCATAGTTGTATTGTTCTATGTGCTGCTCATTTACAATTTCATATGTCCCTTCTTCCGAAACTACCACAAATGATGAATATTATATGTACGAAACAATTCAGAAATTAGAAAACAATAATGGTATGTTCCAAGGCCATGTCTTAACGACTGCAACTTTATTGAATCATCATATGATTGACTCGTCCACAGTATGTAAAAAAAAAAAAAAAAAACGATGATGAGGTCAGAGGAAACGATCCTTTAAACACTAATTTTTTTTTCCTTGTTGACCAACAGATCCCAAGGAACAGCAAGCACAGCAAGCATGACAGATTCTTTGTTAGGTTCGAAGCTCATTGTCACCTTTAATCATGCCTTTGGTCTTTTCTCTCCACGGCACCGGTGGCAATGGGACTTTGACAGAGGTGATGATATGCAAGGTGCACCAAACACCAGTGACATCTACTGCCTACCTGTACAAAGACACACACCTTGTACCTACTCTCTTCATCATTCATTCATTCACTCACTCACTCACTCATGTTGCATGGATTCAATCTTGCGATGGGGCCTCGTCGGTATCAGCAGTGCTGTCGGCAGCTGCCAAAATTATTCTCACGCCTCTTCTTTCGTCCAAAAAAGCTCCAGTGGAGTGAAATGGCGGAAGAGGAGGAGGAGGAGGAGGAGGAGGAGGCATTGTTCAAGTGGGTTTTTGAACCCCTGTGACAAGAAGAAAAAATAATAATAATGCAAGAATTAAAATGATGGATCCCTGTCGATTCAAAGCTTAAGCGCTCTACGAGTCATGAAAGGTAATGGATTTGTGGTAATGGTGGAGTAAATCTTGGTGAATCTTGCACTTGACCCTCCGTCTTCATCAGCATATATTTGCTTGTGTGGTTGGACAATAATATATACTTTATCGTATAGGTCAAAGGCTGTTGGCATGTGTGGTGTTTCTTTTTCTTATATTCCACCTTTGTTTCTAGCCAAATGGACAGGAATCTAAGTGAACCTTCTTTTGTTCATGTCCTTTCTTTTTATCCCTATCCTCTTGCTCTAGCTCTACTACACTCTTGTTATGTATGTATGACACACACCTTACAACCCTAAACATGCTTAATTATGACCGCTAAATATACTCTCTTTTTTTTTCTTTTTTTTTCTCTTTTTAATCAATAATCTTCTTAGAACTACAAATTATTATTGCTTCATCTACCTTGACCACCAACCATCACGATCACCCAACACAGTATGTGTTTTTTTTTTCTTTCTCCACTCTCATCATTGCTCTTACAAAATCTTGTTCTTCCTTTGAAATGATCCTCAACGCTCTCTTCTCTAACATTGACTATGGTGGTCATAGCAACAGAGGATGAAATAGATGTTAGACCAAGAGCCTAAATATAATGACTCTCCTATCGATGACAATTTTGGATCGCAAAGTATGATTTTTTTTCTTCTTTTCAACAAGTAATAACATAAATAAATCAAGGGTTGTATACAAATTTACCTGAGCAGGGAATTCAACTCCTTCAAGTACTTGCAGAAAGTAAAAAAAAAAAAAAAACTTGAGAGCTATGCTAACCAGAAGGAGGGGCATAATTAAGCCACACTTAAACTATGTCCTCCATTTGGTAGGAAGCCAAAGGAATCAAATATGTTCTCCCAGATTGATAGATGAATTATTTAGCATATTTAATCAATTAATAGGCCCTGGTGAATTCTTAAAATAATTATACAGTTTGTGGCATTATCATACAAAAGAGAACTATATAACTAAAAAATTTCTACATCATATGGTTAATCTTCATTAATTGATATTAGTACTCCTCTCAAAATATTGAGAAACATTTATTGGTAAAATAATTGGTGGAGATAATAAAGGATAATGTTAGTATTTAAAATTTACTTTTATTTTTCAAATTGGGTAGTAATAAACATAAGGTTATTATTGGATGGGAGATGACAGAAATGGAATGCATGCAATATTAAATCTTGAAGGGTGGTCAAATATATACTATGTGTGAAACCACCTGTTTCTGGATTAAAGATCCTTCAAAAATAGGGTATCTTATCATCTTTCTACTTGTATGTGGTGGTGACATGGGCATGATTAATGTATGAGCCTACACTCTTTGAAAGTTTTCATTGTTTATGGATTCCCCCCACCAAATATTTCATCAACTTGTTCTTAATATGTATTCTTCAGTACCTTTCAGCAAAACTCTCTCTCTCTCTCTCTCTCTCTCTCTCTCTCTCTCTCTCTCTCTCTCTGTGTGTTTTGGAAGGAGTAGGTGCTTTGGCAACTTCATGACTGAACATTCTAACAACAGCTTAATTTTTTTTTTCTTCTTTTATTCTGTACCATACCATCCTGATTAGTTCCTGTACATGCAAATTATTTGTGCAGGAGAATAAGTTTCTTCTTCTCTCTCAAGCTAGCCACTGTGGTGTCTTGCAGCATGGACAACTATAAATGGAGAGCAGGAGCATATGAGATGGGAGAACCTTCTTCTTACACCATATCATACATACAGACATCATGAAGCCTTATTCTCCAGAGCTTCAGAATGGAAGCAGCAGAACAAGCCTGCAGAACACCCCCAGGATAGTCCTCCTCCTCACTGCCACCTTGTTCCTCCTCACCATCATTCCTCTCTATCTCTTCCCTTTGCTAGCCACATCGTTCGCATGGAGAAACTTATCCTCTCCTCCTCCTCCTCCATCTTCCTCTTCTCCTGACATGAGCCGTGACGCCATGGCTGGTGTGAGGATGGCCAAGAGCTCGTGTGATATCTTTAGGGGGGAGTGGGTGCCCAACCCTAACGCGCCTTACTACACCAACGAGACGTGCTGGGCCATCCATGAGCACCAGAACTGCATCAAGTTTGGGAGGCCGGACACGGGGTTCATCAAGTGGAGGTGGAAGCCGAACGACTGCGATCTCCCCATCTTCAACCCGGCGCAGTTCTTGGAGCTCGTCAGAGGGAAGTCACTGGCCTTCGTTGGAGACTCGGTGGGGAGGAACCAAATGCAATCCCTCATCTGCCTCCTGCTCAGAGTAAGCCCCCTCTCTATTCTTTGTTCTCTCACCCTTCCACTTGATGAAGCCGTATTATCTCCATAGGCGTCGATCGATGCCCAGAATGACTCACCTTTACCCTATTAAGCTGAGCTGAATCATTTAGCATAGCACACTGCACAAATAACTTCGCAGGTACAGTGAAAGGTTGACATGAGAAGGGAGAGGAGAGGGCATATATGGCATACTTTTTAGTAGGATACTACTACCCTATGGAATTTTATTTTTTGTCAGTGATTGATGATGATAACTAGTCCTCAAAATAAATAAATATATATATATACAACTTTAAGATTATTTATTTATTTTATGTGTGCCAATAAGTAGTCAGAACAGTTCACAACTAAACGCAGACTCCTTTCCTAAAAAGTTGTGGAGTGTATAAGCTCAAATGCTTTTGTCAAAGGGGAATGAATGCCTCCTAAAAGAAATCTATTTTTTTTTTCTTAGAAAAATATTTCACATATTTTATATTAACTAAAAAAAAAATATCTTGGGTTTGGTAGGAGGAGGACAAGAGAAGAGCTTACAAGCATTTTAAGTTCAGACTAAGTAGCCAGCTATGGACTGTTTTGTAGTGTTTGTTCTACAGATATATATATATATCTGTCCTCGTTCTTTTATTTCTATTTGGATAGAGAGAACCTAACCATCCTTCCTTCCTTCCTTTTGTGCATAGAGCAACATTGGGTGGAGTGGGCACCCTTTCCCTGTCCTAACATTTCTGGTGTCTTACTTGCATAAACTAAAAGTGTAGAGCCGATCATTTAGTACCTAACCATCGGAACAAGTCACTTTGTTCTTGATCAACCCAGTGACTGTGTTTGCTCCCTTTTTTAGATCACCTGAATCTGATGTGATAAAGATAAATCATGCCTGCCATCTTGCATCCATTTTTTTTTATAAATTGTTGGGTCACCGATGGTGATCTTTTTTTTGCAACATAAAAATTTCCTTTTTTTTTTTTTTTTTGAAAGGATTTCATTCGATCTCTGCTTCGTCAAATTTATAGGTCACATATGCGGTGGATGCGTCGGTCACTGGAGATGATAAGTTCAAGCGGTATCACTTCCCAACCCACAACTTCACGGTGGCCAGCTTCTGGTCTCCGTTCCTGGTGAAGGCACAGGAAGCCGACCCCAATGGCCCAACCCTCACCGGCCTCTTCAACCTCTACCTGGACGAAGTGGACACCAACTGGACCACCCAGATGACGCCGTTCGACTACGTCATCGTCTCCGCCGGCCACTGGTTCTTCCGCCCCACCATGTTCTTCGAATCCGACCAGCTCGTCGGCTGCCACTACTGCCTCCACCCCAACGTCACCGACCTGACCATGTACTACAGCTACCGGAGGGCCTTCAGGGCCGCGCTCCGGGTCTTCAACGACCTCCCGGGCTTCAGGGGCACGGTGTTCCTCCGGACCTTCGCGCCGTCGCACTTCGAGAACGGCGAGTGGAACAAGGGGGGCAACTGCGTGCGGCGGCGGCCGTTCCGGCGCAACGAGACAAGGATGGACGGCTACAACCTGGAGATGTACATGGCGCAGCTGGAGGAGTACCGGGCGGCGGAGGGCGAGGGGAGGGAGAAGGGCGTCAGGTTCCGGTTGCTGGACACCACGGAGGCGATGCTGCTGAGGCCGGACGGTCACCCGGACCGGTACGGCCACCGCCCGGACGAGAACGTGACGCTGTACAATGACTGCGTCCACTGGTGCTTGCCGGGGCCGATCGATGCCTGGAACGATTTCCTGCTCCATATGCTGAAGAACGAGCGTGGCAGATCAGCCGCCGGCCGACGATCCTGGAACGACAGGAAGTCCACGATCAAATAAATAGGTGATCGCACATTGCTTCTCTTTTTGTTCTTAGAGCACGTAATTTGTATTTTAATTAGCATACCATACTGTGGTCTACATGATTTTTTTTTTTTTTTTTTTGTTCTTCTTCTTCTCCGTGCATCAAAAGGTTGTAGAAAAAGCTGTGTGATAAAAAGCATTACCAATAAATTGTTGTGCTGAAGTTACTTTGCCTTCTTATCACCACCATTCACCAGCATTAAATAAATAAGCTTACTTCATCATTGCTTGAAGACTATGCTTTCATCAAACATGTCCTTCCTTACAAGACTCCTTTAAACACCACCGCTCTTTAATTTTTTACAGGACTCCTGAGATCATATTGCTAAACAAAAAGCAAAAAGAAAAAACACTACCTTCCTCTTTAAACACCACTATGCTTCTTAGTTCTTAGCATGCTCACTACAAGAAAAACTGGGTTTAATTTTTTGCACATCTCTTTGATTGATAAATAAAACAACTCCTCAATTTTCACATAATAACTAGGAAAAAAATTAGAACGGGCTTTCCATGATATCTATTGAGATACTTGAGATCTGAAGAACTAGCAATAATAATTTAAAAGAACTTGATGACCAGTATAATTCAATCAGGCAGGCTCTCTTTGCCCCCCACAATGTTCTGAAGATAGATAAGAATGGCATGAGAGCCCCAAAGAAAAATTCCACTCAAAAGAATAATCATCAAGATCCACAAAATCATACAGGAAGACACAAGGAAAAATAAGAGGAAACTTTTGCACCAAGTGGAAGATGTTTTACTTGGCAAACCAATAATAAATTAAATTGCCCTCAAGTCTAATGCAGTGTACCAATTATCCAACTAATACATGGTGAACACTCAAAAAAGAAATATCGAGTAAATAATATAGTTATAGCTATGCTTCCCATCCTGGTACACTTGTTACATTCAAAAAATGATTGCTAAATTGGAAGGAAGATGAAGATAAAATACCAGTTTTTCATCCTGGCTGTCTGGCATTAATGAATGAATGCATGAGACCATTTCAGCTGCATATGGAGTCTAGTTGAATCTTCTTACGTGAAATAATCAAGATGGCTAAGATTCAGCTTATTATAATGAGTTTTGATTAAAGTTCATAGGTTGAAACTTAATTCTTCTTAATCAAAACTCTAGTTTTTCATAGTTAAGATCGAGGAAAAATAGACAACAATAACTAAAATGTGATAAAGAGAAAAAAAATTAGTAGATTGATAGTAAAAGATAGAAAATATGAGATCCAAGAAAGAGAATAAGATAATCATAGAGAAAAATTATTCTTAATCATCAAAATAGTATTTTCATCTCAAATTAGTGGATTAATATAATCATTATATCCCTATCATTATTTTGTAATTGTTGCTTGGGCTTGGGCACGAGGGTTTTGAGATTTGTATATTCATTATTTTATAGTGGATTTTCTTTGGCTTACCCCGTGGTTTTTATTCTTGGAGTTGAATGGGTTTTTCATGTAAATCTTGGTGTTTATTTGATTATGATTTCTGTTTGATTCCGCTGTATGTGATAGCTTACTATTATTTGTTCGTATACAAAAGTCTTTATATTTTTATATCACATCAATGGGTATCAGAGCAGCTTTTGGTGATATTTAATCTTTTATATTCAAACATGGAGGTCAATAATATTTCTCGCATGATTAGCTTGAACGAAAACAATTGGATGATATGAAAACCAAGAATGGAAGATCTCTTGTATTGCAAGGATTTGTATGAACCTTTGTAAGGGGATAGTACAAAGCCCACAACTATGATAGATGATGAGTGAAAGATTAGATCGAAAAACAGTTGAGTTTATTCGACAGTGGATTGATGACAATGTCTTTCACTATGTTTCTACTGAAAGTTCTGCATACCCTCTTTGAAAAAAGTTAGAATGTCTCTAAAAAAGAAAAACGGCTGACAACAAAGCTTTCTTGATCAGAAAACTTGTGAACTTGAAATATAAAAAGGGCACTTCTATTGCTGAACATTTGAATGAAATGCAGAGTATTACTAACCAGTTATCCTCTATGAAAATATCTCTTAATGATGAGTTGCAGGCATCGTTACTTCTTAGTTCTTTACCGAAAAGTTGGGAGACACTAGTAGTTTCCCTCGGTAATTTATACCATATGGTATTGTCACCATGAGTCAAGTAACAAGTAGTTTGTTGAACGAGGAGTTGAGGAAAAAGAATTCAGCAACTTCTCATATTGATTCAAAGGCACTTATCTAAGAGAATAGAGCAATGTCAAAATCCAAAGATAAAAGTGGTTCACACATGGGTAGAAGCTGTCAGGAAACCTCAGCGAGAGCATCACATGTGCAGCGGAAATCAAAACAAAAACTGCTTTCCTACGCAGATTAAATCATCGTGCAAAAGATTGGGGTCGCGAGAAAGTCGCAAAAATAAAAAAAACCACATCATGTAAGAGATTGTTTTACCTAGTAAGATCGTATATCCCCGTATTTCTGATCTAGATGGAGAGGATGAAGGAAGTCAAGCGTCTTCCTCTCCAGCGATATCCACACGATAGATCTCTACAACGAATCTCCTCTAATATGATCTTGCAACTCTGGCAAAGGGAGGTAGGAGAATAGGAGGGGGAGGACAAGGCTACAACCTATTAACCATAAGTCTCTCCTCTTATTTATAGAGAGCCATAAAAAATCCTAGGGTTTCTGCCTTAGTGGGTATCGGATCTCTATCCAATTACCCACTAACCTTATATTATTGGATCTCTATCTAATAATTTTCTTAGGCCTCTAATTGGGCCTCAATCAAGGATCTCATTAGCATAAGATCTCATCTAATGAGAATAAGGGCTAAATGGATATTTATCCAATCCTCTATTCGCTAAAGCATCCACCATATGTGTGACCCTCTAGGCCCGATACCGAGCTGGCCGTGAGTCACTCTCATCAAAACTCCTTCTGATATAGTAAATTATTATCTCTATAATAATTCACTCGACTCATCGACTATGGACGTACTAGGCCACTACGCCATAGTCCCCAAACGGTATAGGAGGATCAAATCCATCAGACCTGTCTATCCACAGTTATCGTGTATCTATAATCCCTCATCCAACTACTACCCTAGAGACCATATATTAGACATGGTACTATCAAGTCATATACGAAATCAGTTTATCTTATTCTAATCAGATTCTAACGGAGAACTCTTTTTCTCTTAATCTGAATGACCCTGGCCAGGGATTTGTCTATCCACAGTTACCATGTATTTATAATCCTTCATCCAACTAATATCCCAAAGGCTATATATTAGATATGGTACTATTAGGTTACATACGGAATCAGTTTATCTTGTTATAATCGGATTCTAGCAGAGAACTCTTTCTTTCTCAATCTGAATGACCCTAGACAAGGATTTGTCTTAGCAACCACATACGGGATACTTCTCTCGCGATACCGAGAGTGGATGATCTTTTATTGACACCCAATTACCTTCGTAAGAGTGGCTACCAATTTCGATAACCAGTTATACTAGATTTGGAACTATCTAAACATGTAAGTCTGGCATCAAAAAAAGGAGTACTCAAATAAGACATCCTTGGTGTCTCAAGTCTAAGGACTAAATACACAATTGAGACTATGAAATTGATGTATGACATTAGATATCATTAACCATACAACATTCCATAGGCGGATCAACTAGTGAACTCATTCTCTAATAAGCACATGTATTATATTCTTAGTGTCTCCACACAAATGGCTATGAGATCAGCCGCCTCCATCATATGGACAAGTATATAGTATTATACTAGTCTGTCCGATTATCTCAATGTCCCTCTCGAGTAGCTATGATTGAGATTATTTAGGATTTGTGTTTAAAGTTCAATTGATCTCATTATCGTGATCTCATCAAGATCCAATTCTCATTATACAGAACCAAAGACATCACAATATATATGTTACAGATAATATAATGTACGAATATGTCAAAATTAATCATAAGTAAAAAGATCGCACAACGTGTCACGCGTGCCATCACTCACGTGATTAGCTTACAAGGCACTTTTAACCAGTAATCTCCTACTTGACCTAAAGCCAATCACCTATATATTTGATCACTATCAAACCCCTGTGATGCTCAAATACAATCCGAGCCAACAGCTTCATCAATGGATCTACAATGTTATCTTCGGATGGAACTCTTTCCATTGCTATATCTTTATGGGCTATGATCTCTCTAATTAAGTAGAACATTCTTAGAACAATTATGATGAGACCTCAGTTCTCTTGCTAAAGCTATCGCCCTGTCATTGTTACTGTATTTGGAAATTGGCTCCATGCTGCTCGGAACGATTCCCAAATACCTAATGAACTCCTTCATCCATACCCTTTTTTTTGCTGCTTCTGCTACAGTAATGTATTCTGCCTCTATGGTCGAGTAAGCAGTAGTATCTTGCTTGGAACACTTCCAACTTACTACTCTTCCATTTATGATGAAATATATCTTGAGTTTGACTTGCTATCATCGATGTTGGACTAGAAACTCGAGTCCGTATAGCCCTCAACCTGGAGGCTACCTCCTCCATATACCAAGAAAAGATCGTTAGTCTTTATTAAGTACTTAAGCATACACTTTACTACCTTCCAGGTATCTAAACTTGGATCTGCTTGTTACCTGCTCATGACACTCAGAACATGTGGTATTTCAAGTCTGATACATAGCATAACATACATAATAGATCATATCGCTGAGGCATAAGGTATCTTATTCATGTTTGTCCTTTCTTCAGGAGTCTTTAGGGATATACTCCTAGAAAGTGATATTTCATGTCTCATCGGTATGAGACCTCTCTTGGAATTATCCATGCCAAACCTTTTGATAATTGAGTCTATATACCTAGACTGGGACGAGCCGAGCATCCTCTTAGATCTATCTCTATAGATCCGGATCCCCAAAATATAGGATGTTTCCCCTAAGTCTATCATGGAGAAGTTTCTGGATAGCCAAGTTTTTACTGTGGAGAGCATTCCTACATCATTCTCAATAATTAGGATGTTATCTACATACAATACTAAGAAGGTGATAACACTCCCACTTACCTTCCTGTATACACAAGCTCATCTTCGTTCTTAACGAAGTCATAAGATCTGATCATCTCATCAAATCTTATGTTTCAACTTCGGAAAGTTTACTTTAGTCCATAAATAAATTTGAGCAACCTGCACACTTTATCTGGACTCTCTCTGGATATGAATCCCTCTGGTTGTATCATATACACCTCCTCCTCTAGGTTGCCATTGAGAAATATCGTTTTGACATTCATCTATCAGATCTCATAGTCATAGTGCACTACAATGACCAAAAGAATTCTAATGGACATAAGCATGGCTACAAGTGAAAATATTTCATCATAGTCAACTCATTATCTTTGATGACATCCTTTAGCTACTAGTCTTGTCTTATAGGTCTCTTCACCTTTCCATCTAGTCCAATCTTCTTCTTAAAGATCCATTTACAACCGATGGGTATGATACCCTTAGGTGCATCCACAAGGTTCCAAACCTTGTTAGAGTACATGAAATTCATCTCAAAATTCATGACGTCTTGCCACTTTCCGGAGTTTATACTTATAATAGCCTCCTCATAGGTCTAAGGATCAACATCCTTGGAGTCTTCTCCACTGATATGTCCCACATATCTTTCAGGAGGGTGAGATACTCTGTTAGACCTACGCAAAGTTGGAACTTGTGTGTTAGGTACCTAAATAGACTCGAACTCTAGATAGGTGCTTGAGCTAGGTTCTCCAACCTTGCTCAACTCTATCTCACTCCCACTGATTCCACCAAGAATGTGTTCCTTCTCAAGGAACATAACTCTTTTGGCAACAAAGACCTTTCGATCCTCGGGATGATAGACGTAATACCCCAAAGTCTTCTTAGGGTATCCCATGAACGTGCACTGTTCCATCCTTGATTCCAACTTATCGGAGTTATGTCTTCTAACATGGGTAAAACAGTTCCAAATCGTAACCACCTTATATCGGGCTTCTTTCCTTTCCATATCTCATATGATATAGACGCTACTAACTTTGATGGAACTTTGTTCAGAAGGTAAGCTACGGTCTCTAGGGTGTACCCCCAGAATGAGACGGGTAGGTCAGTGAAACTTATCATGGACTGCACCATGTCTAACAACATATGATTCATCCTTTCTGATACACCATTGAGCTGAGGTGTATAAGGAGGTGTCTACTGGGATAAAATCTCATTGTTCTTAAGGAAATGGGTGAACTTTGTACTTAAGTACTCTCATCCTCAATCTGATCGAAGAATCTTAATAATCTTTCTAATTTGGTTCTCCACCTCATTCTTATATTCTCTGAATTTCTCAAAGGCCTCAAATTTGTGCTTCATCAAGTACACGTGTCCATACCTAGAGAAATAATTAGTGAATATAATGAAGTATGAGTAATCACCTATAGCTTGAGTCGACATAGGACCATATACATCACTATGTATGAGTTTCAATAACTCAGTAGCTCTCTCTCCAATTACACTAGAAGGAGAGTTGGTCATCTTCTCATGAAGCCAAGGTTCACAAGTTGTATATGACTCATAGTCAAATAAATCTAAGAATCCATCTTTCCTCATTTTTTTTGTATATGATCTAGCTTATATGTCAAAGGTATACATTATTTATCTCATCTCTTTTCTTCTTAGACATATTTATATTCATGATGTGTAGAGAATTGTCAAACATATATAAGCCATTTATCAGGGTCCCTCTAGTGATGATCATCATCTATAATTACTGAAGAAATATTATTTTTAAAAACTAATTTATATCTACTAATTGTCAAACAAGAGATGAAAATAATATTTTTGATAATAGAGGAAGCATGCATCCAATGCAATAATGGCTCCACCAAACAGATATAGGGTGACCTCCCCAACAGCAACTACAGTAACTCTTGCTCCATTGCCCATCTTGAGGTCCATCTCGCCTCTGGCCAATCTCCTAGGTCTTGCTAGAACCTGCAACGAATTACAGATATGAAGAGCACTTCCGGTATTTAATATATATGTGCTATCATGAAAATCTGACAAGTGGAGACTGATCATGAATATACCTGAAACTTCTCCAAGCTTTTATTTTGCCTTATCTGCAAGGTAGTCCTTACAGTTCCTCTTCCAATGCCCGTCTTGGCCACAGTGGAAGCATTGTCATTTATCTTTTGCCGGGGATTTCTTGACAACATTTGTCTTACATGGTCTTCCTTTGCCTTTGCCCTTCTTAATGATCTTGCTAGCCTTCCTTTTCTTTTTGATCTTACTAATATAGATAATCAGCTTCTCCTTCTTAATGGCACTCTCAACTTCCCTCAACATATTGAGGAGCTCGGGGAGAGTCACATCAAACTTGCTCATGTTAAAATTCATGATGAAGTAAGAAAAGGAATCTGGTATGGAATGAAGTATAAGATCAATGCATAGGTTATCCTCTAGGACTATTCCTAGACCTGTGAGTTTCTCGATCCACTCTATCATCTTTAGGACATGGTTCTCAACCGATGTCCCTTCTGTCATCCTGGCTTGGAAGAGTCTCTTAGATATCTCATATCTTTAAGTTTTTTCCTGTTTCTCAAACAACTAGCGGAGATGAAGAAGGATAGAATATGCATCCATGCTCTTATGTTGCCTCTATAACTCAGGAATCATAGAGGCCGGCATATAACATTTTGCTAATGTGGAATCATTTATATACTTCACGTAGCGAGCAATCTCAACCTCGCTTGCCCTTTCTCCGGCGTGGGCACAATCGTGTTAAGGACATATACGATTTTATCTTTCATGAGAACAATTCTCAAATTACAGAGCCAATTCATGTAATTTGGACCAGTGAGGCAGTTGACATCAAGTATGCCACACAGGAGGTTTGTAAGCGATATGTTTCTGACAAATAAGATACATCATAAATGAATAACATCCAAATTTTACAGAAAATACTAATTAAAATATAAAATTCTATCTTAATATACTCCCACTATTTTCCTAGTGAATCACGTGACACCCTTGACACGTGAGACGAAAGTATCTGATAGACTCCTAGTGGGGATCGAGATCCAATTGGCGTCTTAGTGCAACCTCAAGGGACTCGACCAATTACACTAAGTGCAAAAGGTAGGCAACTCTTGTCAATCACAACTCCTTATGATTCCCATCATTTTCAACCTCCGAATCATCATGGTCTTGAGAGACTTGACCAATCATGATATTCAGTTAAGTCATCATCATTGTTACACGATGAGTCTGATTTAATAATATGCCTTCGAGGGACTCGACCAAGCATACCATGTCCTCAGGTCACCGGTGATATATCTACGTCATAGGCAAGAACTCGATCACGTAGATAGGTGAGCCTCGAGGGACTCAACCTATATCACAATTTAATTTCTTCTTATAACGATGGAAGGCCACGTGGGTCAATCTTATTGTCTTATACTTACCGACTTAATATTATCGTAGGAGGGATTTTTGTTTCGTATCAGTCTTCTAATATGTCGTGTCACACACATACGTATTTAATATATATCTATATCGTATGTAATTATATATATATAGTTGGTATATAACACATCACATATGCAAGCCACACCGAATGATCATGAGTCATCACCTAATATGATTGAGCCCGAGTCAATGGGCCTAATCACTCACAATATGATCTATGTGCGCATCGGTGCATTTTCATGCTCTGTGATTGTTGATCTCGTCATCATTGGTTCCATCGAATTATCGTATCACCATGCATCGTGATCTTCCGCCACGACATCGTGGGTTCCACTGTCACCTCCACGCTCCTGTCATGCCTCTCCATGTAATTATAAATAATTACAAGCATGCAGGTCCGACAATAAATGAGAAAAATATAGGTTTGATTGCCCTAATAATAATAATAATAATAATAATAATTACAATTACACATATCACAACACATGGCTCATGATCATTCATCAACATCATATATCATATGTACATCACATTATATATAGGATTACTAGATATATATAATAATTAATTAAACTATTTAATTAATTATTTTTTGGAAATCATGACATACTCGAAATCTCATTATCGTGGTCTCATCACGATCCGATTCTCATTATATAGAACTAAAGATATTACAATATATATGCTATAGATAATATAATATGAGAATATGACAATATTAATCATAAGTAAAAAAGATCGCACAGCGTGTCACACGTGCTATCATTCACGTGATTGGCTTGTAATGCACCTGTAACCAACAGAAGCAAGTCAAGATCAAGAAAAGATATTATTTGTTACAATTATGGTGAGAAATGGTATTATAAGAATCAATGCAAGCAACCTAAAAAGAGCAAAAACAAAGAGAAAAAAGTGGAGTCTACAGAGTCAAAAAAAAAATATCACAGTTATAGTGCAGGGTAGTAATTATTTAATTTTATTTACTTCTAATGATATTTTTTCTTGTGTGTGCCAGGATCTCGAATGGATAATTGACGTATGTGTTTTCTATCATGCTATACCACGAAGAGAGTTTTTTGCTACTTACAGGTTTAAAAATTTTGGTGTTGTCACGATGGATAATCATGACATAACAGACATCATTGACATGAGTGATATTCATATAAAGACCAACTTTGGCTGCAAGTTGGTGCTTAAGGATATGAGGCATGTGGTTGATTTAAGGCTGAATTTAATTTCAATTGGAAGACTGTATGATGAAGACTTTGATGTTAGATTTCACAAAGGGCAGTGGAAGCTCAGTAAGAGTTCTCTTGTTATAGCTAGTGGGAAGAAATGCCACACATTGTATAGATTGTATGCTAAAGCTTATGATGAGTAGTTGAATGCTATAGAGAAAGACTTTAGCATGGAATTATAATATAGACGACTGGGACACATGAGCGAGAATGGGCTGCAGGTTCTTTCCAAGAGAGATGTATTATTAGACCTGAGAGGTACACGTATGAATCATTGTATTGATTGTTTGACTGACAAACAACATAGAGTTTCCTTTACTAGTCCTATTTTATCTAAGAAAATGCATATCTTGGACCGTGTCTATATAGATGTGTGTGGTCCTTTGAGGACAAAAACTCTTAGTGTATCTCTTAATATTCCTAGTATCAATGATGCACTTTATTTTGTTATTTTTATAGATGATTTTTTAGGAAAGTTTGGACCTATGCTATGAAGACTAAAGATCAGGTTATTAATGTCTTCAAAGAGTTGCATGACATAGTTGAAAGGGAGATAGAAAGACAATTGAAATGCATAAGATCATATAATGGTGGTGAGTATACAATATTGTTTAATGATTATTGCAGGTCATATGACATCCAGCATGAGTTGACAGTTCCTGATACGCCTCAGCATAATGCAATTGCAGAGAGAATGAACCGCACTATCATGGAAAAGATAAGATGTATGATTTCACAGACAAAGTTACCCAAAAGGTTTTGGGATGAGGCTTTGAGGACTACTGTTGATGTGATCAACTTGTCACCCTGTACAGCTTTAGATGGTGATGTTGCAGGCTATGTATGGTCAAGAAAATATGTCTTATATAAACATTTAAGAGTGTTCGACTGTCGTGCATTTACACATATTCTAGATAATGAGATGTCCAAGCTAGATGGTAAAACAAAAGAGTGTATTTTTCTTAGCTACTCACATGATCAGTTTGGTTATAGGCTTTGGGATCCAGAAAAATAGAAGGTGTTCAGAAGTAGAGATGTTGTATTCTTTGAGGATCAAACCCTTAAGAATTTGAAGAAAGAGGCACCAACCAAAACTTCTACAGAAGGATTAGCAGACTATGACCCAATTATTCCTCCAGTATATCAGGGTGATGGGGGAGATGTGTAAGAAGATGGTGTAGAGTCAGATGTTGATTTAACTGCATGACATGTTGAGCAGGAAGAAGAAAGAGAGCAACTTCCCGCAGAACCTCAGTTGAGAAAATCTTCTAGACCACGTTAACCTTCCAAAAAATACTCTACATATGAGTATGTGATGCTTACTGCAGGTGAACCAGAGAGTTACCAGGAAGATGTTGAAAGTGAGCAAAAATTAAAGTGGTTAGTTGATCTATAGGAAGAGATGAATTCTCTACAAAAAAAATCACATATATGATTTGGTGCAACTACCAAATGAAAGTAAGGCCTTGAAGAACAAGTGGATTTTCAGGTTGAAGACTCAAGAATATTGTTCTCAACCAAAGTATAAAGCTATATTGGTTGTGAAAGACTTTAGTCAAAAGAAATGTATTGACTTTGAAGAGATTTTTTCTCCTATTATTAAAATCTCTTCTATCCGTGTTGCTCTTGGTATTGTTGCTAACCTAAACTTAGAGGTTGAGCAATTAGATGTGAAGACAGTTTTCCTTCATAGTGATTTGGAGAAGAAAATTTATATGGAGCAACCAGAAGGCTTCAAAGTCAAAGGTAAAAAATAATCTTATTTGTAAATTGAGGAAGAGCTTGTATGGGCTGAAACAAGCTCCAAAATAGTGGTATAAAAAGTTTAATTTATTTATGGTTAAAAATAAATATAAAAGAACAACTTTAGATCATTGTGTGTATACCAAACGGTTTGGTGAATATTTTATTATTCTCTTGCTTTATATTGATGACATGCTTATCCTTGGGAAAGATATGTCTATGATTGACAGGTTGAAGAAGGAACTGAGTGAGTCTTTTGCAATGAAAGACATGGGGCCAGCAAAACAAATATTAGGTATACAAATTTATTGTGATATAAAAAATAAGAAGATTTGGTTGACATAGGAGAAATACATTGAAAAGGTATTGGATAGGTTCAGTATGAGTAATGCAAAGCCAGTTGGTTCTTCTCTTACAGGTTACTTCAAGTTGTGCTCAAATTGGAGTCCATCAAGTGATGAGGAGAAGGAGAAAATACAAAAGGTTCCTTATGCTTCAGCAGTTGGAAGTTTAATATACGCAATGGTATGTACGAGGCCAGACATCACATATGCAATGAGTGTTGTTAGCAGATTTCTTACAAATCCAAGCAAAGAGCACTGGACAACAGTGAAGTAGATTTTTAGATATCTAAGATGAAGTTATAAAGTTTGTTGAAGCTTTAGAGGTGGACCACCTGTGTTGACATGTTGCACGGATGCAGATATGACAAGAGATATTAACGCAAAGAAGTTCACATTAGGTTTTATACTTACTTTTGTTGGAGGAGCTATGTCACGAAAATCTAAATTGCAAAGGTATATTGCTCTCTCCACCATAGAGGCAGAATATATTGCTGCTATAGAGGTTTGTAAAGAAATATTATGGATGAAAGGATTCATACAAGAATTGAGACTGAAACAAGAAAACTATGTGATGTATTGTGATAGTCAGAGTGTCATCCATTTGTGCAAGAACCCAACATTTCATTCCAAGTCAAAGCATAAAGATCTCAGATATCACTAGATCAGAAATATGTTTGAAGAGAAGCAGTTACAGTTTCAAAAAATTTACACATATGATAATGGGACAGACACGTTGACTAAGACTTTATCGAAAGAAAGATAAGAGATGTGACGATAACTGATCAGCATGGATTCATATTAAGGAGTCATGGGACAGTCTTCCTTATGGGTTGAAGGGGGAGGTTGTTGGACAGATGACCCAAATACAGCTCATAATGAGCTTTAGTAAAGTATATAGCTTGAAACTTAATTTATCTTAATCAAAATCCTAGTTTTGGTGACTATAATAACTTACTAATATTTGTTCGTATGAAAAAAAAAAAAAGCTTTTATCATTTTATATCCCATCAATTAATTTGATCTCGGTCATAGAATGCCATATGCTCTCTCTCATCACACAGTGATGTAGTGTGCATCAAGAGATGTCTGCCCAAAACCAAAGGTTGGCACAGAGTCACCACTGCAATGTGCTCAACTGCTCGTCTTACCGGATGCATATAAACCACCCAATTCACAAAGTCAGCAATTTCTGATGACAGGAATTTTCTGCATCCACGACGACTTGTAATGATGTCAGTATGAGACTTCACAAATCATGAAGAGCAACAAGTGATCATCCAAGACAGGTGAAGTGTTGACACCCAAATCAGCAAACTAAGAATTCTCTGGAATTTTTTTTTTTTTTTTTTTTTAATCAGCAACCCCATCAGTTGGGATTTTCTCTAAAAGTCGTAAGCTATCAATAGTGTATAAAATTTTCTTTACCCATAATTTGGGGAGAAAAACATAATCATAATCGTGTCTAGATAGCTAAGTAAAACCTTTTGAGTACATCTCGATCACCTTCACAGGAAACCACGCCCTTTGTGTTGTTGTCCATTAGTTTGGTCTGCTTTTTTTTACTTGGTTTTTCCCCCACTGATTCCTCCCCAAGCCATCCTTGATGACTTAAACAAAATTCCTAGCTAAAAAAAAATATATGATATTTTAATTCATCATCTGGACTAGAACCAGATAAAATATCCCAATTACCAAGATTTTTTAGTACGACAACTACACCAAATAACAACATACGAACAGAGTTAAAAGCTGTCTATTTGACAAACAACAAACTACAGGAGGCATCCGAACACAAACGGGAACAGAGTATTGCGCAGAAAGAAAAAAAAAAATACTCCCCACCGATCTTTATTTTTATGGCACTATTATCGCCGACTGGAAAATAGCCATCACCATAGATCTGCCAAAAAAGTCAATTCAAAGATCAGCAGCATCGACTGGGTCACATCAATCAAAGGTAACCAGTCTCTGGTACAGAGAATATAGTTAAAAAAGTTCCAAACGAATGGAGGGCGAAGGGGGGGCGGGGGGGGGGGATCGATCGGGAGAGATGGGTTGATGTGGAGGAAGTCCTGACGTCCATCGACCTTTCCCCGCTTCCTACGCATCGAAGAAGAAGAAAACAGACAGACCGCCCCCACGAGAGAGATTAAAGATGAGATCAATTAACCAACCTACATCGACACTGATTCAACTTATAATCTTATTGGATTATGAGTTCGATCGGTACCATTACCATTTTTATAAATTTATTTAAATCTTAAATCAGGGTGGGTGTTAAAACACTATAGAGAAAATTAAATGTACATCGATTAAATATTCTCAAAGTCGATTACACAATTTAGGTTCCTTGTGTCACCTAAGTATTCATACCACTTAATCGAGATAGGTTAGTAAGTACTAGCATGTGTTAATAATAAATAACAAAATTTTTTTTGAAACGATACAAAAAATAAATAAATAAATAAAGATTAACATAGTGACATGCACAAATAATGTGCTAGAGACTTTTTTATAATTTTATCATCGTTAACATGCTTACTTTTAAGATATACTAAATTTTCCCACCATAACTACCAGACCACTCCAAATATGTCATGATACTAATTATCAAAACAACACAACTTAATTCTTCTACTTTCTTTCTTGTTATTCTCCTGATATTATAAAAAGAGAAGCTGGCGTCTTGGTTCATATGACACAATCAAAATTCTTGATATATATATATATTTATCTCTTTTTAATCTTTATTTCATTCCTAAAAAAAAATTGATCTTATGAAAAAACAAAAAAAAGAGGAGAAGATGAATTTAATTCTCTCTAGAAATCGATATTTTGTGTTTCATGGATCAAACTACTATAGGGTATGTTTTACTATATTTTGAATGACATCGATCGAAATATATGCATTCTAATCTTGATATATCATTTCAAATTCTAATATTAAATTTGTTTCCCATAATAGCATGCTTATTATATGAAGCAAATTTTTGATATTTTCTATATTTTATGGAAACCATTCTATAAATAGTGTTCGTTTCATAGATCTATTATGTAAATAGTGTTCAAGTGTATCATTACAATCCCAAGATGCGATCTTATTTGTAAATTCTATTTTGGAGTAGAGGCATGGCATTGATAGGCTCCATAACCTAAACGATTAATTCTGACTATTATGGCTTCGAAATAATTTCAATTTCAAAATTGACTGTATCAGTTTTTCAAAATCAAGAATCGAAACAAGTAGTTTTAGTTTAATTAAAAAATTTTACTTAAACTAATTTTTTATTATAATTTAATTTCAAAATTGTTCGATTCAAATTACTAATTTTTTTTATTATAGTTTAATTAAAAAATTTAAAACATAAAAAATTTATAAATTTATTTCTAAATAATAAAAGATTTTTTTTTTAAAAAAAAAATATGAAATCGATAGTTTTAATTAGTATCTAAAACCAACCTTTTCAATTTTTCAAATCTAGGAATCAGAATTGAATCTTTCGAGATCGGTTTCGACTCAGCTTGAAATCGATGAAAGACTGATTTGATTTCGATTTCAACTTAATTTGATTTCGATTCGAACCAAACAGTTGTCAAACCTAGGGATCTTGATCACCACACCACAAACAAAACATAGTTTGAAATAAAATAAAAAAAATCAAGTAATAACACCTGCATTCACTTGCAATAGAAGTACTTCTTCTAAACTTACCAAATTGTCTTGATGGATTTGACAAATACGCCAGAGATTGGTAGCATAAATGGTGCTCATAAAAAGTTGCATGTCCGAGTAACGTCACACCAAACCTTTATGAAAGGTTTTCTTATTATTTTCAGTATTTACAAATATAGATGATATGTGAAAAATTAGGATATATATTAAGAGAAAACCCCTTTAAAAGTTTCAGGGATGGTTTGGTAATTTGAGTCACTCTCGGCCCTAAAAGGAGGAGAAACGAATGAAAGCGGAAACCGCAATCTGTTTGGTTATCCGTTTCGCCTCGCTCTGCGCCTCTCCGCCTCTTCCTCACCCTCTGTTGCATCCGTCGTCGATTCTTCTCTCTCTCGTTCTTCAAGGAAGAGAAGGAGGAGGAGATGGGTTCCGACGCCGCGGCCTACGATGCCTCCGTCGCCGCCATCTCGCGCGACATCGCCAGGAAAAAGAGGGTACAAACAAATTCACGAATTCTTTTCTTCCTCCTCCTCTGCCTCGTCCTTAATTCGTGTCATTCGATCCCAATTACACGTCTGATTTCGTTTCCTTTCTCGATCAGGCCAACAGGTCCGCAAAATTGAAGCAGTGCAAGCTCGACGCAAGGCGCGAGCAGTGGCTCTCCCAAGGTATTCATCCGATTTGTTTCGTTGCTCGGCGATTAGTTTGCGGATTTTTTTTTTTTTTTTTTTTGGGAGGAATGAGCGTGAATTTAGTTTAGTAACTTTTGAGGATCTATTTGTCTCCCTTCCTTGGGGATATTTTCATGTTTTTGTCTCAAACTTCGATTTTGTTGAGATTTCTTTTCCGATCTGCAGTGAGGAACAAGGATTGGATGGTGACGGGCAGGGGAGCGCCTGTTGCCTCTTCTCCCCCTCATGTTGCTCTTTCTAAGAAGTTGGATCGCACATCGAAGGAGGAGGAGGAGGAGCATCGGGTTGAGGTGGAGCCGGATGGGTTGAGTTCCCACGAAAGTGAGGAAGGTTCCCCGACTCACAGCAGCCACATGAATGGATGTGCCAACTATAGCATCAGCAGCGAAAGCAGCTTCGGATCCTCTTCCAGAAGCTTTAGCAATGCCGAAGTGGAGGAAGATATTTGCGAGGAGAGAGGGGAAGAGAAAGAGGGAATAGACGATTGGGAGGCCTTAGCTGATGCATTGCCCGTCGCCCATGACCGCATTCAACCCACTCTGAACCCCCCAGCTTCCGTCCCAGATTCTACTGCAACAGCCGTTGGAACGAACAAAGATTGCCATGAGGGCTTTGCGAAACCAGATGACAAGCCACTGGTTCCTAGAGCTTGGAGGGCAGATGATGCTTTCCGCCCACAGAGCCTGCCCAACCTCTCAAAGCAGTGGAGTTTCCCTGTGAGCAGAGAAAGGCACTATGCAGCAGCAACTAGGTGGGCTCACCATGGCATCCTTTCCGCACCATCAACATGCCCCATCTGCTGTGAGGACTTGGATCCAACCGACACAAGCTTCCTCCCCTGCAACTGTGGCTTCCGCCTCTGCCTCTTCTGCCACAAGCGGATTCTCGAGGCAGATGGTCGCTGCCCTGGGTGCAGGAAGCATTATGATCCTGTGGCTGGTTGTGAGGTGGGCAATGGGGGAGGAATGCAACCAGTAACTCTCCACCTCTCTCATGCCTGTAGCATGATTTCACGAACCTAGGGTGAGAGGATCAGCTACTTTGTTTCCCTTTTTGGGTCTTTCCAGTGAGTGTTCTCATATGCAAGATCTGAGGGTTGTTTGTGTTTTCATCATTATAGATCATATGTTGGATCTTCTTACAAGGAAGGCCATGTGAATATGGGCATAGGGTTTGGATGTATAAGAACTAATTTTGGTAAATTAATGCAGCGAATGTTCTGTTTCATTCATTTAGATGTGTGCATGTGCATGTACAGGAAAAATATCAATCTATAAAGTTGATGCAATATGTTAATTGAGTTTTGAATTTCCATAAACTGTATAATTAGGGACAATCACTTCTGTATATACTTGTATTGGGTTCTTTATTCATAGACCAGGTTCTTGTATGACAATTACGTGGAAGGTACATTTTACATATTCATACATGGTGGAGTTTAGTTATTTTCCTACTTTGATATAGCGAATGATGTATAATTATCGTTTGTATATGTTCGATCATCTAATGCTTTTGTGGATAGAGCATGTCAATCATAATATACATTGGATTTAGATAGGTGAGAAAAAGTCATGGAAGTTCCTGAGATGCATCTTTGACTTCCAAGAGGGTAAGTATTTTAATTTTTTATAATTGGTACTTCTGTTTTCTTATAGTTATTTATTGAATTTTGCTAATTCTGTAACTTCATGATGCAGGTTACGCTTATCTAATTATTACTACACTGCTGGTCTGGTTGTATGATCGTCCTTCTTGAATCTTCATTTTGCTTTTCTATTACATGTTGGTTAGTCTTTTTGTTAGGATAAAAAAAAAATTGATGTTTGTAATGTTGTCCTTTATGGTGCATCTAATTTATTTTTCTCTATGAATTTATTACTTCTGACATCAAATGAGTTTGTTTTGCTTAATTTTGAAGATTATCATTTGGTGAAATCTTAGTTTGAAAAGTAGCTTTATTGCTTCTTGAGGTTGCAAGTACTATTCATCATTTATTTCGTTACACATTTCTATGACATTAAATTCCTTTTGGTAACTGGAAAAAGGTATTGATACTTGAGAAGCTGTTGGTCAAGGTATATACGCTTGAATTTTGCCTTATAATACCATCAAATTTTTAGTCAGATTAACTTGTGTAGGTCACAAAGAGGCACAGTTGTTGCATAATTCAAAATCTCGATATTGGACCCAAACTGGTTCCTGTGCGGACTAGTGTTCTTCTAATATGAACCAGTGTACGAACACATGGTACAGAACAAGGAGGAGGAGAAGGAGAAGAGAGGAGGCTGAGGAGTGGGGAGGCCATCAACAGTAGATTGGAGATACTAAAACAAAATTTGAACAGTACCAAGCAAAATATCTTGGTCCAGGTGCCGGTTCCTAGTTGGACTGGTGAATACCGATTGGTATTACTGGTCTGACCAGCCTTTTGAACTGAGTTGTTGACTGTTAACAAAGAAGTTAAACTTTTAACATATTTGTCTTCTATGTTGCCAAGTATGCTTTTGTGTGACATAGATCAACCCTATCTGATAAAGACAAGCTATGAATATTCCCACTTGCAGTAGGTGTCGTAGTAAGCTAAATTAGTTACGCAAGATTGTTGCAAGGAACAACTGCAAAATTTGGGATTCTTAAATTAAAAAATAAGTAAGTTGTAGAAAGCAAATTTAAAAATTGAGGCATTTACAAGATGGCAAGTAGTCTAAAGCTAGCCAAAGGAATGGAGTGGAAGGATTGATGTTGATTTTCACAAAATCTTCTCCAAAATTTAAGATGAGGATTTAAAAGCAAAGTCGGTGATTTGAATTGTACCGCGAGCGGTATGTATCGGTCCACTCGCTGACCGATATGCGGACCACTCGCTACCGGGCAATACCATCGATTGGGGTTGTTTCCGCCCTGTTATCACCCGAAATCGATCGGTAACGGTTGATTTCGATCGTCGTCGACCACTGTCGGGCGGTAACGATCGATTTCGACCGTCGGCAGTTGATTTCGGGCGGTATCAGCCGAGGGAGGGAGAAAGAAGAGGGAGAACCTGGAGTCCTGCGCTGCTCTTCGCTTGCGCGATCCGTCGCCCGCGGGCAATTTCTTCTCCCGCATGGGTGAAGGAATGAGGCGACTCGATGACGTCGTCCTTTGTTTTTGTTTTTTAACTTTTTATTTATAATATATATATATATATATACCGAGTGGTACGCCTGTGCATATCGCTCGGTACCAGCATATCATACCGTACCGAGCTCAGCTCGGTACGCCAGTATGGATTGATACCGTGAACCTTGTTTAAAAGATTGACAAATTGTTTCTTTCTTGTATTTGTGACTATTGAATAGGTTATTTCTGAATAAAGTTTGAATAGTATATAATTTTATCTGAAAATTTACAAAGGAACATGTTTTGACAATTATAAAATATTTGGTAACCTAAAGTGGATACTGCATATAAATACAATCTAACAAGGATGTCACTTATCACCATGGTTATCAACTCATTACTGGAGTTTTGGCTATTGAAAGATAATGGTTTGCTTATACCCTTGTCAAATGATAGACACTGTTATTAGGTAGTTAAATTTGACGAATTCTTCATATTATCGATGCATGAAGATTGGTGCATCCAATTTAAAGATCCTATAGAGATGAGTTTTTTAGTCAATTGCTTCTGAAAATAAATCTCTTTTATTGCGGCAGCTTTTCTTTTCCATTATTAGATAAACAAAGAATTCAGCGTATCTGATGTCAATTGGTTTGAGCTTCAGAGTTACTGCCCCTCTATTCTTCTGAATCAGTTTGATTTGTTTTTCATGCTTGGTTTCTTTAATGCATCAGATACCATATGCTTGAAGGACGTGTATAATGATCTCTGGTTTCTGCTCCAATTGTTCTTGCAGTTCTTCCTGAAAACAGGATTTTGCAAGTAGTGGAGAAACATGTGAATGTCATCATCCACACGACAAACATGACATATGACTGGTTCAGTTGAATGTTTTGAGTCTACCTGTTTGAAAGATTTCTGCTGCTAGTTGGCCTCCATTTGCAAATGAAACTTTTGTATGCTTTCTAGTATCCACCACCTTCACTTATGGATTTTATAATACTTTTCTTCTATCCTGTAGCAAATTATGAAATTACTGCAATGTTAACTTAATGTGGCATTCAGAATGAAAAATCACGTGGTAACATGAGAACTGGAACAAGTAGATATGGAGTTGCCTGGAACTTCAATCATCCCCAGCCTGCCACCCCTGGAATAATATTTTCTGCTACAAGATCATCAGCCCATGGATTTTCAAGTTTCATTATACTTCTATCTGGGAATCAACTAACTGGTGGAGTTTCACCATGCTTTATAAAAGATTGCCTACATATCTAGTCCTTCCATTGCAAGGTCTCCCAGATTGTGTGCCTCCTTATTCATCTCGCCCAAATAACCATGCACATAGAATTGGAGTACTTGCATGGTTAGTTAGTAGATCTGTGCTTTACAAACTGTGGATGAGCTAAATGATAGATATTCCTTTGGCTTTTATAAACCATAACATCCTTAGTTGTTTGATATGTTACATGATGCCTTTTCTTCTACTGTGATCTTTGTGATAATACATTTGCCTGTTTTATATAAACATCATCTCTTAACTGATTTTTGTGAAGCACTAATGTTTCAGAAATTAAACATTTTGTTTACAGAATTCAATTTGCTGGTGTTTATATTGTTTTGCTAGCATCCTTTTTCTTGCATTTGCAAGTCTCAAGTTATTTGCATCTTCATGCAACTGTTGCTTCATTATTAGAGGAAAGAGTGACATATGATCTTGTGTGAGGTCAAGTTTATGTGTTAATTAAGTTAATCACTCTATAAACAAATGCAATGGTATTATTATTATCACTACGATCTTCTATTTGGAAGTATTGTTAACTATCTCATCTTCTCCCTCCAACTATCCCATCTTATATTTAACTATTCGAAGATGCCAGCTAAGCTAGTGTAATTGGTTCGGATAGTCAAGGCCTAGGGATTGAATCATACACTCTCCACATACTATTTGTGACAAAAAAAGGAAAAACTTAAAATAATTCTTCTGTACATGTTAACATAAGTACTTTTAATATTTTGCAATAGTCATTGCTAGTTGACAATTTAGTATCCAGTTTCCAATTTAAATCAAGAATCTGATTTACATGTTTACTAACTGCAATATACTTTTATTATATTATTTGGCTTAGTTCCTTGATGATGATCATGGATTCTCGATATTCATGGTGCTAGAGTGGCCATGCTCTTGTATCGGTACTAAATGTATAGTTTTGGTTTCATATTTTTTGTAAACCCAGTACACTACTTTAGTTTCATTTAGGATCCTGAAGCTTTTAAAATCTTCATGATTCATGAGCGTCTATGGACTTTGGTTAATGACCAATAACCATGATTGGTTGATACATGGTTTAATGTGCTTTCCTTCTGCCTTGCTATGATTCTCTATCGTACTCATGTTGTAGTTTTGTTCTGAAAGCTAAATTGCCCTATGTTTGTCACTCATTTATTCATCTTATGTCATATTCTGTAGTTTGTGAAAGCTATGGTTGTCTATCGTACTCATGCTGTAGTTTTGTTCTTAAAGCGCTAAATTGCCTATGTTCGTCACTCGTTTATTAATCTTGTGTCATATATTGTAGTTTGTGAAATGTTATTCTGACACCTTAAGCAAGCTTTTAATGCAGGCCAGGGCAACATGAACCATATTTCTTATGCCGATATGCTTCCACCTAATTGGTTAGCCAACTCCAGGCATAAAACACAACCAGGTTGCGGCATGCCACCAAGTTTACTTGAGAGACCTGATCAACCAGATTGTCAATATTACATTAAAAACTGGAATCTGCAAATATGGAACCTCGTGTAAGAATCTTCACCCAAATGAAAGGAACCAAGCAGCCAGAGTAGGACTCTTGCGGCTTCCTCTAGGACCAGTAATGTTGAGTCTCTCTCTCTCTTCCTCTATATTACTATTCCAGTTCTTCTGCCTTCTGAAGTTTCTAACTGCACTCTTCATTTCTTGTCTTTGTTGATTGTTGTTACAGAGGGTCTGCCAGTGTGTGCTCCTTCATGCTGCATATGGAAGCCGCATGTATTATGGTACAGCCTGCAAATCTAATCATCCATTCTCAAGAAATTATAGTTATATTCTGCTTTCGTTTTCTCATCAGAATCCTTCACTGTTGTTTTGCAACCAAACTATTTTACAAGCAATATGATCATCAGGTGAATATCCACCTTTCAAGTCATCAAAGTTTCCTTATCATCTCATGAAGTTTGAAACAAACAGTGCACGGTAGAATCCTCAAAGCCAATGAAAATGTGAATCTTTCGGCAAATCCATCTCCATGAAATAGTGAGCCTCATCTCTGTTTCCTATCTCACTAGTTTTGCCTGTCTTATTGTGTTTTGGCTATAAGATATCTGTATTGTAGTTGATGATGAGAGGCATGGCCTTCTCTGATGTATACCAGGCAATGTTGCAATTTAAATGGTAGTATTCTACTTATTAGGAAATAGCAAGCCTGTTGTTGAGGGGTGAGAACCATTTCATGTTCCCATTTTATACTCTGTGAAGCTGGTTTGTCAGAATAATGATCATAAAATTGGACTTATTGTTTCTGTAGTGAGCAGTTTCTTGTCAAAAAAAAAAAAAAAAAAAACCAATACAAGTCATTTTTTTCTTCTCTATTTTACCAGAGGACAAATAAAAATGATAAAGGGAGGGGTTGCACACTATATCATTGCTCTCAGACATTTAAATTTAATAATAATCCTTTATATTTAGGGGATTCATTTTATTGAGATTCAGAAGATGAAAGCATTTATAACACTAGATTTTTTTTTTTTTTGGGTTTATTTCTAAGGAAGAATGCAATGAATTTTCATGGTTTGACTGGAAGTCAACGTCATGAAGGTGATCAATCGAGACCACATCGAAACGGATTAAATATTTTAACGGGTCGGATTGTTGTAAGTACCCGATGGATCCGACTCGTGGCCCCTCTAGTAAAAGTAAAACCGACGCCGTCTCCTTCCGACTCCGTCCTCTTCTCCACTTCCTTCCCTGAGAGGTGTTCGGGTAATCGACCGTCGACGCCATGGATGTCCTCTCGGGCTCCATCGACGTTCGCGACCTCCTCCCGAGCGGCGAGCTCGACGAGTCCTCCCCGCTTTCCGCCCCCGACCTCCGCCTCCTGGTCGACCGCCTCCAGATCCGCTCCCTGCGCATCAAGGACAAGGTCCGGTCCTACGTCCTCGCCCACCGCGCCGAATTCGCCGACCTCTTTTCCCGCTGCTCCCTCGCCTCCGCCTCCGCTGACGACCTGACCCGCTCCCTGTCTGGCGCCCTCCGCCTCCTCTCCGACCGCCCTCTCGACCACGAGATCCGGGACCTCGTCTCCGAAATTAGGGCGAAGAGGCGGGAGCTCGAGGAGCGCCGGGAGGCACTGGAGGTGGTGCGGGCCGTCTCCGCTCTGCACCGCCGTCTCGCATCGGCCAGGGAGGACCTCAGGGCCATGAGATTGGTGGCGGCGGCTGAAGCCGTCAGGGATCTCAAGAAAGGGCTATCCGACGCGGACGAGGAGGAGGGGGCCAGCGTAGAGAACGAGCCGGCAGTGTTTGGGTTCTTGAGGAAGGAGTGGGCCGAGTGCCTCGATGAGGTAGTTGCGATTTCAGTTCTTGGTGCAAAATCCATATATTTTTCACGGAATAAGTGAACTTGACTATTTCTTCTTCTTCTTGATAGCTTCAAGAGGTGCTTGCAAAAAATGTACTGAACTGTTTCCAGTTTGAACCGGAGACCAATAGACTGATAGTGAGATCTGTATCTAAAGTCGGAGATGTTCACTATATAAAGCTCCACCAGATGTTGGAGGCAATGGAGGTGAGTGTTCCTCATTTATGAACTACATGCACATGCTATCACGTATATGTTTTCCTAGTGCCTTATCAAACTTGTCGTATGCTTTCTTTCTGATTTCTCATAGCCACAATTCATTTTCTGTATAACCTGGTAATCTGATGCTTCTTTTACCTTTTAGCATTACGAGTACATTTTATGCTAAGAAAGAAACATGTTTGGGACCATGCGTATCTTAACTTCAAAACCATACAGTTTATAAGAAATATAGCCAACAGTTATGAGTGATTAACTGGTTAGGCATGAAGCTGATTGGTTTCTCCCCTTTTATGTTTTGTTGTTGTTTCAGTTAACACTTCAATGCCATAGAACTTGTAGTGAATGAAGGGTCCATCTTGTTTTACCAAAAGATGCTTATGATAGAGGTGTCCAGCCATAAGTAGTGCATGCTAGTGTGTGTGTATATATATATATATATATATATATGTATGTATGTATATATATAGATTTTTGAAGGTTCTGTGAGCCTTGTGTTTCCGATTCCAAACTTATAACTAACCTCCATTATTTAAATAGGTTCCCTCTTTCTAATGAAAATTTTACCCTGATGCAGATTGTTGGTGTTCTTGATTATGGGCTGGCAAGAGTGGCAGACTTGTTGATCAAACGGGTCATTATTACTTCCATAACAAACAAATCCATCAATGTTTTAGTTGAAGTGCATGATGAGGGCTCTCTTGCAAGTTGTGAACCAATTCTTGGCATAGTTCCATCATCTGACTTGCAGGTAATTTTGCACTGAATCCTTGAGCTATTGCTGCTTTGTACATGAAGGCATGCTAACTAAACCAAACAATTTATCAAGTAAACACAAGTGTTTTCAATACCAAAATCTGCACCATAAATGATATGGACATCAGACAGTAATTTTTATCTTGATCTTGGATTTCATAGAGCTGTGAGACTTCTCGATAGAATGCTACTGGAGTTCTTTTTTAAATTTTATTTTAGATGGTCATCCATATGTTAAATAAAGTCAACTAGCAGCTTATGAGTTAACCATATGCTATTCAGGCCAAAGGTCTAGCATTTGCATCCCTATGCATCGATGTGGTAACTATAGATGTCTTAGAAAGAAAGACATATCTGACCATGATTCCTGCCCTTTAATAGGAGAAGAAAATAAAATTTGGGCTTTAACTTAATTTTTGCTTATGTGACTTGTTTTGCACTTCATTTTGAGAACCTGATATTATTTGGTTGCTAGTGAAGTTGTATTTACTGATTATCTGGCTATGTCTTTTTCCAGTTTAAGAAGTGTAAATGTTATCAAAATTTTAATTTGCTTCCAAACCTTATTGGATAATAGATTATTAAATTCGTACCCTTTTGATTATTCCCTTAGTTTTATTCCTTTGATTTAATTTCTCTGCACAATGGACTAGCAATAATAAGTTTATTTAATTCCTTACTTATCCTTGAAGAATTGATCTCAGATAATTGGAAATATTTGTCTTTTACTGTAAATAACTTGTTTTCTGTTAACATTTTTCATTTTTTTTATTTTGTAGGAAGATCTTGATGGAGCTTGTCTTTACTCAAGGCTTAGTCAAATAGTAAAGTTCATATACAAATTCATCTGCTTTGAGAATGCTTTATGGATGCAATGTTTTGGAAGATTGACTTGGCCAAGAATGGCAGATCTAATCATAACACATTTTCTTTCCAAGGTGTGTGCACCATTTTTTAAATTTTGATAAAGCTATTAGTCTAGCATACAATAGAATTCTGGTCAGATAGTTAGAATTGCCTGTATTCCTGTATTGTATCTTGGCATCAGGTTAAAAGCTTAGTTCTTTCAAGTTTTCTATCATTGTTATCAATTTAATAGGATTCAAATTGGGTTTTTAGTTGGATGGCTTTCAAGTCTTCTAATACTATTATGAATCTAATTAGATTCATATTGATTATTTAATTAGATGATTATATCCTATCTGATACAGCAAGCAACCTAAGTGGTAGAATATGTACCATGACCCAAAATAATGAACCAGAAAATTCTTATCCCATGTACCATGAACCATGCTACATGACATAACCAGTACCCATGTATGTCTGTCCCATGACCTGAATGTTCCACATTCCAGTTGATATGGTCTGTTATCATAAAGCCAATCAAAGACTAACTAAAACGTGTCATGACCCGACTGATCTTGAACCATTTTGGTTTGGTGCAAACTTTGAAGATTTAACATGACCTGGTTTTTTCTCTTGATTCTTCAAAGATTCTGATCATCTATCATGGGGAAGAAGAGTAAGAGGATGAAAATATTTGTGTCCAAACAATGATTCTGTTTTTTTTTTGTGTGTGTGGTGCGAGGGGGTGGGGTGTTGTTTACCTCTATTTTTTTTCTTGTTTTCTGATTAGCACTTTGGTGCTGGCTGGTTTACTTATTGTACTAATTACTGTCAATAAGGATCAGCACTATTGTTGTCACGATTTGGACTTGATGGGCTAATTGACCTATCAACATCATTTGGCCCAAACCATTGGCCAATATGCTTAAACTGAAGTTGATGCTAGTATACTCATCAGACCCTTAGAAGTCAATTTTGGTCTTGCCCACTTCCGATGTAGGACTAATCTGAGATGTTACAATCTTCCCCACTCAAGGGCTTGACGTCCTCATCAAGACCCAGTATAGCGCAGATCAAACTTTTATATGGTGCATGTGAGGTGTAGCCCAGTTCATATTTATAACTATCAGCGTAAGTACAAAATTTGAATAATACAAGTTCACAACTGTCTTTTCTAGGCTGTGCCTGATGATGCTTCGAAGATTGCTGGCTTCCAAGATGTCATCAAACGTACTGCTGATTTTGAGACCTTTCTGAAGGAAATGAAATTGATTTCATCAACTGACAGGAATGAAGAGAAGTTGAGTTATTTTGCTCATGATGTTGAAGTTCATTTTGCTTCCAGGAAGAGGAATGAGATTTTGGCAAGTGCTAGAAATTATCTTCTACAGTTCAACTATGATCTGCCTCCTGTGAGTCCATCAAAATAGATTTTTCTGATGCTTGACTATCTTGTGTGTTGCATTCTTTATGTATATTGCTATAAATGTTGCAGGAAAATATGTCAAGTGTTTCCTTACAGGCTTCTGATGGTGGAGAAAATTGTGTGTCTGTTGTTGGTTTGCTTTTCCAGCCTGATAAGTGTCTTGTTTCTAAGGCAGTCTTTCACCTGATGGATCTAGTGCACGGAGCGCTTAAGGTATGTTGGCTTTACTATTACAAAACTATATGGTTTTTTGTACACAAAGAAACATGGCCTATTATCTTAGCAAATTATTAGCATGCTTGAAAATAAATTTTAGCATGCCCTGTCAATTAAACACCTTAAGTATTTGCATATTTCCAGCTAACTTGACCGATCTTACATGACCTGTATAATGTATTTTGTTAGGACAAACAAGAGAACTGAGAAGGCACATTATTCAAAATTATTAAACATTATATGCAATATACTGCAAATCTTCGTAGCTTTGTTTTTCATTCTTCTCTTTTGTATTTTTTACTTGCATTTATTATGTCCGTTTAGCATGTGTATCCAACTGTCTGATTTATTTTATATGTAGATATGGTACTCACCAGGGATAAACTACTTAATAGATTATATTTGATACTTGTGTGTCTCCATAATGAAAGTAAAAAAAATTTAGAGGTTGGACATATAAGAAGTCTATAAGAAGAAAGCCTCTAATTGTCAAGTTACTTGGTAAGTGTGCAACTATGAATTTGTATTGGACATGCAGAGCTAGAAACACATCCGACACATTTCCTAGAGTTGACTCAGGTCTGGGTAACAATTGTAAATTGAAGATCAATGGGAATTTGAGTTTGTGATTTAGCAGTCTCCTTTTTCTAATGAAATAATTTTTTCTCTATAGAGTTTGAACTAATGATCACTTTACATGTAATCGATATGTCAAAAGGGAATATTTCTGTCTAATATCCAGACAAAGCAGTTATTATGCGTTGTTCATACTTGATAATAAGTATGCTTGCTAGGATTTCATGTGCTAGGTGGTGTGGCCCAAAGCCCAACCATTACATTGTCTGGATTATATGTGTTGATGTATATTCTTGTTGCCAATGTGTAGAACTTTCATTGATGAACTGCCTCTCTCCAATGCTGTAATGTGAAAATCCCTGCATGGTGATCTCAGCTACGATAAATTCTGTCATTGATCTCCTTTGCTTATTAGTGTGCTTTATTTTTCTTGCATTTTGTTCTCTGACTAGCAGATAATATCTTTGAATGTAATTTTGATTAATGAACAACCAGTGCAGGATGCTTGTTTGTCCCCCACAAGAGTAGCAAAGGAGTTTTATCATGCTGCAAGGGATGCTCTACTTTTATACAGAGCTGTTATACCCATTAAGGTCTGTGTATCTGTAATCGTTGCAAATACCATAAGGATTTCTTTAGCCGAATTCTTTGACCCTTCGAAGTTTGAATGATTCTATGTAAAATTGCAGCTTCTTGGTTTTGCATAAAATATAATTGCTTGGTATAAATAGCATTGACATTATACTTTTTTAAAATAAATTTGCTATTTTTGGAGAAAATAAGCCTTAGGTCGTTGCATTTATGCTAGTAATCTATTCTCCTTGAAAGACAACAAAGATTTCCAGTTTTCCATAATATATTTTGTAATTCAGCCATATTCAAGAATTAATAGAAGTATTAACACATCATATTTATTCTGCATTTTTTAGTGTATAATTCATATGCATCTCTATTATGACAAGTTATGCTTGCTACTCTATGTTTGTTCCTGAAGCTAGGGAAGAAGTTGGAGAGTATTAGTCAAGTGGCGATTATTATCCACAATGAATGTCAATATTTGTACCAGGAGAATCTTGGACTTGCCTTTGAGGTTTGTGTCAATTTGCATTCTGCAATATTGTTCTTTATATTGTTTTAACGTCAAGGTGTTTGATTAAAATATTTTTGTTTTTCATGTGACTAGTTTGTGAAATATTTTCAACACTTAGCAACAGCAACATAAATATTTGGTGTTGCAGTAAGAATATTGAAGTCTCTCTCAAAGGCAAACTGTATAATCAAGGAAAAAATATGCAGTTTATATCCAGGTTTGACTTACCGGTCCGTACTGGTGTACCGAGTTTATCTCGGTACCGGTATGGTACTGGTACCAGGCAGTATGCACAGTACATACCACCCGGTATATTAAAATATAATATAAATATTTTATAATATAATATAATATTAAAAATATTAAAATATTTAAAAAAAGAGAGAAAGGGGCGACATCGCCTCAATCTTTCTCCCCATGCGGGAGAAAGAGTGCCCGCGACCTGCGGGCGGCGACGGCGCACGGGCGAGGACCACGCGCGGGCAATAGGTATTCTTTTTCTCCTCTTTTCTTTTTTTTCTTCTTTTTCCTCTTCTTCTTCTTCTTCCCTTTTTCTCGCTCAATCGACCGTCGACGGCAGAAATTGACCGCCGACGGTCGATTTTTTGGCGGAACTGCCCGGTAGCGGGCGGTCCACGTACCGGCAACCTGGCGGACCAGTATGTACCACCGTACCAGGCGGTAAATATCGAAATTGCAAACCTCGGCTTATATTATTAATTCAGTTTTACAATGTTCCAATTTCATAGGGACTTCTGATCTTCATTAGGTTGGACATATATAATCATTTTTCTTTTTGGGTTCTTAAACAAGTAGATTTTCTTAATAGTTGCTTAAGTAGAGTTATGTATAGATTTGGTCTTTCCTATTTTATGCTTGCCTTAGAGGTTGATGCTGTCTATTAGAAGCCTCAGGTTAGAGCAACCATAAAGTGTTATCTTTCTTTGTGTCAATGTAAATTGCAATACTGCAAGGACCTATCTTTCAGTTTGGGATCATGTTATATAGTGAGCCTGCTCCCTGTTCAACATTTCTTTGCTAGGAACATAGGATCTTTGCTTATGAACCACATTAAGTTGGCTCTAGTGTGTAAAAGAAGTTCTAGAACGTTTCTTGATGTTTAAATCTTAACATCACAAGAAAAAATGATGATAATACATATATGAACCACATTGAGTTGGCCCTAATGTGTAAGAAAAGTTCTAGACCATCTCTTGATGTTTAAATCTTAACATCACAAGAAAAATGAGAATACATATACATATATGTCTGCGTGTACAAAAATTTTATTGGGAGGACTGAGGATTCACTTCTATCAACTTAAAATTTGAAATGGAGACTAATAATTCATATCAGCTTCATCTAACAACCTATAGTATATGTTGTCTAACATTAGTATAGAATTATTTGAACTAGTTAAATTTTGATGTCATTAAACAATATTTAAATGAGGGTCAATCATTTTAATCATTAAGGAAATCTAGATCACGGTTTTTAACTTTTATGCATAAATTCTTTTATACATCTTTTTGGTTTCTTAATATTCTGAATGTCATAGATGATGTCTAATAAATCTAATCATCAGTTTAAAGCCTCCATGATTGATTTTGAGGTGATATGATGAAGTCTTAATCCTCCCAGTAGGGTACGTATACACACATGTACTCGTTTATGTATCTCCGGACAGACATATATATTCATTTATATATATATATATATATATAGATGGAAGAACTGTTTTTTCAATTTACATTTTTACTCTTTCCATTCAAACATGTGCACCAGACATTTGCAGCATGATTCAAACTCTTGACATCATGACTGAGTATGATGTGCCTTAATTAGAAGGATGACTCTGAGATAATATGGAAGAAGTTTTTCTTGCTTCTGTTGGAGCAACCATAACTCCTAAACTCCTGACCTCTGGACCACGGGTTGGTAATTTTGAGATGCATGCATGGTAAGTCCAACTTATCACATCACACCTACACCTTTTCATGTCACTTTTTAATTCATATACATCCAAAGACAAACTCATGATCCAACATTTGGTACATGAGGCTAGCATGTGCACTGAATTTGTATTATCATGGTTTCAGTGCAAGCTTTTAAGATGCCTAAATGTTGACCCCTCTAGTTTGGTCTAGGCAAAAGGTTGGGTGCACAGGCAGGAGCTTGGGAAAAGCAAGGACTTTGATTTTGTACCTCTCCAATAGCCTCTCGGCATGCAGACCGCCTGCTATCAAGTGATACCAAATTTTTAGTGGCAATTTAAGGGCATCAAAGAGGCAGACGAGCCGTGAAAGGAACGATTTTTATCGGCTCCTCCCCAAGATTCCCGATAAGAACAACCTCTTTAATTTGCTTTGTTCTAGCTGATAACATAGTTTGGTTGATTTGGCTTTGGATGTGGGTGATTTCCTGGGAAGCTGCTGGTTCTTGGAGCTGCGCTCATGGCGAAAGGCGAGCTGTAGGTTTGGATCTTTTGTGAGAAAAGAAGCTTCTTTTGATTTGAAGTGGTAGCAAGGAGAGGGCAGTTTGGGAGTCGAGAGGAGGGAGGAGGAGACGTGATGTACGGATCTCCTTCGACACGGCCATTGGAAGATCTCAACCTTCCTTACCCGCTTGGCAGTTCGTTCAGTGGACAACGAATAGCGGAAGCTGAATCCAATCTCCTCCGTTGCCAGTAACAGCAACAGACGAGCTCCAGCCTCCGGTTTCGGTTAGCCTCGAGCTCGTTGCTCGATGCTGGATCTCCGCGACGAGACCTAGGATGGTTCCTCCAGTGGAGCCGCCATTGCCAACGGCTAGAGCAGCCCTCACTTTCCACCCTCGTAGCCGTCGCCGCCTTCCTCTGCACAGGAGGTCAAAGAACAGCAAAACAGAGGATTTACCTCTACCCCACGATCCCCACAGATGATATTCCATCCTCAGCAGACAGCGGTAGATGCCAAGCCATAGCTTAGCGGAGAGCTTGTTCCAGGCCGTCATGGGATCATTGATGATGGAGGCGGCACAACTCAAGCACGGAGACTTCAATAGCTCCGCTAATTTCATCAAGCACGGAGACTTCGCCCGCTCCTGCTTGGTACGCCCTAGCGTACCGCTCGGTATGCCATACCATATTGTAACAAGCAAAGCTTGATACACCGGTATGGTACGAGATTAAAAACCTTAGGAAACAGTACTGATAAAGTAATATAAATTCTTCATAAAATTAAGTAATTTTTTAACAGTTAAATAAAATCTTAATTTGGAAAAGGAATTATACATCCTATGCAATTCTCCCAAATTGACTTTCTGATGTATACACCACATAAGGAGTCCTTTGCATCCATTGCTTCATGTTGAATAATCCAATTATAATCCAAGACTTATTCACTTCAATCTCTTTTGCATGTGGTTTGATGAAGGATATCACTTAAAATGTTAACATAAGTAGGTGCAGAAGAAAAAAAGGGGAAACATATCATAATAATCAGTATAAGGTACAAATCATAGTTGAAAAGGCAAGCATACTAGAAGATTTAACAAATTGACATTGTTTTTATTGTATGTCACACAAGTATGTAAAACAATTATTTTGACCTTGTAGCTATGTTCCAAAGAAACTATATTGCACATGTTTACTTACAATTATAACTATCTGTATTTTTATCTATATTTTGAGTCATATCCTATAATAATATTTACCTGAAACAAGTGACCATATCATGTATGTATTATTATGTGCGGAGTAAGATATTGTTCTTCGAAGGAGTTGCTGCCATTTGTTGTTGCATTAACCATCATGTATGCTATGAATTCTTGATTTTCAGTACCGTGCAGATTTTCCAAGTGGCTTGCAGAAACATGCAGTGTTTGTTGACATCGCACTAAGTTTTCATCAGATGGCAGAAAATATTCTTCAAAAACAAGTTCAATTAGTTGTTAGTAGTTTGAGGGAGGTATGGTTTCACAGTTTATTGATTTCAGTCCCATATCTTGATTGCATCTTTTTTACCTGATCCTTCAAGGTCTTCAGGCTATTGATGGAGCTGATGGTTTTCAGAATACCCATCAACCACAGCATTATGAATCAGCAAAATTTGGTATAGAGCAGGTATATCAGTTCAATATTCTGTGTTATGCAACATGCTGTTCCTTCATACTCGGCCAGGTTATATGATATCGCAAAAATCTTTTGATGTTAGAACTTTCATAATCTTTTGATGCAGTTTCGGTGCTAACAATTTCCTTTGTTTTTATAAATTTTATTTATATAATATCTTAGACTATTTAAATGCACATCGCCTGTCATATAATATAAATGTGGATATCCTGTATTTTTGTACTATTTCAAATCATTGGATGTGGGCAGGATGTCCAAAATAAGTTTACTTCCATTTTGAGCTAGGTTTCATGGGTACTATGTGGAGTTAATCTTTATTCTCTTTATTCCTTTTTAATTGGTGAACAGGGAGGGATGAGGGGGCTTGAAGGGTTGGAACAATTATGAACATCTGACCCTTCACAACCATAACTGAGGTAATCTTGAGTGCCATGCCACCACGTGGGAGAGATCTCTTTTCTGGAAATATCTAGAGAGAATTACTTGAGGTCTAATAATTATTATAAATATTAGGATAAAAAAATCAATAATATCATTTGGTCAACCTAGAAGCATGGGTAATACCAAACTTACGTTGTACTGGTGAATAATAAATGCATCAACTAAGCAACTGGACTTGCCAGTAGCACCTGATGTTAAGGATGGACATACACCAGGAAACAGCGTAATTTAAGTAGGACATTTACTGGGTGTCAACAGCAGTTGTGGTGTTTTTTATAGGCACATGAAGCATGCCAAAGCATGGACATGAGGTGCAATAGTGCAATCACATTTTCATATCTGATAGGCGAAACAGTTCTACTTAAGTGTATGACTCATGCGCTCAAGTGCGAGTCATTTTCATAAACGCATTTATGAAAATGAATCAGTAGCTAGATATTTCATTCATGAAATTTAGTTATTTTAGTAATAAAATGTCTCAGTTCTAATTCATTTTCATAACCAGTTCTACTAAAGTCTATTTATTTTGCTATTAACATAACCACATTTTCATGGTTGAAAAGATAGTTCATAAGGTTCACATTGGCTAGTTCTTAATCGGCTACAATTGATTTCTCAGCCATATGACAAGATCACCAGTGGTCTTGTTGGAAGTCAGCAGGGATCAAAGAGAAGAGAGCAGATGGAAAAATACCATAGAGCTTTTGTCAACACAAAACCTTGGGGTCACACCAAGTTCACTGTCACTTTCATCAGTTGATGCCTTGCAAGTTGCTGCCAAGCATGGTTGCCAATCTCAAGGTCAAGGATGAGTCTTGAGAGAATATGAGAAAGTAGGAAAGAATAAATTGGGAGTCTTGATCACCAATTACCCATATGGTGATTGCACAACCACAATGGGACAACCGTGCATGCTGTTGGAAACTTTGGATAGAGAATTACTAACAATGGGAAAACTAATCTTAATGTTGAAATGTATAGTTAAATCTTTAATTATTTTGAAATTTTGATATATATTATATGCCATCAGATACTATTCTTTTACCTTTGAAAATAGTCTTCAATATCTTCATTATTAGATATCTTTTAGTATATATCCTTTTTTATTGTTCCTCTTAATCTTTTAGATTTTTTATTATGTTTATAGCAAAATAAATGAGTAAGTAGCTAGTAAACAGCAGTCATTTTATCAAAAAATAATTTTAAATAAATCTGAGCCCAAAAGATGTGTTTATAATTTATATGTCATTCAAATGTTTCAAAGTTAAAAATTTTAATTTAAACTTGTAAATGTATTCTAAAAATCATTTTTAGCAAAACAACACTAGATTTTGAAATTGTTATTTTTGACATTATGATGATTCAATATTGTGTCAACCACGAGAACCTATAGATATAATTAATTATTTCTGAACAAAAATGTTATAAACATCGAAAAGGAAAAAAAGTTTACATTATTTTTTAAAAACTGGTGCCTTGTTTTGCTCAGGCAAACACTTCTTCTGTGCTTCTCACTTCAGGTGATTATGAGATTTTGTGCCTTAAGACTGCTCTTTGCGTTTTGGCAAACTTGAAAAGTCTTAATTAACTTGGAGAAATCTCATTTTCATGTACTAGATGTTATATATTGTAAATGTGAATGAACTCCTATTGGAAAGGTCAATTAAGATTATGAAGAACATCAATTAACCATTGATAACTGAGGTAGCCATAGAATAAGAGCTCTTCTCGTTATTGGGGATATAAGTCATATCTAACCTTCAATTTTAGAGAAGAACATGAGCCTTCATTTTTTTCTCTGTCGTGTGTTTATTTTCACATTATCATGTCATTAATTATGCTTATTTCCAAATTTGTGCTAACATTTTCGTTTTGATAATTGACAAATTTTGTGCATTGACGGAAATCTCTAGGCCTTGGAAAGTTTTAGAATTAATTATTTGCTTTGATAATTTTAAAGAGTCGGATGTTCTATTGGTTATGCTTTTCAACCACATTATTTTGACCTTTTGTATCACTATTAAGAAAATTTTGTTAGTATGTTTTTACTGGAACTACACTGGGTACTTATATTTTATTGTGCCAATAGGTTTTTTTTATTATAGAGAAAGCACATATTATGTGGGAGCCACTCATGCCAGCTTCAACTTACAAGAGAGCTATGTGCTCAGTAATGGATTATGTCTTTTCTGGAATCACCAGAGATATGCTGCTTTTAGATGATTTGGCAGCTGAGGAGACTTTACAGGTTCTCATGCTAGCCTCTGTCTATATCAGTGTAAGCTGTGTTAATATTATATATCACTAAATTTCTTCACTTGCTTCAAGCTACAAAGACTGATCCAGATGACGCTAGAGAATCTCTCTTCTTTGTTTGAGTCACTTATTGCTGATGTGGATGAAAAGGAAAGGTTCTTGAATCAGAATACGTGGAATCAGTTAGACAAGATGATGTCATCTTTACCTAAATTCCGCAAACTTGCAGGTATCGGGTCAGATGTAAATGTGATTATATGCTGACACATTTTATGTGACACATGATGAATGTGAAGTCTCTTACCTATGTGATGTTCTGTTTTCTCAACTAATGCAATTTATCTTGCTAGAACTGTATGATATGCCGTTAAAATCAATCACAGCAACATGGGAAAGTGGAGAGCTTCTCAGTTGTGGCTTTACATCATCTGAGGTATATCCAGTATAGCATTTTGGTTTAAAGTTGTGTCTTGAAAGTCATTGGCTGATTCTTCTAACTTTTTTATATTTCACATGTGAATTTATCATGATCGCTTGACATGATAAATCATGGCCATCCCAGCATATGAATTCTCTCTCTGGGCATGAGATTCTGTCATTTAATCATTTCTTCCTGGCTTTAGTTGATTGAGGGAGCACATCCAGTTTACTGGATCTGAACTAAATAGTATGTGTTGTATATGATACAGTCGATTCTTTTAAATAATTTCTAGTTGTGTTGGACAGAACTCTTTTCCATTCTAAACTTAATGTCTGCTTCCTTTATATTCACCTAAACTCCAGAAAAGTAACTTACATGACAATGAATCATGGCATGAAAAGAATTATGATTTTCACAGTCCGATATTAACCATTTGTGGTCAAAGAATTTTTCGTTGTAATTTCTTTCAGGTGGAAGTTAGATGAATACATGCTATCTATTGAATGGTAAGAGAGACACCCATTGCCCTACCAATTAAGGACATATATTGTTACTGCTGAAAGATGTCCAGATAATCTTAAATTTAAGGCTTTTTATAGGTTGACTATGACATGTAATATCTGTTGTGCATACTATAACACATCTGTTTGACATGTGGTTCTCCTTATAGTTCTTCCTGAGTCTAATATTAAAAACAAAAAGCCTGGGCATGGGAGAATTACTTTGCTTCATCTTGAGGGCAAACTTAGGCAAGAGAGAGACTTGTGCAAAAGCCGAAAAATAGGCAGGTCGATATCTTTACCTGACTGGTTGCATTTTAAAGTTTGTGCAACCAAGGGTTAACCATTTGAAGTTTTTCCAGACTTGGTAAAAGTCAATGGGAAGAGCAGATAGCAAGCTTTGATATAAGGATCTAAAATTCATGCCAAAGGCAAAAAAATTCAAGCCAATGAAGCAGAAATTCATTCTAAGTATATTGTATGACATGAATTTAAGATATTTACAGTGACAAGTATTTCATTCAGTGAATTGGTTTCTTGTTTCATTTTCGTCTTTCTATCTAACAGATAAGTTGGTCCTTTTTGAGTGACTATATAGCTTTAGTATTGTTTGGTGTACACACCGCCTATATAGCTCGGTATTGCTTGGTCTACTTTTCATGTTTATTATCTTTCCAGTTATATGATGAAGTATACAATGATACACTGCTTGATGTATCGGTACCATATTTATTCAACTTGTGAAAATTGGGACTAGTATTTGAAATCTTGCAATGAAGTTTCAGTTATTTTGGTATGTCTTCATGGGGAAATTAGGAAAAATAGTGGAATCTGAAGCTAAGGTGATCACCCAGGATATATGGATGATGACCAATACTGTAAGGCTGACTTGAAATTTTTTAAACAAATATGACACTCGAGAAATTTCACGGATTAGTAATATATTTTGAGATTGGAAAAATATAAGCATCTCAGTTAGATCAAACTTGAAAGAAAAAAATTGTGATACTTTGGTTATGCAGAGTTTGAGCCCCTCCAACGAGAGAATGTCATGATCCATATGGTGAAGCAAGAATTTTATTTGTGGATACCATGTGAGAGAATACCATGTGTGCAGAAACGCTTGCAGAAATAGTGCAAACTCTAATGTTCACTCAGTATATGATTTTTGGAGAGTGAATTGTTGTGACATTTCACATTTTGTCTATATATGTTGGCATTGTGGAGTTGCCTGCCTAATGGGTTTAATTTACGTCTTATTGGAATGACTTCAACATCATTTAACCCCTGTAGTCAGTTTTCAAAGTGTATGATGATGCTTCCAGTGACATGCATCTACATAAACCAGAAATTACATAATTGGCCTTGAAATGACTTATGAATTGGCTTCCTTCTATTTTAAGCTGAAAATAGTGAAAGTATGCTATTAGTTGGATGGATGTTTCTCACACAACATGAAGTAGCTCCAACTGAGTTTGTTGCTTAAATTGATGTTAATTTGCCATAACTTGTGTATCTTGTAAACTTTGTTCTGAAGATGAACTTTTATGCTTGTACTCTCATTTGGGAGAAAATTATTGTAAAATGTAATACTGTCTGGCTTTTGCAGGTGGAAACTTTTATCAAAGCAATCTTTGCAGATTCCCCCTTGAGAAAGGAATGTTTGCAGAGAATAAAAAGTGCAAATGATTAGCTGATTCTTATTTTACAGTGAGACTTAACCGGGCTGTTTTAAAGGTCGGTCTTCTTGTTCTTGGCACAACTTATATTGATCAGTGTGTTCTTTATGGTTATTATAGTTAATGTACAGGGCACATATCTGCTAATGGGGCATTTGAATTGATGCACGAGTATTTGGTAACTCATGCATGAGCAAGTGTATGATCTACAAAATGCTAAATGGCTTCTTTGGATGCCTCATTTGCAAATGTTGCAATGGTTGATGCCTGAACTCATACATTTGGGGGTTGTGCTTGTTGTTAGGAAAATTGCTTAAGAAAAACTTTTTTCTTTTGGTGGCAAATTTTTATTTATGGCAATGTTAAAATGCTGAAGTATAAAAAAAAAAAAAAAAAAGCTTCTTGTGCATAGGAATATTTTTTATTTCAGTATCTTTTGAGTAACACAGTGCTCAAGTATAAATATATTATTTATTATTATTATTATTATTTAAATATCAGTGCATTCCATTCCTTTAATATTTTTCCTTTGCTTGATGAAATGCTTGATGTGTTAACATGTGTAGATACATGCATTCAGGGTGTAATGCAGGAAAGCAAACACGCCATGCATTGTGGATCCATCCATCCAAATGTATTGCATATTAGATATAGGAATCTGAAATACATCTAAAATGTCACAAATAACCAGAAAATTTAAGCATTTATATTATTCTGAATATATGGTTGTGTAGGAAGTTGTTAACTGCCCCTGATATTGCTCAGGAAGCTCCTATGTCGAGATCGCCCCGTGGACTGTGATATCATTTTTGTAGCCTTTGGTATGGCTTCAAACTTGGGCAGTAAAATGAGGTAACCCCACCAACCAGCAGGGCTCAGTGAAGAAATTGATGGTTTACAACACTCTGATGGAGAGGAAAAATAGCAGGATCTCACTAAGATTACTAGGTTTCCAGATGCTGTGTATTATTATAGGATGTAGTGGTCATCATGTGTGACAAAGTTGTGTGCCAGACACATGCAGGCTTGTGTTTACACTGCTGCAGATGTTCAGTGATGCCATCTTTTTCTGTCGGCACAAATAGTAAGTAGTATTGTCTGTTTATTTCTTAGACTATACTTGAATTAAACAAGCAATTATATTACTGGAGTAACATATATATGCATAATTGATTGATCATATCTTATATATGACTCTTTAAATTCAGCAACCTAACTGTGCTTTTGTTCTCAGTTAAATAGCGCTACTGCAGGTGGTTCCGTTTATGTTTGAGAGGAGGAGGTTAACATGCACATCGTGTCAAACCAAGCAGCAATAATTGCTGCATGACTTGTAGCCAAAGTTCACTTTTGCAAAGTAACCTTCATACCATCAACATATCTTCGAAGAGAAAACCATTAGAATGCATAACTGTAGCAAAAAATTTATGTACCTTAGATTCGATGTATTAATAATGAAAACAAAAAGAGTGACCAGCTTCATTGCACCCATTGCAGACACCTACATATCACCACAAACACTTATTTCTCCTGCTTTGGCACATGAACCCAGACACAAGAATCTGAACAAGAACGAGAATAAAACTATATCACAAAGGACTGCCCCCTAAGTTGCAGTTGGTATTTTTGCTCCAATAGCTATTGACAATAACCCAAAAATATGCCCTCATCTGTGGAAAGTTGATGTAGGCTTGTTTACTTGTTTGATGCAATCCGACCAGTATCAGCTATAGCAGGAATCTCTGCAGATTTATGGACGGGAGTTCTAAATCGGACAAGGGATTTTCTCAAAAGCTGCCATCTGTTTGGTTTGAATTGACCCATCAACTTGAGCTGCTCTCGGCGAAATTTCCGATTGGCATACCATGATCCACTGCGCCAACCAAGTCCGTAGCTGCATTCGAGCAATTGCAAAGACAATATGTTAATACTTAGCACAGTCTTCCAACAAGCCATATAGCCCACTTATTTACTTCTGGACAGAAATAAATGTGTTCTGCCATTGGCATCTGTTAACGACAAACAGATTAAATAAAAAACAAGTTCATTTGTAGAGAAGAACTACACAACCATAACCATTTGCTACAGTACAAGTTTATCGTAAGAAACATAATTTCCATAGTGGGGTTGCTCCTCTGCAACCCAGTGGACCAAGATTCAGATCATAAGAACAGTCTTTGCTTGAGTAACACATTATATACTGGCCCTCAAAAACTGCACCTGCAGGTGCCTCACTTACCAGGCCACAAGTACGATTCTATTGCCATAACAATATAATGTTTCTCGTGGTGCCAAAAGTGAGAGTAGGACAGCGGATATGGATCGCCACGAGAACATTGTTTTTCAGGTTTCTAGAAACTAAGATAGACATAAAGATAAACCATGTTAAAATAACATGCTGCTTATATTTCCAGGGTTATGGTTTTTCATGCCTCTGAGGCTCTTTTGCCTAAGGACATTAAGGTCGAGGTGATCAGGATCGAGTGAGGAAAGCCTTGTTGGGGGTCAAATAACTAACAAGCATCGATGCTCCAAGAAAGGAATACAATGACATTTCTCAGAGATCATGTTAATGCAATCTGGAAGCAATCACTAATGTTCATTATTTTTGACAATGAAGTAATACTGAGTGTCAGGCATCAGGTAGAATATTAAAAATAGCATACATACAAGATAAGTAGGAACAAACCCGATGACAAGAGAAGTTCCAGCTATTGCCACGCAAGCTGAAGAGCTGATGTTTCCAGAACTTGCAATTTTTTTAATCTCCTCATGCTCCATCTTATAACTACTTTTCAACTGAATAACAAGAACACTTTCCAGTTTAGAAGATCCTTCAAATTCATTCAAAACCAGCTTAAAACATAAATGATAAAGGTTTTCACAGAGCTACATGACATTTACTGAACATTAAGCTACATGACATTTACTGAACATTATGACCAAGCACAATAAGAAAAAAGAGATAAATACTGTTCATTTGTGATCAGACTATTTTAAGCCACAGATGCACAAAGAATAACCTCAGCATATATATGTTAACGCACAATAAATATCAGGGTATGTGGTCATGTGGAGATCTAGAGATCAATGTCAATATTTTACTGATTATACCGACAGGAGCAAAGGGAAAGCATGGTATTGAAAAAGGAAATGGCTCTCATACTAGAACTTGATGCAGATGGAAAAAGAGGACTGCAGACCTGAATAGAATAAACCCATTCAATCATTATCTCACTCCCCTTGCTCCTAGTATTAGTAATATCAGAATCACTAGGGTTATCTTATTCTGCTCAATTGTGTCTGCCATTACACATTATAGAAGATAAACTGGATCAAGGATTTAAATGCCACATTTGTTCTGCCCATGCTGATCAGAAAATGTTACATCAAGTGGGTGCAACCCAACCATGAAGTACCTACCTCATATACCTGCCAATGCATATATATTGGCAAATCACAAGTACTGCAACATATTGGACAATGTGAGATATGGAACATTAGCAAATACCACTATTTCAACTTGTATCAATTGGAAAGCTAGTTATGATGTTGTAGAATCATCGACAGTATAACAACATAAGAAGTCAAGAATGAGAACATTAAATTTTCAAGAGACATTTATTAAAGATGTGGAACCATTAGACTAAATAATTAAGGCAGATTTGGATAAGATTTTATCAATGTTGCTACAACTATAAGAAAAACATGCCCTTCTTAGCATTTAATTTAATTGTAATATTGAATTAAAAAAAACATCAGAAAGATGTCAAATTTTAAAAATGGCAAATGCTGGGGTAACGATGGTTAATAGCTGAATGATACAAAACTAGAGATAAATCAGTGATCAGGGAATTGCTAGCGTTTATATTGGAAAAAATACAGATGGAACTAGCATGTAACTTTTCATCTATCACAAGGACAATCCATTTTGGAGTTGAAGTATTATAACAAAATTTTCTATTGTAATAAACACATAAGCTAAGAAATTTTAAGCTTGTAATAATACTAGTAGCCTACTCTTTTGAGGAAGCAATTGATGTGCAAATGAACATCTAACAACTTGAAAGAACAAACAATGTTCAGCAATCATTTTTAAAAAAGGGGTAACCACATCAGATATTTTCAACACTTAACACAAATAAGAAAAAATTTACAAAAAATACTTCGATCTACACTAACTGCCAATAGCTTTTAGATTAATGACAAAACATAAGAACTTACAGCTTGTTCCAATGATTCAAGTCTTTTCTCAACATTTGATTGATGAATCTGACGTAGAGTATAGCCTGCAACATCATTGCAGAAAATTTCAGGATACTGAATTGAGAGATAGACAAAATACATAATCGACTAACTTGGCTGGTAATAAAAGATACAGAAATTAACACCATTTACAGTTTACAAGGACAAGTAGCATGTGTGTGCCTTCACAAATAGACCAAGATGACCTAGATGGAAGCATATGCCTATTTCCATCAAGAATAAAACATTTTAATCACTACAAGGTGACACCAACTTATATGACTAGAACAACTCTTATGCTGACACCAAATCCAGAAATCATAACCAATTACAACAAACATTAACCCAGCTGCGAAACCTAGCTGAGTACCTGTTTAGAAAATTTTTGTTTTCCTATCATTAATAGGATGCCAAAGACATACTTGTAAATGTCGAACAGCATTGGGTATCACAACTAGTGATACAAACTGTTAAAGAATTGTCCCATCCATTTTCAGAACCCTTCATAAAGCATCCTCATGATGTTGTCAGTAGGCTGTATGTCTTGACTCTCTTTCACCTTGTCCTTGATTATGCATAATGCTAATCCTCTCAGAAAACATTCATTTAAATTTTCCAATTGTATGTGCATCATTCTAAACATTCTATTCATGTCAAATTATGCTACTTGCTTCACATTAAACATCAGGGGCAAGGTTTTCATTTTATAGGATAAGTAAAAGTTGCGAACTATCTTATCAATCAAAAAAAGCCAAAACTTTAGAATTTAGAAAATTAAATCAAAACCATTAGTCCACTGATTTGTGAAAGGGATCCTGAAAAAAAATCTAGTAAACCAATAATCAACTTTTAAACCACAATGTTCATGTTCTCTTCTATATGAATAACAATGTGTTACGTAATCCTTTATTTTCTCTTGCCTACTTGGAGACACTTATCCCTTGAATTTAATCTTATTACCTCGTGAAGGAATGTTATGTCCCCCGCACCAGTGGAACATTAGTTTTTTCATATTTCTTCTATGTGATGAGTTTTAGTTCCAAGAGAAGGATGGTGATATAATAAATAGTCAACATGAATTAGACAATGCAAAAAACAAGACAAGAAAAGATTTATGTGTGTGTATGTCACACCTGTTGATAAGTCGGTAAATTTAACATCAATATTATTTTTTTTACAAAGGTAAATTTGACTCGGAGGATATTTTAGATCTCACAACTAATAATCCTTACAGTGTGCAATGCAATCATACATAACATACACTTCACATCAATTCCATTTGTCCTAGTCAATTTACAATCCTCCAGTCCTTGTAAAAAAAATTTCCTGATTTATATCTCTGTTTATATTGAAATATATTCTTATATTAATAATGAGAACATATATTACTTGAATGACCAAAAATACTAAGTTCTACTTCTGAGAAAAAGAACTTTCAAAGAAATCACATCCATGGCATCAATTAACTTTATGGAAATGCTCTGAAATTATAACCAAAGAAGAGTTGATAGGAAATGATAGCATTAAATATGATGGCCCTTAGTAGGTTATCATAACCCAAGTTGATCACCCATATAGTTAATCAACTAATTGGTTTGTCCCATGCAATAGATAGACTCGATATATTTAGGACCTCTTGAACAAGAATTATATATGATAGATTCAAGGGAATGCACTTTGCTTCCACACAAGTTTTCACATACAAGAAAATTTACAAAACTAAAATAAAACTACAGCAAAGAAGAATGAATTTTACCTCCCCATGCAGTAAGAATGGAGGCAATAGACGTTCCAATAGTGAAGACCACTCTATGAGTCTCAAAAACTTCCTGTATAATTCATCCGACCAAAACAGATAAATTAGGGAGGAACTTTATATAAACTCAATATTAACGTGATGTCAGACAATATTTCGACAACTCCAGACACCAAAATGATACTGTCAATTTACGCACCAAAAAAGAAGGTCAAATTACCAACCACATAACTTTTTACAAAAGGCGCAGGAGAAAGTAATCCAGAACGCAAATTTTAAGGCTAATTCAGCTATTTAAAGTTTTATCAACCAATTAACCCTGGACGCAAGAAACCATACTCACATATTGAACAATCGACAACCGATTACTAAACAACCCCCATTCAATTGACAACCAAAAGGAAAATACAAAGAAACCTGATACAACAAAGCAAGCAAAGCAGGTCCTGAAGAAAGACAACAAGGACCCAAAATTAAGAAAGAAAGTAGCCACCTTGGTGGAGAGATAGGTGTCCTGAACCGCCGACCAGGTATTCGACGTCTTCCTCTTTAGATTGGGGAAGGCCAAGAGCTTGAAGGCGGCACCCTCGTTGCCGCCCCAGATCCGCGGGCTCACCGTCCGAAAGATGGCCCTACCAGAGCTCCGCAGCCGCTGCGTCAACATCTCCTCCTCTCGCCGCTACCGATAGATAGTCGCCGCAAGATTGGACAAGGATCCCAGACGGCGCAGAAGGTAAGAGGCGACACCCTCCCTCGCCCTTTTTCCGCAAGCGATCATATTCTAGTGGGAACGATGGCTGGCGCCGCGGCCTCGATACCACCAACGAGCGGGTTTGGTTCGGCATTACGGCTCGGCGGATACTATTCACCCCAACCCGATTCGTTGATTTCGGTTTAGGATGCTTGCGTAAAAACGGGTTGATACGATTAACCCGAATAGAAAATGGGTCGGGTTCAAATACAGGAATTTTGTAAATAAATACATTTAAATTAGCTATTGTTGATTGATCTATAATATAGTAGTGGTTTTTATTGAACAAATGCTAATGGATGGAATATATATATATATGACATTAAAATTGATCAGCCCCCCGTACCGCTGGAGAAAAGTTGGGGATGTATAATGGATCTGTGGCCTCGTGTTACGCGTAGTCACCGGACGGGAGCGGGCCCGACGGACGGTGTCTCCTCGACGCACGAGAAAGGGGCAAAGCCGAGCGCGACAGGATCGACGTCTCGGGGGGGGGGGGGGGGGGGGGGGGGGGGGGACCACGTGGAGTCGCGGCGGGGGCATCGCGCGGCTGTCGTTCCCTGACCTGTCCCCGCCAAAGCTTGCAATTCCAGTCGCTGGTCGACACCGCGCCGAGGAAGCCGCCGTCCTCCCGAGCGCAAAGAGAGCATTCAAATGAAGACTTTGAGGGAGGAGGAGGGCGCGGAGGCTTTGGTTGGGGTAGGTGCGCGTGGCTGGGGCCCACACATTTCCAATCGGAGACGCGACGCGGTGCGACGTGGACGCCATATCAGCCACTGGTGCTCGTCAAGTCTTCTCCCTCCTTTCTGATGTCGTGCTTCCTCTCTCTGCTTTCAAACGTGACAACCGCGATGGGGTTCTTCTGCACAACGAGCTCAGAAGGGTGATTTAGTCATTTTAATGTTGTGAACAGGCGTGGCCGCGTGGGATTGGAGGGCACGGGATAAGGGGAATGTCATCAGGGCGTCCGTATAAAGTTTATTTGTGCAAGGTGCCACGTGGCTGGCAGATGGAACCCCGTGTTGTGTCAGCATCGTGTACGTCCCGTCGTGGACAGAGACCGGCCCGTCCTCGCCAAACGCGCCGACGCTGCCACCGCGACGACGGCGATGAATTGAAGAGTTAATGTGGGGCACGCCGGGGACCCGCGTGAAGCGCCTCAAGCATAGATCGGACTGTATGCGTGTATGTCGATGACTCACATGTGACTTCGTTCACGACACTTAATGGTGTCACACATTGGCTGGTTTAATTGCATATGGTATAATACACCGCTGAGTCACATGTGATGACACCACCATCCTTAGGAGATGATGATGGATAATAATAAATAAGGCTCGGTCTTATGGATAAGCACGAGGGTAGGATGGTCATTTACTATACGCCGAAAAAAAGAAATGGAAAAAATTAAAACAAATTCCCCGAAAAGGGCAGGAGCGTGGCATTAGGGCCGGGGGTGGGAGGGGGGGGGGGGGGGGGGGGGAGGGCAGAGAGAGAGAGGAGAAGAGTGGGGTGGTGGGTAGCGGAAGCCGAGGGACATGGGAAGCGGAGGTGACCGATCGTAGCGGAAACAAGCAAAGCGTTCAAGTCTTCCTCTTTATCGCGTGGCGATCGATCGATCGCTCGCTCGCTCGCACGCAGCCGAGGAAAAGAAGATAGGAGAACGAGGTTGAGATGCTGATTTTTTTGTGCCCTTCCAGTGATCGATCTCCTTTCTCTTGCCTTCCCTCTGTTCCTCCTTGTCCTTGGTGAGAAGATTATTGCGTTTGATTTGTGGAAGACATGCGGAAGGGCCGAGTTCCGGCGGCAGTAGAGACTCGGTTCCGTGGCGTCCGGAAGCGGCCGTGGGGGCGGTTCGCTGCAGAGATCCGGGACCCGTGGAAGAAGGCCCGGGTGTGGCTTGGCACTTTCGACTCCGCCGAGGACGCCGCCCGGGCATACGACGCCGCTGCCCGCGCCCTTCGCGGTCCCAAAGCCAAGACCAACTTCCCCCTCTCCACCTCCTCCTCTCCCACTTCCCAGCACCTCCCTCCCTTCCGTCCCTCCGCCACGCGGTTCCACTTGGGCCACCGCGGCCACCAGCCCCCGCCGCCGACGCGGCCCACGTCCAGTAGCCACAGCAGCACCGTGGAGTCCTGCAATGGGCCCCGTCTGCCAGCTGCGGCGGCCACGCCGATCCACCTCCGGACGGCGCACCTCGGGAGGCAGGCCAACCCGCCGCCCCCGCCTGTGCTCGCAGGCGAGAACGACTGCCACAGCGACTGCGGGTCGTCGTGCTCCGTGGTCGACGACGATGCCGACATCGCATCGGTGTACAGGCAGCCGCTGCCCTTCGATCTCAACCTCCATCCCCCGCTCGAGGATGATCTCCACGTTACGGTTCTTCGCCTCTGATGCCGCAATCCCACATCTGAGAGAAGAAAAAAAAAGGGTTCTTTTAAGAGTTGCGTTTTTTCCTTCTCTCATCACCGCTATTTAACGATGTTACAGTCTTTTTTGGTTCTTTCCGTTCTATATTTATGTCGTGGATTGATTTAGGAGCTATTACTAATATGATTAAGAGTTTTAAGTATTTCAATGTATCAGACTAGCTTTAAAGGTTTTGTCTGGAATCTCCGCGTCTCATTCTCTACAAAAGAGCTCTGACACATCTGAGTTAGATCTCCTATCTAATTTATTTATCTATGTAATTGTTATGATCCGAGGCATTCTATGGATCTCCTAGCTTGTAACATTTAGCATATGTTCACAAGGCAAGTTAGAGATTTTTAAGCTTAAAGTAGAAAAAGAAATGAGAAGAACCAAGTGGGGTTTTTTTTTTTAAGCATTTGCTGCTGCTTGGGTAGTAGACGATCGAACATGAAACACTGGAAAGATTGGAGTTGCAAATGAGAATGTTGATAGTTTATTTTTCTGGAACAGTTTCTTGCTGGTGATGCTTTATTTGCTTAATTTCTCTTGTTAATGGAAACGCACCAAGTATTGTCTCTTGTGGATTTGCAGCTATTTAGTTTATATCTACATTTTAGTTATTTATCCAAATGTAGTCGTCTATTCTGTTAATGGACATTATTGGACATGTCATATCTAAACCTGCTTTCCCTGTAGATCCAAGTTTTGTGTGTTAGAATTGCTTATTGTTATTATGTGGCTTGAATACTTGCCTTTCATTTCTTCGATTGTGCATAATGATCCTTGGACTGCATTTTTTTTTTTTTTTTTTTTTTTTTGTGATTTCTAGCTTGAGTTAATCTATTTTAAAGCTGACTTTAGATTGTAAGTTGCCAAATCTGGTGCATTGTTATTTATTTGGTATTTTTCACATTAGATCTGTATGCTTTATTGCAATCTCCAGTGAGTGTTAATAAAACTGGGGATAGTTCATGGTTCAACTGCTTATGAATTTAGCTGAGATATCCATGTATATAACTTTCCGAATGTCATGTGTTCTTAAGATACACATTACAGTGACTATCAATTATTTGTTTAGCACTTTGTTCATCCATTTGAGTCAGATTCATCATTTAGTTTTACATGATGACATTAGTAGTTTCATTAATCCTTATGGTCAACACAATTTTATTGAGCCATTATTTTTTTAATGTTCTAATTCAGGTGGATTTAACCCCTCTTCCCCGTGTTGCCTCTTAGGACTTGATTTTTCTTACCATAGTTGAAACCTTGTGTGGATTTAACAACCTACAGAGATTTTTTTTTTTATTTTTTATAATTTGTTGGCTATTGTATCATATCATCAAGAGTCCATGGAATGGCAAGCAAAAGTGATCAAGTTTTAGGATTTGCGAGATGGTGTCTTCTTATGGTTTGTTAGGTAACTTGGTGCATTTGTTAATATGAATCATGTCGTTTTAAGTTGTGAGAACCCTGATTTTAACTGGCTTTCGGCAGGAGCAAAAGACAAAAGGCTTATGGTTGTAGGTTGACAAATAAATATACCATAGAGTCTAGCGAGAATTGCCGAAGTATTGGCCGGTGGTGGTTTTCCTTTTAAATCTACAATACAATGTCATGTAGAACACCTTTGCCTAAACATCCTTTAACTAATTGCAGACAACATTAGTGGGGTTAATTTACTTGAACTAGAAACGGAAGCCTAGTTTATGACAATTACCTGAATTGGACATAAGGCTGCTAGCTGAGATTTCAAGGTGAGACTCCTCAATCTATTCGGAATTACTGCCTTTATGTTGATAGTTATCTCAGTAACTGTTTTAGCTTCAATCTTAATCGATTATACTATTTCTTAGTTTTTTTTTATTTTCTGTTATCCAAATTCTACAAGGAACTGCTCCAAGGATATTATGATGATATCTGATTTGTGTGAAGACTGGAGAGAAGTTATATCAAATTGTGTACAGAGTAGTTGCACATATTTATTGGTTGCAGTGTCTTCTACCTGGCTATAAAATTCAATCATTCATTTGGCAACTGTTTTGGCCTCAAATAACATCATGTAAAAGACAATATTATTTCTTGGAAATTGGAGTCTATTCTCCCCAGTGTTTTTTTTCAAATCTTACTCTATCCAATTGTTTCTTTGGTTGGTTCTTGATGGTAAGTCAGCAATGTTATTGGCTTGATCTCCAGCTCTCATTGCCCTTGAAGAAGATGATGATGCAGTAGAGACCATACTGGGAAGAAGAGGAAATAAGAGAGAGATATATATAAATAAAAAAAGACCAGATACAGAGGAATGGAAGAAGGAAGAGCACGAGAAGAAAAAGGAGAGCAAAGTCAGCAAATGTCTTTTTTGACTTCGACAGAGAAGAGCTGCGAGTGTTCAGGAACGATGGAAAAGGATTGAAGCTACTACAACCAAAAGGCAATAAAAATGTGGAGAACGTCATGAGATGCTTTTGTACCCATCGTCGTCGTCGTCGTCGTTGTTGCCTCCTTCGTTGCTCATCACTGTTGTGGTCAATGCCTATCCTGCTTGTGATGTAACGTCATGATGGACACTTTGTTCATTGTGCAGAAAAAGAACGTAGTGATATGCTTCAGATTTCAAATGTGTGTTACTCATCTGATGGTATGTTTACCGTTCGTTATATTGTCCAATCCATAAGTCTTAAAAGGACCCAATCATTATGCGCTGTGGGATGAAAGGAAGGTTGATAAAGATGTTAAATTCAAATCATATGCTATCTAATATATTTGGATCATGCAATGTAAACTTACATCCAAATTTAATATGAACCTTATATGTTAAAGGTATTTAGTTACATAATAATTATCATATAATGTATTTATTTCCTAATATATTGTATTCTATCTAATATATTTGGATCATGCAATGTAAACTTACATCCAAATTTAATATGAACCTTATATGTTAAAGGTATTTAGTTACATAATAATTATCATATAATGTATTTATTTCCTAATATTTTGTTTTAGGAAATAAATATAAGGTATTTAGTTTTTTTGGGTTTCGTTGGCGCGGTCAAAGCGGACTTGAGAGGAGATCCGCAATGTAAACTTACATCCAAATATAATATGAACCTTATATGTTAAAGGTATTTAGTTACATAATAATTATCATATAATGTATTTATTTCCTAATATTTTGTTTTAGGAAATAAATATAAGGTATCGTTGGCGCGGTCAAAGCGGATCTCCTCCATGACTTGAGAGGGTGGGCTCATCGTAGCCTCCCAAACCTCTCTCTCCCCCTCCTTTTAAACTCCTTCCCTTCTCCCTTTGTCTTCCGAGTCTTTTAACCATCGAACAACCACCATGGCTTCTCTCCGTGCATGGATAATTCTCGCCGCCCTCACCTGCATGCTTCTGACGAGGCCGGCCGCCGCGCAGTCCAGCTCCGTTGCTGGGACCACCGCCAAGGCTGCTGCTTCTCAAACCTGTGACCCCACCACCGGGAGCTGCCGCCCCGGCGACCCGCGGTTGCCTGAGAACCAAGAGGAGGAGACACCGAACAACTTGCCGCCGGCGACCGAGAAGGGTGAAACGGGGGCCCCCGACGACATGGAAGAGTTCCAAGGCTTTGCGCAGGAACTGGTCGTGCTGGGTCACTGAGGACGCACGCCACCCTACCAGCTTTCGTCTGATGTCGTGGCTTCTCTCCAACTCGTTTGCTTTGTTGCATTCCGGCGTTGCTCTCATGCTTCTCCTTCTTCTTCGTCTGTTGTCAAGTAGTTTGCGTGATATAAATTAGTACCACATCGACATGTACAAGCAGTTGATCCATTCAACGGATTAATTGCAGTGTCGTTTTGCTTTCGCAAAGAATTATTTAATATTGAATGTTCGCAATCTTATCATATATATTTTGAAAGATTGACAAATAATTATTTAAGGTTGGATGTTCTAAATCTTATCATATAAATTTCCAATGTCAAGAAATGAAAAAATAGAAACTAGCTTAATCGTGAGATAAAAATTCACTTATTCTTTATCAAATAATAATAATAATAATAACAATAATATAAAGCCTCAACTTTTTTTTTTTTTTTTTTTTTTTGACTTTGAGAACATGGGATAATATTTCTTCTGATATTTAGGAAGAATCACAATATTTGATCTACAAAGTAATCAGCCTTTTATCACATCCATGCGAGCACCAGAGATCCCTCTATATAATAGCTGAGCTTCTCGGACATGGTTAAATTATCAACAGGCCAACATTATCATCTCTAGAACTTGATTATACTCTTCCAAGCATCAACACACGCGATGAGTTGCAAATGCATAATGTGGCAGTCGAGCCATCTACTTCCAAAGTCTTCAACTTAATCGGGGCACATAAGCAGCATGAACCGAAAGGAGTGGCTACGGCGAAGAAGCACGTTGTTGTCTCGATAGCCTACGCAGCTTTGAGGGCAGGAACAGATTCTGAGTGTGGCAATGTGACCGAGCGCAGCAGTTCTAATGAGAAAACAAGACCCAAGAAATGTGACAGGATCACGTTGGCAGAAGCCTGCAGATCAGTTGCAACATGAGCAACCAATATATGCAAATCGAGAGATATAATTGTCGTGAATACATCGTCTCAGTGTACCAAATAATCCTGTGTTTCATGCTACAAGCATATGTACTGACGACAATCCTCTTAGAGAAGCATAAAACAGGCATGACATGGCTATTGCCAACCGGGAATCATTTGGCACAACATTGCATATATATCGCTCCAAGGACTATAAAATGAAATATATATATATATATATTAATTTACCAAATGAAATTCAAATGATTTCGCGCACACACATAAAGCAGGCAGATTGTGCCAAATATTAATAAGAAAACTACAGCTAAAACAAAAAGAGATCAAATGAAAAAGTTCCTCTTCTTGTTTTCTCTATCAGTTAAAAAAAGGAGTGCAGGGTGGCAAAAAGAAGGGAAGAAAAGTCTATAGACAAACACCAAACTGTAAGCATGAAGACTATCATTTCCGACGTACTCATTTCATTATACCATAAATCAGGAAAAGCTATGTTGGTTTATTTCTATCCTATATAAAATAAATTAAGCTATTATTTAGATAACTAAGACACTGTGCAAGCGGAGGTGATAAGCAACAGAAGGAAGGACAAGTATAATAGGGTTTCAGGAAAATATGTATAATCCACAAAAATTACCTGCACTAGGAACACATCCAAGGGCAACACGGGATTCTGACCAGGGGATATCCCCTGGTAGTATGGAAGTGCCGATGTAGTAAGTACTTTTGCAAACAATAGCCCAACAGTTGCTTGCATCCCAAGAATTGCAGCACCGATTCCCAGAAGATTTAACCCTACACCATTTTTCAAACTTTTTACTACATCAGCTCGTGGAGGTGCCTGGATAACAGCCATAAGATAAGGCTTCACAAATTCAACCAAAGAACAAATAAAATTTATTGAAGAACTTCACCGGTTTAAATTGGGATATAATCATGCAAAATGACAAGAGCAAGGTTCTGTGACAACAACAATAGCATGGATGATGTAGGAAAGGTGCTCGACCCTCCTCTTTTGACTTGTGCTCCTAAATTTTGTTATTAGCAGCCTAGGTTTGCTCCAATTATTAGACAACTATAATTTTCTATGCTTTTTTACCCCAAACACGACATAAATGTTTTGGAGCTCCGCAATGTGAAAATGACAAAACATAATGTCCAACAAAAGATTCTGGGCAAAATAAGTTTATAAGATTAAGGTCTCAGATAGGTTTGCATCAATAATTTCAAAAAACCATAAACTTAACCAATTGCTCTTTCTTATATATATATACAAATATCTAAGGATCCTGAACATTTTAATATCTACAAAAAAAATAACTTATTTTCTTCACCTTCTAATTTATTTTACTTTTCATTCTTTTTCTTGGACTTTTTTTTTTCCTGAACTGCAAAAACCAAGCGCAGAACAAGTGAAATCACCAAACAATAGTAATGCAGTCTGGTTCAAAACCAAATTCAATTGGAAATTTTGGTCACTATAGAAAAACTGCAGGGTTTTCCGACACATTGGGTGACACAGGTGTAGCTCTCACCAAATCCACCCAGTTGAAAAAAATTCAATAGGACTTACCCAACTTTTTCTGGTTTGGACTGCCATCGAAAGAGATACTTTGATGCTTAGCCAGATGCTTTAAAGATCAAGCAATCCAATCAAATGTTAAACAAAAGCCTTATTCCTGTAACAGGGAATCCAACTGGTCATAATCATATTACATTATTACTCAAGGGCATCATCCAAGTATCCGTAATGGCACCAGGCTAGTTATTCAGCAGAACTCCAAAGTTGAAAAGACTCTTGAATATTATGAGTAGGAATAGATGTCTATACTCAATCTAATGTCAATTCAAACTCATAGCAAAAGCAAACTTTCAAAAGCATTTACCGCAGAACCTAAGGTAATACTGTAGTTGAGTGATTTAATGATTGTCAAGATGAGTTATTTTTAAATTCCCATTGAAGCGGATAGACAAATAGCAATCGGTAAACTTTAATGTGGCATCTTCATCTCCAAGGATTGCATGCACCGACTTGGACCAAGCAATGGTAACACATGGCCATTAATCTTGTCCACGCCAAAAGGCGCATATATAAGGCAAAGATTATCTCCTCAAGTAATTCTTTATCGTGATTCATGAATAGTGTTTTAAAATAATGCCAACAAGATAACTTCTAGAAATAGTTAAACAAAATGTGACCCATATGCCATCAATTGCTTCCAAGCAGGTGCTGCGTCCAGTTACCCTTGGAAGGTACTTTTCTCAAGCTAAATTCAGGTTAGGATCTATAATTAGCATGAATCAAATTGGTGTTGTATTCATTGAACATCAAATAAAGCTAAACGACCACCAGTTAGTTGATTGACATGTTTACTGAGAGAGAGAGAAAGACGTTCACCTTTGAAGGTTCATTTGCTGTTCTTCGCAGCCTTTCTGATAGTCGTATATAACCAAATGACCAAAAGACTGAAATAAATGCAGCTGCAACACTAAAAGCAGTGGTATAAAACGTAACTGGTGAGTTGATCTTTCCAGTGACAACTGTGGAGAATGATAAAATAACAGCAGCCACGACAGTGCACACTAGCTGCCACCAGAATCCTAGACTTCCCAATCTCTCAAAGTATCTTGACATGTTCTCTAATTTCTTGGAGGCCTGCTCAAGAATTACCAATGACCAAAAACAGATAAAGGTCTTTAAATAATAATATATTGTTAATTTTATCAAATCAAAAAAATTACGGATGGGCACAAATCAAAGTTTGTAAGTGTCATCCATGAAAATCATTACCAGAAAAAGATCCAACACCAACATTCTTGAAGACAACAACACATCTATTTTGTGTCAATTGCATTGATGATTTACTACAATCGAGCTCTGTCAAGGAAGATGTGGACCCTAATGTCCTTTTCTTCTTTTTTTAACCAAATTTTTTTCCTATGTTTTCTCTCTATGACTCCAGCACTGCTAACCTACATCAATTCACGTAGTTTAATAGTTAAATTTAGGTGCATGACACCCTAATGGTGGTGTATGCATGGGTCCTCCAATCGACCAACAAAAGGAATTAGCATATGACCCATCAAGGACAAGGACTGCTCTGATCTCTCAACATGCTGCCCTTAACCACAACATTACCATGAACCATCAACATGCTTTTGCACCACATATTTGAATGCATAAAACAAGGCCAATCTTGATAATCTTGGCTATAGCAAAACCTACAAAATTTAGACCAAAATGCAAACTAAAATCTCATATCACAATCCGACAGAAATCATTTTCTTTTTCCTTCTTCATACTCAACAACCCCTACATAGCCTGAATTTCACGTTGACAAGACCATTTCAACATAGACAATTGCATTAAATCCATCCAAATTTTGGTGCACAACAAGCTAGCCATGTTCCATCTTATACTTAGTTAGTCATTTCCCACTTCATTCCAAGGATCTAATCAACACATTCAGTATGAGAAGGAAAAAAAATATTTTGTATATCTGACTTCATTTTCTACAGCTCTAATCAACAAATTTCAACAACAATCGCTCCTCCTTCGCCACCTTATCCTCTATCAAACTGACAAACTAATAAATATGATAAATCAAGAATTCAACTAAAGAATAAAACTAAGACAATGCCAGAGAAAAGGGACATCGACGCCTTCCTAATCAAAGCAATGTCGCTCTTCCAGGAAGACCCAACAAAACAATAACAGGAACAAAAACGAAACCCGCGAAGGACCTGGGCGAGCTTGGCCCTCTCGGACATTCCTCCAGAAGAAGTGAAGCTCGCAGCCGTGTTTACCAAAATCCCGCGATTAGACCCGAAGAGCGGGGATAGGTAGCCACGGAAGAAGCGGGTAGGGGAAGGGGGAGAGGGCTTCGCTCGAAGTCGAGAGATATGGGCGGCGAAGGAATTGAGGAGTTATGGTGCATGGCGTGGTGGGGAGGTGAGGCACCAGCAAGGAGGGAGAGGAGGCCGGCCGGAGCAAAAGGGCGGCGGTGGACCGAGACGTAGGGCGCGACAGCGACTGCATTTTGGAGCTGCGGTTTTTCTGTGAGTTTGGGTCAGAGAGAAGTCGCTGGCCGTCCCTCTTTGCCAATTATATATATATATATATATATATATATATATATATATATATGTACACATATACATATACATATACCTGTATGTATACATATGTATACGCATATATATATAGAAATATATTAGCTATTTTTATTTTTATACATTTTTTAACTTAAGTAAACTGATGTTAAGTTTCTTAAATTAATTGGATGATCATAAACATATATATATTTATGATCATATTATATATATATATATATATATATATATATATATATATATATATATATATATATATATATATATATATATATATATATATATATATATATATATATATATATATATATATATATGTATATGTACATATATGTATGTATATATATATACATACATACATGTTACATAACTTTCAAGATTTGAGTTGAGGTATCGGCTCGACCTGTTCTCGTCTGAGTGCACAAGTCCACCAACGTTGGTGGGGATCGAGACCTCCTGCGTCGGTTGGCTCTTCCTCGGTGGTCCACGTTCGGGGGTTTCGGTCGATTTGTCCCTTGGGTCATCTCGGGGATGACAATCCTGCACACATGCCTCTTCGGGAATGGGATGGGTGACCCAGTGAGGCCCCTCTGATGCCCAAGTTAGGGAGAATCAAGAATTGCCCTCATGAGAGGGTGAAGCTAAAAGTTTTGGAGAGCGAGAGAGAGAGAGAGTTTTTCCTCCCCTTTACCTGTTGCCGAAACGGGTGTTTTATACCTGTGAGAGGGGAGCTCATTCATACACTCAGTCTTACCTTTGTCGTCCCTCGGGATGTGGTCGAGACGTACGGAGGACGTGCGACTACAGCAGCATGGGGCAAGGGCATGGTGCTCCATGCTACATTAATGGGCACGGGGCCAGGCAGTGTCGTACCCAGTCGGACCAGCCCATTGGGTACCCTATCATTCTTCCCCCCCCCCCAGAGTGGTCTCGCCGAGGCACTTTGTGAATCGAGGGGATGACCCCGAGCTCTAGTCGCCTCTGGTCTATAGGGAGGATTGGGGTGGGTGAGGCACACTGTTCGGGCGAAGGATCGACCGAGATACGTGAGTAAAAGGCTAGCAAACTGGCTAAGACACGTGACTCGGGCAAAGAACTGGTAGACTGGCCGAGACACGCGACTCGGGCAAAGAATTGGTGGACTGGCCGAGACACGCGACTCAGGCAAAGGATGAACTGGCTGAGACACACGACTCGAGCAAAGAACTGGCGGACTGGCCGAGACATGCGACTCAGGCAAAGGATGGACTGTCGAGACACGCGACTCGGGCAAAGAACTAACGGACTAGCCGAGACATGTGACTCGGGCAAAGTACGAATTGGCCGAGACATGCGACTCGAGCAAAGAACCGACGGACTGACCGAGACATGCGACTCGGGCAAAGAACTGGCGGACTGGCCGAGACATGCGACTCGGGGCGAAGGATGAACTGGCCGAGACACGCGACTCGGGCAAAGAACTGGTGGACTGGCATGTAAACGCCATTCAATTATGGCGGGCGCTGCCCGTGCACGCGATGTGAGATAATGAGGGGTAACGCGAGGAGAGACGAGCTGACGTGGCGGTGTTTACTCTTATCTATGTATTGTTGAAGGGGCGGCTCACATATTCCCTAGGTAGTTCCACCGCCTACTCGGGAAGTCGAAACGACGCTGTCCATATAAGCCTCCCGTTGATAGTAGCGAAGGATCACTTCCATTCTTTTCCTTCTTTCACTGAGCCTTCAGACCTCACACCTCTCGGTCGCTCCGCCCCTTCTGCTTCCCTATTGATCAGGTTGGAATGGTGTCCACTCCTTCCTTCTTAGTTTCCAGCTTCTCTTCTTCTCTTTCCTCTCCCGTTCCTCCTCCCCGAGAGGAAAGATGTAGGTCCAATGATTCCTTGGGGAATCAGTCGGTTCCCGAGAACTCGTCCTCGGGCGTGATGACCGGGGTGGATGCTAAGGCCCTTCAAGCCTTGGAGGCTATGAAGTCGCACCATGACTTCGACTCAACCGTCTATCTAGAGTCCTTAAGGTCGGTTCGGAAGCGTTTTAGCATTCAGAACGAGTATGTCCTTCATGTGCCTAGGTCAAGGCAGCGACCGTACAACCCTTGTCCCGGGGGGTTCGATATCTCTATCGACACCTTGGAGGCAGGGTTAAGGTTCCCTCTTCACCCGTCATCGAGGAGTGTCTCAACTGGTGGCGGGTGTCGCCCGGTCAGATCGCGCCAAACTCTTGGCGTTACATCATAACCTTCCTCGGGGAATGTAAGGGATCAGGAATCGTCCAGAGTCGGGACTTGTTCGTATCTTGTTTTCGTTTGTGTAGGGGTCATGGGGGTTACTATCTAACTGCTTGGTCTGGGTTCAGGGTCGAGGGTGCCTCTTCCAACAACAAAGGTTGGAAGGCACAATTTTTGTTTGTAAGTAGGCGTCAGGGATGAGATTTTGGTATCGAGTGGTCGGCCCATCCTATTAGCAACGTCCCCCCAAACCTTTCTGATGAGGAGACGAACGTGGTCGAGCAACTGAAGGGCATCCTGTCCGCGTCTTGGGCCATTAGAAACTTGACCGAGGAGTGGCTGGTCGAGGCGGGCCTCAGTCCAGCTTCTCGTGGTATGTCTTGTCCTTCTGTTTAAACTTTGCTATATGATTTCCTGACTCATGGTTGGTTCTGTAGAAATGGTGAGCATGATCTTGATGCGCGAGAATCCTTGGGCCGGGGGGGGCGCCCTGGAACTGCACCCTCGATTCTGGCTCCAGCACCGTTGCCTTCGTCGATCCCGCCCACCAAGTTCGGGTCTGCCTCCAATGTGCAAGAGATTCCCATCGAAAAGGCCAGGGGTGCGCCAGAGGCTTCTCGGAAACGACGGGGGGGGGGGGGGGGGGGGGGGGGGGGGGGGGTGGTGGGGGGGGCATTTTGTTGGCCAAAAGAAGAAGGACCGATGCAAATCCCCTCACAAGGCCAACAGAGCCACAAGGGGAAAAGGGCCCGCCAATACCTCGGTCGAGCCTCCTACCCCAAGGCAAAGGTCCAAGTTGGTGAGGAAAATGTGCAGCGCCCGTGCCAGGGTTGATGGCCACGACTATCACGCCATCCGGATGTGCAATCTTCCCGAACAAGCTTCCGACACTCCCCTCGACCCCGACCTCAGACCACTGACGCATGGAACGCTGGTCTGGCAGAGCGGGGAGGCTTCAGCAACATACATCTGAGGTGTGTTGCTCCCACAGTTAGCGTCGGATTTGTACACTCTTCCGTCCGAGGTGTTGATGGACGGGGCAGCCAAAGCTATGGTGTTGGTAAGTGTCTTCTCGGGCTATTCTCGCGTTTTCCTTTTTTTTTCTCTTTTTTTTTACTGACCGACCGTTCGGTATCCAGAACCAACACCATCAGGCGGCCTTGTTCGGTGGAGGCAGATCTGGAGAAGGCTCGGTCGGGATCGGCTAACCTGGTAAGGCAGCTTGTCAATCTCCGTGAACGGTTAGGCGACTCCGAGGGTCAACTCCGAAGTGCGAGGGCCCAAGTACGTCAAATGGAGACCGAGCTGCTGGATTTGGCTCAGTCCAAGGAGGCTCTCCGGGAGGACCTACCGAAGAGGGCGATCGAAAAATACAAGAAGTCGCCCAGGTTTGAGATGGGTCTCGTGCAGATGGGGCGGGTATCGCTAGAGTACGAGTATCAGCTGGCTCTAGCCCGACTCCAGGCTCGGCATCCGGGGGTAGAGATTGAGTTGGACCCCTTCGTCACCCTTTCCGAGGATGCCGACATCACGATGGCCGACGAGCAGCCTTTCGATGATTCCCTGTCGTCGCCTGAAGAATGAGTTGGTTATTTTTTTTTTTTTTCTGGTCTGTCGAGGGTTCCCCTTTCTTCCTCTTTTGTATGTCGGACCCCGAACAATAGTTGTACTTGTCTTAGATCAATGCAAAGCGCTCTCATTTATTGAAAACGCTCGAGATTTACTAAACATAGAACTTTCGTAAATTTGAAATGTGCCAAGTCCTCGGCAGCCTTTTCCCTTCCATAGTAGTCAGGGTGAAGGTGCCTTCCCGGGGTGAAATCTCGACTCGGTATGGTCCTTCCCAGTTTGCCGCGAGCTTGCCTCGGGAACGGGTAGGGTCGATGACCTCGGCCTTCCGCAGTACCAAGTTTCCTGCCCTGATCTCCCGAGGGCGTACTCGGCGGTTAGAGTCTTGCTACTGCCTTCTTATATTCGAGGGTTCGCAGATGCGCCATAGCACTTCGTTCTTCGAGAAGATCGAGATTCTCTCTTAGTCGGTCGGTTGAGGCGGCATCTTCGTAGAATTCGACCCGAAAGGTCGGGTAGACTACCTCAGGCGGGAGAACCGCCTCAGTCCCAAAGGTCAAGCTGAATGGCGACTCGCTGGTGGTGCTTCTGAGGGTTGTCCGGGATGCCCACAGGATGCTAGGGAGCTCATCCACCCAAGTCCCGCGTGCACCTTGTACTCTTTTCTTTAGCCCGTCAAGGATGGCCCGGTTGGTGACTTCGACCAGTCCGTTCATCTGTGGGTGGGCGACAAAACTGAACTTCAGCTGGATCCGATAGCTATCACAAAATGCCCTGAATTTTGGGTTGTTAAACTGTGTTCCATTGTCAGTGACGATCGCCCACGGGATACCGAACAGAGTAATGATGTTTTTCCAAATGAACCCTTTAACTTACCTCTCGGTGATGGATGCCGGTGGTTCGGCCTCCACCCATTTAGAAAAGTAGTCGACACCGACTATGAGGAATTTGTGTTGTCCCGAGGCTGGGGAAAAGGGGCCGAGCAAATCCATTCCTCATTGGGCGAACGACCAGGCGCAATCCAGGGTGGACATCGGGGACCGCCGGTTGGTGTTGGATCATAGCATGCCTTTGGCACCTTTCACATTTCTGCACGTAAACCTGTGCATCTTGACGTATGGTCGGCCAATAATATCCTTGCCTGAGTATTTTGTGGGCCAAGGTCCGGGCTCCGACAGGCTCTCCATATATCCCTTCATGGATCTCGGCCAGCGTAGTTTGTGCCTCGGTCGGGCGTAGGCATCGGAGAAGCGGTTGTGCAAATCCTCATCGGTAGAGATATCCGTTGAGGCTGAAATACCACGAGCTGGCTCTATTTATGCATCGAGCAGTGCTGTGGTCTTGGGGAAGTGTGTCTTCGCCCTTGAATTTGAGTATCTTTTCAACCCAATCGTGGTCAACTTCGGTTGCGGCCACCTCGGCGGTCTTCAAAGGCTTCGCGATCCTAGCCACCCATGTCGGGCACGATGCTGAACCGCATGTCGAGGCTAATCTAGCCAGGGTGTCGGCCTGTATGTTGTCTGTCCGATGTATTTTTGTTATGACAAAGTGGTTAAACCGTTGGATGGAACGTCATACCTCTGTCAGGTAGTGGATCATTGACTGGTCTCGGGCTTCGAATTCTCCGTTGACCTGCCCAGCGACGAGCTGAGAGTTGGTGAAGACTTCAATGTCCTCGACACGAAGCTCGACGATGAAATTTAAGTCGAACAACAATGCCTTGTACTCGGCTTTGTTATTTGTGGCTTTGAATTCGAGCTGAACCGCATGCTCGAAGACTTGATCGTCAGGGCCCTTGAGGACGAGCCCGACCCCTCCGCGATCTGCGTTGGATGAATCGTCCACGTGCAATGTCCACTCGCGGTCGGTGGCGGTTCCTCTTGACTTGTTGATTCTGATATGAAGTCGGCTAGGACCTGAGCTTTTATCGCGATTCTCGAAATATACTCGAGATCGAATTCCCCGAGCTCGACTAACCACTTGAGCATCCGACCTGCAACATCAAACTTCAAGAGTATCTGACGCAAAGGTTGGTCGGTATTTACCTTAATCGGGTGAGCTTGGAAGTAAGGCCTCAGCTTCCTTGAGGCTAAGATTAATGCGAGGTTGAGCTTTTCAATTTGTGGACACCGTTCCTCGGGACTGCTCAGGATGTGGCTGCAGTAATATACCGGCTCCTGCCCGTCTTTTTCGAACCAGACTAGGACTGAGCTAACTGCCACCTCCGAGGTTGCCAAATAGATCCCGAGGGACTCTCCAGGGTCGGTTGAGGTGAGGCGCGAGAGGCGGCCTATATGCATATTCAATTGTTGGAAAGCTTCTTCGCATCGGGAGTCTCATTCGAAGTCTTTTGCTCATCTCAAGGCTCGGAAGAAGGGGAAACTCTTATCTCCGACTCGGGAGACGAACCGGCTCAGTGCTGCCAGTCTTCTGGTGAGCCATTGGATGTCCTTAATTGTTCGGGGAAAACATATATGAAGGATGACATCCACCTTTTTCGGGTTCACATCGATCCCCCTTCCGTGGATGATGAACCCGAGGAACTTCCCGGATCCGACCCCGAACACACACTTGGTCGGGTTTAGTCTCATCTTATATTGCCTTAATGTTTGGAACGTCTCGGCTAGGTCGTCTAGGTTTGTGGCTACTTCCTGGCTTTTGACTATCAAGTCGTCGACGTACACTTCCATGTTTCGCCCGATTTGTTCTTCGAACATCCGATTGACTATTCTTTGGTAGGTTGCACCAGCGTTCTTTAATCCAAAAGGCATGGCTTTGTAATAATAGGTGTCGTGGTGGGTAATGAAGGTCGTGCTTTCCCGATCGTCCGGGGCCATCTGGATTAGATTGTATCCTGAGAAGGCATCCATGAATGAAAGCAGCTCGTAGCCAGAGGTAGAATCGACCAAAAGATCGATCCGCGGGAGGGGATAACAATCTTTCAGGCAAGCCCGATTAAGGCTGGTGTAGTCAATGCACATCCTCCAGGTTCCATTACTTTTCTTGACCAAAACAGATAGTCAAGTCGGATACTTCACTTCGGAGATGAGTCCCGCATCTAGTAACCGGACGACCTCCTTCTCGATGGCCTTTTGTCGGTCGGGGGCGAACTTCCTCGGTCGTTGCTTTACGGGTCGGGCGGTAGGCTTTATGTTGAGATGGTGCTGAGCCACCCTAAGATCGATCCCGGGCATGTCCTTTGGGGATCAGGCAAAGACATCGGTATTTTTCCCGAGGAACTCGATCAGTTGAATGCTGCACTGTTCCTCCGGGAGCATTGAGCCAACCTGGATGGTTTTGTCCGGGATCCTTGGATCCAAGGGGATCTCGAGTACCTTCTCCGTCGGTTCGGGCTTCGGGGACACCTTGCTTGAGTCTCGGACGCCATGGGTAGGAGGCGAGGCCTTAAGTTTCTTGGGAAGCGTAGTTGCTGTCAGATAACACTGTCTGGATTCCCGAGGCTCGCTTCGGACTTCTCCTACCCCAGTCATGGTCGGGAATTTCATGATTCAGTGGTACGTTAAGACCACCGCCCTGAGTTTGTTGAGCGTAGGCATGCCGATGATGGCGTTGTATGCCGAGGGGAGGGCCACCACGATGAATGACACCAATAGTGTCTTTGACCTTGGCACTTCTCCGACAGTGACTGGAAGGACAGTTGTTCTGACAGGAGAGACAGAATCCCCCGTGAATCCTGTTAGCGTTGTTATCACAGGAAACAAATCTTTGTTAGTTAAACCGAGTTTCTGAAAGGCACTAAATTATAGAATATTTGCAGAACTTCCCATGTCATGACTCTTTTTACTCGGGCGTTGGCGATCTGGGCTGAGATTACCAGCGTGTCATCATAGTCCGGGTAAGCATCGTCCCTATCTCCAAAGGTGATCTCCAGGTCTTGGCTCCTTCTCGGCCTCTTTTCGACCATGGACCGGCGTAGGCTTTCCTGGCTGAGGAATTGTCTCCCCCGGATGTCGGTTCGCCGATAATAACATTATTTGCTTTTCAATTGGTCGGTCCGATTGAGGGGAGGGGTTCCTGTCCCGACGGGGCCGTTCCTCGAAGGTCCATTGATCTCGGATGAAGCGATGGAGATGCCCCTGGCGAATTAAGTCCTCCATCTGGTTTCTGAGGTCGTTGCACTCCTCGTTGTCGTGACCGTAGTCTCGATGGAAGCGGCAATATCTTCTTTTGTCACGGCCCCCGATCTTTGCACTGATTGGGTTCGGGGTCTTGAGGAGTCCCTTGTCTCGGATTTGGAGAAAGACCTCACTTCGGGTTGAATTGAGTGGGACCGGGAGAGGCCTAGGGGCTGGTAGCTCCGGCCTGTCTCTTCTTCTGGGTGTCCCGGAAGGTTGTCCTTGAGGCTTGTCACCTCGGGGCTTCTTGTGATCTTCCCGCTTCCCAGCCACCAATGACTCGGCGGCTACATACTGGCTCGCCCATTGTAACATCTCTGGCACTATGGACGGGGGCCTCTCGATCAACAACCAGAGGAATCGTGAGGGCCGAAGTCCCATCAGGAATGCTTGGATTGCCAGAGTAGGATGAGTGTCGGGCATCCTCCGGATCTCTGTCGAGAATCTGCTGACGAATTGGGCGAGTGGCTCGTTGCTTTCTTGTGTGAGGCCGAGCAGTGAGGCGGCTATCGGCCTCGGGCAGGAACTTGCTATGAAGTTGAGCTCGAACTCTTTGACGAACTAGTCAAAGGATGTAATAAAAGATGACTTTATCCGATTGTACCACATCTGAGCCGGTCCACAAAGTGTCGTGGGAAAGGTGTGGCACATCAGCTCGTCGGAGGTGTCGTAGAGAGCCATTTGAGCTCTGAACGCTGCGATGTGCTCCGTCGGGTCAGTGCTCCCATCGTAGGGCTCCAGGGTCGGTAGTCAAAAATTGGAGGGGATAGATTTGTCCAAATCTCGGGAGCGAACGGGGATCCGCCTTTGGTGGTCTCTTCGATCTCCTCCTTGGATATGACAAAGTCCCTTTGGACCTCGTCGAGCCTCTAGTTGACTTGGCGAAGTTGTTCCCTCACCGAGTTAGTAGAGTCTAAGGAAACAACATCCGACTCTGGCGGGAGACACATAACATCTCGGGAGCAGTTCGACGGTTGACTCACCGAGGCGTTCGGGTTCTCAATCGTGGCTTCGACCGGGGGGGTGGGGTGTTGAACCACAGGGGGTGTTCTCCTTGGGATGGCCTTAACTAGGGTGCTTCCTGCTACACCGTCTGCTGAGGGATATGCGGATGTTGGTGCGTCGATGCTTGGGCCAGTTGAGGGATGTAGGGGACAATGGCTTGGATCATCCCAGTCAGCATTTGGACTTGTTGGGTGAGACCGAGAAATGCCTCGGTTGTCACGCCGGGAAGCCCGAGGCCCGGCGTGATGGGAGAAAGTCCGGGGTCCGGGGGAGCGAGCCCCGGGTTGTTGAACAACCTCCAGTAACGATTCAGTGTGGGTAGCATCATGCTCGCTTCTTCTGCTAGTACGCGGGGAGCTTGACCGACCAACTGCAAGGTTGATGGAAAGACATGGATGGACCCGCTGGAGTGTTCCATGTTTGGGTTGCTCGTCGAGCGTTCTTGCAACATCGGCGCTCCTTCTAGCGCCAACAATGTTACAGAACTTTCAGAAGTCAAGTTGAGGTGTCGGCTCGACCCGTTCTCGTCTAAGTGCGTAAGTCCGCCAACGTTGGTGGGGATCGAGACCTCCTGCATGGGTTGACTCTTCCTCGGTGGTCCACGTTCGGGGTGTCGGTTGGTTTGTCCCTCAGGATGTGGCCGAGACGTATGGAGGACGTGCGGCTACAGTAGCATGGGGCGAGGGCATTGCGCGCCATGCTACATTAATGGGCGTGGGGCCAGGTAGTACCGTACCCGATCCTCCACCTCAGATAACAAATCAACTGTCGACCTGATCCCTCGGGCTGACGTGGCTTCCTCCGAAGTGTTGTTGTGGCTGTCCATCTGGCGTGGGCTTGGATGAGTTGGACCAGCCCATTGGGTACCCTATCAACATGTATAGAAATATATTAGCTATTTTTATTTTTATACATATTTTTAACTTAGCTAAACTGATGTTAAGTTTTTTAAATTAATTGGATGATCATAAATTCTGAAAAGCAGATGACCCAATATATATTTTGACAACAAACATGATGAATCTCGTATGTGATGAAGATGATTATTTAATACAGTATTAAACTTCAATTATCTTTATTGGATGAGCCTTGATCTTTCTTGCCTTAATAAGCTCATTATGCTTCCTTAATCAAAGTCCTATAGCATCCTCTTCATACATCTAAGCCATAATTTTTAAGGGTGTTTAAAGAGGTTCAAATCGAATAATGTCAAATTGTATCAAACTAAAAAAAGAACTGGTTTAGTTAAAACAAGATACTTCAAATCAAAATTGATTTAAAATTAATTAATTAATTTATGATATTAAATAATTAAAATTTATATATTTAATGAATCAGTCTGGTTCAATGAATCGATGCAATTTAATTGAAATTTTTGATCCAATTGGATTACATTTTCAAAAAAATTATATTATAAAGATTATTTCGATATTTAAAATTATTAGACCTATGCATAAGTATTTTTTTATTTTTTTTATTGAAAGATGACCTAGAACAATAATGACTTCACATGCAATCCTTTTTCTTGATAATGAGAATACGTACTGATACATACAAATTAACAAAAAGATTATTAACGAAGAAGATTGACATAAAAAAAAGATTATTTTTTTTTTGTTGATGATGAAGATATGCAATGATGCATATAAATTAATAAAAAAGATTATTAATGAAGAAGGTAAAAAAAAAAAGGGTTCATACTTGAGATGAGAGAACAATGCTAAAAGAGGAACGAGGAGGAAGACCATGGAAGAGGATTTCTGGGTTGAGTTGATATCTCTTAATTAAAATCAATTTGATTCGATCTAAACAGATTAATCAAATCGAAAAAGAATACTCTCTCAAACTAAAACCATTTATAGTCTTCAAAATCGAATTATTGATGAACCAACTTGGACCGATCTAATTGAAAACTAATTTGGTTGAATTGATTCAAATTTTTAATTCAATTTGAACACCCTAATTTTATTGCTGGGCTGAAAAATTAACACATTTAATATTGAAATAAACATTACAACTATTGCGATTAAACGGGAAAAGAACTTTTTTCCTGTAGGAGTTCTTAAAACTCGTAAAAGATTCTTCTTCACACCGTAGTTATTATCAGCCAAAAACCCTTGCAGACTCGAGTCCAGGATCAAAATAGCCAATAAGAAGAATAAAAGCAAAACATACAATAACAACATAAAAAATCCAATAGAAAGAACATTTAGTTCATCAAAACGGGTGCATTGACATGTAAATAGTAGAAGACTCATGCATGCTGAGATAGACTGCAGTTAGCAGCCCCTAAAGACTTCAATATCTGCTACAGTTTGAGGAAAACAAACTCTTCTATGGCAGGTATGTCCCCAATTTTCTTGAGAGCTGCTTTAGTGGGTTCCTCGTCGACACCGATAGCCATGACTGCATGCTTTCTAGGAGCAATCCTGCCAACACTCATGTAGCTCACATTCACATTCTGCTCACCCAAAATGCTGCCAACGGTGCCGATCATCCCTGGCTGATCAACCTGCCTGCACAGGATTAGACTTCCTTCCATGCTAGCATCCACTTGAAATGATCCAACCTTAGTCAGATGGGGTATGCCATCCTTTACCCTGCCTTCCACTGTTATTTCTCCCGTTCCTGAGACAGCTGTGGGAAATTTAGACTCTGCATTGACAATGTGGACCTGTATGGATTCGATAGGATTCTCTGGTGACCCATCCAAGGGGATTCTCTCCTCTGTGATACGAATACCTCTCTTTTTGGCAGTATAATCAGCATTGACGAGATTAACGTGAACATCTGATATTGGCTCAATAAGACCCTTGGTAATCATAGCTCGCAGCAATCTTGTGTCGAGATCCACAGACGTTCTTGCTGATGCATAGGTCACCTTCACTGATTTCACACCACCGCCTCCTGCCACAAGCTGGACAGCTAACCTACCAAGCTTCTCAGCTAGGACCACAAATGGTGCAAGCTCAGTCAAGACCTGGAGGGGAAATAGAAGAAAAAAATTCATATTAATCATCATATACAGAATGATAATAATAAGATTTTAAGAAAGTTGCATAATATGAACTCAAGGTTTGAAGGCATGCTTCTAAGAAAAACAGCAGATACGGAAATGGTTTATGTAAATCTCACATAGAAAGAAAAGGCATAATGAGGAATCTTGAACATGCCAATAAATGATAAAACTTATGTCAATATGGGCTAAAACCAGTCAAATGCTCAAACAACCATTGTTGTCTGAGCCTCAGCTTGATTTCTTGTTGACTTCCCGATGATGGTGACAGCTATGGTGATGTTAATATCAAGAGTTTAAAGCCTATATCTTTAGATATGCTTCTCTTTATTCCTTTAAGATATATGATGCACAATGGACCAAATGAAAATAGAAAGGAAGTCAACCTCAGCAGGAACCATCGGTGCATTTACTGCAGTAGCAGCAAGTTCCCCCTTGAGTGCTCCAATAACAGCTTCAGCTATTTCAATTGCCACCTCTTCCTGCATATTGATTCCGACAAGAGAACCAAAAACAAACACCACAAAGTTTCATTTACATGAAGAATTCTAATTTTCTTACAAGAGTGAGAATATGAGCATGTTAATCTTCATACCTGCGCTTCAACTGTGCTGGCACCAAGATGTGGTGTAGCTATAACTTTCTCATGCAGAACCAACTTACTGTCTGCAGATGGAGGTTCTTTCGTGAAGACATCTAAAGCAGCCTGAATGAACCAGTACATGTTAAACTATCAGCTTTCTACTACTCCATTTGACTTCCAACATGAAAGCCTGATGGACAAAAGAAAAAAGAGAAAAAAGAAGAGCACCTGTGCTACCACCCCAGAATCCAATGCCTTCACTAAAGCTTCTTCATCTATCACACCACCACGTGCAACATTTATAACTCTTACTCCTTTTTTCATCTTTGCAAAAGCTTCATCATTGAGGATTTTGGAAGTTGAAGGAGTTAGAGGCATATGCAATGAGATAAAATCTGCACTTGCTATAGCTTCATCGAAGGTTACCAACTCCACCCCCATAGCATGAGCACGATCAGCAGCAGCGTATGGGTCATGTGCAATGACATGCATCCCCAGTCCTCTGGCACGGCGTGCAACCTCTGATCCAACTTTTCCAAACCCCAAAATTGCAAGTCTCTTACCAACAAGTGATACACCAACATACTTGTTGCGTTCCCATTTACCTGGAAATAGTAGAGCAGCATATGCCATAAGCAAGTAGCTTGAACTGGTGCTATGTCTTAGCTTATATCCATGCAGGTACAGCATTTACTAATTGATTCATAATCATGCAGGTGCACCTGCACCATCTACGAGATATAGCCACTGCTGGAAGTTCATTAGTAATAATCCTTCATGTATAGATTTTCATAATGTGAAATACATAGTTACAACTTACAAATATTCATGATGCATCAAAGACACAATCATGTTACTTTATGACTTAAGTCACTTAGAATAGAGATATCATTGGTGAAGTTGTAGCTTCATAGATTTGCAAAACCTATGTGAAATTTCTTTTTCCAGTATAATTGGAACCTATGGAATAATAAGAAAGATGTTAGTTCAGGGCTAGACTTCCCAAAATGTTCAATAATATGGCACGATATCCAACTCATTTGTTTTTTGTGGTGGTGACATTTTGATGAATGAATACCAAGAATGACAACAACCCTTCAATAGTACAACGGCAGCTGCAAAACTTTGGGAAAACACAAGTACACATATTGTTTTTCATTCTGAGTCATGTCATTTATAACCTTCACTTTCATGTAGTTGTCCATGTAAATCCTTTTAATTTACTTAAGAATAAGTTCTACATATATTCTCTTTTGATCCCATTTATATACAACCTTTGTAGACTTCATAGTATGTCATTGTGAGTTCAACATATGTTTTGAACTTGTGCAGTTGAAGGCCCAGCATAAAGGTGATTAGTTGACCATTGTCTAGGTAATTTCAGTTACACTACTTACTCAAGCCGAAATGGTTAAATACATGCATGATGATATTGATAATCCTAAGAACACCAACATAGTACTTAAATTTAAATACACTAGTACCATAACTACCCACATATTTCAAATACTTGGAATGCATCTTTAAAAATACTGATCACATTTGTAGGAGAAGAAAAGATCATAAATACTTATTAACAATCCACTTTCTAATAGCACAGACCTATCAATGACTTATAATTGATGGTAGTAAAAGAGGTGGAGAAATAAAGAAAATTCACATATCCAAGCAGAACAAGTAATGCTAATATACAGTACCTACATAAGAAGGTGAGATAACTAAACTAAGGATGAAACAGTTTAATTCTACTTTACAAATGAAAATTGTCACTGTTGAGATGATTACTATCAATAGACAATGAACATTAACTGTCACAACTGAGATGATTACCATACAAACTACAAAGACAACAAATTACTAACAATATACAGTGAACTATTGTTGATCACCCTTTTCTTTTTTGTAAAGAACTATTGGTCACTTGATTAGATAACTGAGAATAATCAAAGAGCAATATATCATAGACTTGAGTACAAATAAGTCCATGCTTGATCCATGAATAGCTTAGCTTTTGTCACCATTCTGATGAGAAAATAAGTTACAGAGCGAAAATACAAGAAACAAGAAATGAACTAAGTTTTAGTTGTTTCAACCAAGGAGAAGTCTGGGAGTCCTTTAATTAAAATGTATTGATTAGCTTACCTCATTTGAAAATAGATGAAAAATAAAGCATTCAATTTCATAACTAGATTAACATGAATTTGGTATGCTGATAGATGTGGCTATGAACAGAACTATAATAAACCAACAGAAGTGGCATTCTCCATCATTTGTCTCCTTTATTTTTGATAATTAAATTGCACAGAGCATAACAAGATAGTACAAGAAACAAATATCTAATGATAACTTAAATAATACAATGTGTTGTATGTATCAGCATGGTGAAAGAAAATCATATACCTCAATATAAGCCCAAATAACATGTCACACATATTTCCAATAATGATGATGGACTTGGTTTATATTATAATTCATCATTTTTCTCCATTTACAGCAGGATTTTGTAGCAATATTATATTTGAAGCATTTATTAACAGCTAGAAGGATAAGTACTTAAAGTTTTCATGCGGAAAGCATCACTATTGTTTCTAACAAGAAAGATGACTGATTCTCTGAAAACTAGATCGTAGAGTTCTGCCTGATCCTAAAGACCTGACACAATCTAAACTCATTTTTGAACACTTAGTAATCCCTTCATTCCCTTCATATATTTCTCAACAATCGGCGAAGGAGAAAAAGAAAGAATCCGTGATCACGAACTACCATAGCGGTCAGCGAAAGATCAGATTGGAATCGGTAACTTTTCCTTTTTGTCATGGGTTAAACGATTCAAGAGCGAGAGAGAGAGGCAAGTGGAGCCAGAAAAGTTGTATTTTTCCTCTATCGAAACTATCAAAAGGAAAGAAAGGTTCGACCAGCTTTCATGGAGGCATCAGATCTCGGGATGTTGCGGGCCATAGCGGTGAGCAGGGCGATCCCATGCTCGGCTGCGGCAACCGTATTCGCGGTGGGCGCATTGACCACGAGGCAGCCATGCTCGGTGGCGGCGGCGAGATCCACATTGTCGATCCCGACCCCAGCGCGCCCGACCACCCTGAGCTTGCCACCGGAGGACTCGAAAACATCTCGGCCGACCTTGGTGCCGCTCCGCACGATAAGGGCATCGCAAAGCGCGATCTTGGCGCGGAGCTCCTCGGGGGAGAGGTTATAGGAGCAGTCAACGTCGGCCAACCCCTTGAGAAGGGCCAACCCGGCCTCGCCGAGCTTCTCGGCGACAAGGACCCTGGGCTTGGAGTTCGCGCCGTCGGTCTCGATGGCCATAGCCACGACTCGCGGGCGGCGGTGGCGGAGGAGGGGGGTAGCGGGGAGGCGAGAAGGGAGGAGGAGGCGGCGGGAGAGGGAAGAGGGGTGGTGGAGGCGGAGGGAGGGGGCGGCGAGGCGGTCGGCGGGGGCCAAGGTGGCCGCCATTTCGAGTAGGTCGTGAGAAGGGGAGATCGAAGTGGTGGGGCCCGAAGGATCGAGTCGATGGAGCGTAGTGGCTTCGAGTACAACGCTTGGAACTTTATAGGGATGTCTCATCGTTCATGTAGAGCTCGAATCGGGTCGGATTCTTATCTCTACTGGATCCGTTATATTCAAATGGTCAGACGAAGAGCGAGTCAACGAAATGTGCAATTGCATGACACGTGACATAAAAGTTGTAGAACATGCCATGTGCACTGCACGTGTCATCAAGGAGATGCGGTGGAGGCCCACGAAGACAACAAGTCATGGATGATTGCAAGAAAAGGTCGTATCTTGTAGGAGTTGGATTCATTGAGATCCAGAGAGAAAAGAAGTATCAGTTGCATAATCTTGTGATGCATTTAAGTACACTGGTAAATAGTTTAGGAGATCAACATCAAGCATTAATGAACAAAGAGATGTCATTCTCGAATCTATTAGCCTGCCATCCCATATCATAAAGCCACAGTTATCTTGGCATTCAAAAGTAGTTCATGTTTTGCATGCAACCTCTCTCTCTCTCTCTCTCTCTCTCTCTCTCCCCTCCCATGACCTATAGTTGTTGAAGTTTCTGCTACGTTGAGCTCACCATATCTGCTACTCACATGCCACTTTTCCCTTTGATATGCCAACAGAGGACGAGACGGTTTCACCGACTGCACTACTTCGATGATCAGAAGTTGAAGGAGTCAACCATTCATCCACCATGACAGAGAAAAGGTGGATTAAGTTATCAATATGCAAACACATTATTATAAGGTGCTTCAAGTTCATATATGGATTGATCGTTAATGGATGTTGCGGCAAAATCAAAAGCTTTCAGCTACTGTGCAGAATGCAGAGGCAGACGTGAAATGATGGTGTATGGGGAGCAGATGCTTTCTTCTGATGGCTCACCTAATGTGCAGTCCCGCTTCCTGCAAGCTCCTTTGTTAAGTGCATCACTTGAGACTAACCCTCGTCACCCACAAGCATGAAACGAATGACTTGTACGACGTTGTTTCTGTTCCTCGCCATTCCTACTTCCATCGATGGTCCTGCGTGACCTACTCACGTCAAAGACAACATGCTTGCATCTCTCTCTCTCTCTCTCTCTGGTTTGTCTTTATATAAGCAGAAGCTATGGGTGCCTTCCACTTTGCAAGTCGCAACGATATCTAAGGCTTTCCACTCATAAGAAGTGATGGTTAGCATCATAGTTTGTGCTCTTCTTGTACTTGTTCTAGCCGACCAGCTCAATGCCTTGTCCAAAGACTGCATAGGTGTCGGTGGCGGTAGTTCTGACGGTGGTTCCCTAAACTTCGACTCATATATCAGTAGTTGTCCGCAGGCAGAAGCCATTATCTTCTCCGGAGTGCAACGAGCCATCGCGAGTGACCCCCGCATGGCCGCCTCCCTTCTCCGCCTTCACTTCCACGACTGCTTTGTTAACGTGAGTATAACCTCGTACTGAAACCAAATATAGAGGCCGAAAACTAACGTGCTGTGTCTATTGATCTCCTCGTAAGGGCTGTGATGCTTCGGTGCTTCTCGATGACACCCCAAATCTTGTGGGCGAGAAGACCGCCGGCCCGAACTTGAACTCGCTGAGGGGATTCGATGTCGTCGACGGAATCAAGACCGAGCTGGAGATGGCGTGTCCTGAGACTGTCTCCTGTGCTGATGTCCTCGCCATTGCGGCTCGAGACTCCGTCGTGCTGGTTACTTCTGCTTCCCAAAACTCGATTGAGTCTTTGCTCAGCTAAGCTAAGTTCACAATCTCATTGCACTCCGTGTTGCAGTCAGGAGGACCAACATGGCAGGTGGAGGTGGGACGCAGGGACAGCGTTACTGCCAGCCTTTCGATGGCTACCGCCAACATCCCGGCTCCGACGTCCGACGTTGCCACCCTCATCCAGAAGTTCCAAAACCTCGGCCTCTCCACGAAGGACATGGTCGTTCTCTCAGGTACACGCCCCTGCCCCCCCCCGCCCCCCCCCCCCCCCACCGACTTCTACTGCCTTCGTCTCCCACGGCCCAACTTCTGATCTCGAAGCTGTCAATGTCCAGGTGCTCACACGATAGGAAAGGCACGGTGCTCGTCGTTCATATCTCGGCTCAACGGGGGAGGCATCGCCGCCGCCGCCGCCGCCGACCGTATCTTCCTCCAGTCGCTGCAGCAGCTCTGCTCGGGTTCCAACGGGACACTAGCCCACCTCGACTTGGCCACGCCGGCCACCTTCGACAACCAATACTACGTGAACCTGCTGTCGGGGGAGGGACTCCTGCCCTCGGACCAGGTGCTGGTGAACGGGGGCGGGGAGGTGGGCAGCCTCGTTCAGGCCTATGCGATGGACCCGGTGCTCTTCTACGAGGACTTCGCGATCTCCATGGTGAGGATGGGGAGGCTGGCGCCGCCGCCAGGGAGCGAGGCCGAGGTCCGCAGGTGCTGCAGGGTGGTGAATTAGCTACTGAGCTGTCTTGTGCTGGTGAGAGCAAGTAGTAGTGTGTCAAGAAATAAGTGTGTTTGTGTTCAGAAAATGGTCTGTAGTTGAGGATGCTGTCACAGTCAGGTTGATTCAGTTTAGTGTTGTAGCTTTAATTCTGAGTGCAGTATTGTGGGAATGGATGGGCTCTGCCCTTTCTTCCAATAAAATAAGTCAACCTAATTGTCAAACATTTTGGTCTTCATCACTTCCAGTAAAAATTAAGCCCTCTACAGTAGTTTTTTTAAGATAATTTTTAATTTAGGTTAATAGAACATCCCAATCGCGAGGTGAGCATTTGGTCAACTTATTTCTTTCATCGAGAAACATAGAGTTGACAAGACTTTGAAACCAAATTCATTATCCACAATCAAAGTAAAAGGAAGGGATATCAATGAGTTGGATTGGCTGTTTTAGAATATTCATATTTATTTGAATCACTTAAAAATTACCAATCAAATGTGATGGAGTTCTAACCTAATTTAGACAATGACTAAGTAAGTAATCTTTGATCGATCCATCTCGTGAAATCATTTATTTCTTCCTTCTCATGTTTCTAACAATACTTAGATCGAGACTATCTCCATTAAGGTTCTCATTTTTTAGTTGATTAAGCTATTATAAATTGATATGTCATCGTGGAGTTCTACGGATAAATATTATACTAAATTAAAAAAAAAAAGATCTAATCATCAATTCCAAACTCTCATTTAATAGAAATTGATTAATATTCCACCTCTTTGACTAAAATAATAAAAGCAGACTCTCAAAATCAATTAAAACAAATTTAATTTAATTGATTGAAGGAAATATCCATGTCAAACTACATAAAAATATAAAGAAGAAACAAGACATGAAATTGAATAAGAGAAACTCGCAAAAACCAAGAAAAACTAAATGGAGTAGAAAATTTTCTCTTTTTTTTTCCTCTATTTTTTATTCTACATTTTGATGCCTTAGGCACCAAATGGAGTAGAAATGCCAACAAGTATTAATATTTAAGTATTTTTAAATATATCAATTATGATAAAAAAAAATAATCAAATATTAATTTATATTTAAAATGTGAATTAAACCCCGATACAGATTCGCCGAGTGTCTGAGCGATCCATGACACTATTTTTTTTTCCATATCAGTAGAATTGGTCCTCAGTCCACAAAAGAACAGTCGAAGGCGTGATTTCTTTTCCTCGAAGTGTTCTTGGGAAAGGAAAGTTCCGAAACTGCACATGTTCTTCTTCAACTCGATGAGTCAATGCTCGAGAGAAGGGTTCAATTGAATAATGGGAAACCGAGTTCTTGCTTTCCATTTGTCCAGAGTTGGTTGGCTCTTCCCGTATCGATCCCCAGAAGTCATGGGAGCACGAGGATACCACCGCGTGCTTGGATTCGTTATCCCGAGACCACGAAATCGCCCGGCGGTTGGGAAGAACCTTTTGATGCCGGCTTCTCCAAGTCTCCTCTCTATCGCTCACGCCGAAGAAGCGATTGCTTTTGCTTGTGGCGAAGTTGGAAGGTGGAGATTCTGGTTCGCAGGAGTAGAGGCGGTGGTTGTTCTATAAGGGAAAGGCGGGATTTTTAATTTCGTCCTGGGTGGTTTCTTCTTGGCGTCGATTTCCTCGCCCTTGCCGAAAGATTCAGCCCTCGGGGAGAAGGAAGACGAAAAATCAAAGATAAGTTTTGATCCCGCTCTTGCCTGAAGCTCTTTTCTAAATTCCTGCAGGAAGGGTTTCATTGGCGGGTAGGGTGTTTGAAGCAAATCTTATTTGTCGATTTGGCATGTTATATTAGTTGAAGAATCTTTGAGGGGTGTTCTAGTGAATTAGAGAGCGAAAGATGAGATCTTTGATGCGGGATTAAGGTTTCATAGCTACTCGATTGTGGAAAGCTAGCTGTTGTGACCAAGTCCCTTTTTTTCTGCTTTCTCAGAGTACTCTCTTTATATTTGATCTTGATTTGTTTATTCTCCGAAACTTTTGCACCTCACTGATCAGCGATTTGGAGTCGAAAAAAACACGATCCTTGATTGCGCTGGTGAACAAGTCTCAGAGGTTGCCTTTCTTTCCGAGACAGAGGAATGTAATCTTGCCCTCGAGGCATCTCCCAAGTACAGTAAATCCCTTGTGAGAAAAGCTAGGTAGTTTGAAGTCTTGAATAGATTGGATTTGGCTTTTAATTCTGAGTTTGGAGCCCAACAACCTCACAGCTTTGGAGATTTCTGACAGTGTAAGGAAGGCAATGGAGAAGAAAGGCATCATATCAGATGACAGTGCCGTTGTTTCACTGCCGGAAGTAGTGATTCTGAAAGAAAGGTCAAAGAAGAAGAAGAAGAGCCACAAGGCACAGGAGAAGACAATGACAGGAGAGTATGTTGAAATTAAGGAAGAAACTATAAGGGTAGTGAAGTTAATCTTAGGGGATGATATAAGGTGGGCCCAAATACCAGCTAATTGCAGCATGATACATCTGAGGGAGACTGTTGGTAAAAAATTCCCTAACTTAAAGGCCATCCTTATCAAGTACAAGGACAAAGAGGGTGACTTGGTGACGATCACTACATCTGAAGAGCTAAGGTGGGCTGAAGAATCTGCAGATCCTCAGGGTTCACTCAGGCTTTATCTAACAGAAGTTAGTCCTGAGAATGAACCATGGCTTGAGGACACAGAAACTAGCTCTTCATTGAAAGGCCAGGGAAGAAATTACGTTGACATTTCAGAAAATGGTAGTGGAAATTCTGACGAGAAGAGCTTGTCAACTTACATTGATGACTGGATCGTGCAATTTGCTCAGTTATTCAAGGACCAGCTGGGATTCAGTTCTGATGCATATCTGAACCTTCAAGAGCTTGGTATCAAGCTGTACTCTGAGGCAATAGAAGATACTGTCACGAGCGAAGAAGCCCAAGAAATTCTTGAACTTGCCGAGGGGAAGTTTCAAGAGATGGTGGCTCTTGCGTTGTTTAATTGGGGAAATGCTCATATGTCTCGAGCAAGAAAAAAGTTGTTCTTGTCAGAAGATGCTTCCAAGGAATCTGCACTTGAAAGGGTCAAAGAGGCATACAAGTGGGCTCATGCTGAATATATCAAGGCAGGCAGGAGATATGAAGAAGCCTTAAAAACTAATCCTGACTTCTACGAAGGGCATTTTGCACTAGCTCAGCAACAGTTTGAGCAATCAAAGCTTTCTTGGTATTATGCTATTGGAAGCAACATAGACTTAGATGTTTGGCCTTCAGCAGAAGTCTTTGGGTTATTCAAGGATGCCGAGTATAACATGGAAAAGGGCATGGAGATGTGGGAAAAGATGGAAGAGCAGCAATTGAAGGAATTGACCCGACCTAGAGAATTAAAAGGCCTATTGGAGAAGATGGGTATGGATGGTTATTTCAAAGAGCTACCAACAGAAGCAGCAACAGGACAGACATCTAACATGAGATCTCAGATAAACATGCTATGGGGCTCTATGCTCTCTGAGCGTTCTGCTGTGGAATTCAAACTAGGTCTTCCCACGTGGGAAGAGTGTCTCATGGCAGCTGTGGAAAAATTTAAACTTGCAGGAGTTTCCTCAGCTAATGTTGCCGTTACTATAAGAAACCACTGTGCCAATGCAACTGCCCAAGAAGGTAAAAAGTATCTCTTATTAATATTGTTCCTTGATTTTCTTTTCCCAAAGTCTGATGGAGCATATATTCGACACCTCAAATCTGCAGGTGCAAGTCTTGAAAGACTAGCCCCATCCTTTAGAATATATCTCAGTGCATTATGTATTATGTTATGGTACTACTGCACACCTCAATTTAAATTCTCTAAACATGGTTTTCCTTGTTCTTCTACTGCTTTATGATTTTCACAAATAACCAATAAGCAAAGGTATTAATACCATTGCTTGTTAGATCAAATCATAAGAGATTACGTAAATCAGGAATATCAAATCACATCTATAGAGATCACGTAAATATTTCATTCATGATATTATGAAGGATTATTTATATATTAATTGGTGATTCTTTATATTTGTTCTTGACTGTAATTATCTCATATATCTTATCATGTATGATCCATTAGTCTTTTCTATGTGTCTTTTCTTTTACTGTTGAATTTGATGCCTATATAAGTGTATAGTCATGTAACACAAAGTATATGAGTGAATAACAATTCTCATGTTCTTGACAACCATTTTATATTCCCCTAGTTCCTTTAAATTGCTCTGATACCATGAAGGAACTTAGAGGTACTATTCAGTCATATGTTTAATGTTTTATGACTATACACTTATATAGAAACCAAATTCAACCAAATCGGCAAATTCAACAATAAAAGATAAGACCTATAGAAAAAGTTAATTGATTGTACATGATGAGAATATGGGATGATTACAATAAAAAATAAATATAAAGAATCACCAACTAATATGAAAATAATCCTCCACGATATCATTAACGAATGTCTTTAATATTCATGTTCTGATTTTGCAGATGTGATTTGATATTCCATAATCTCTGTCGGTATGATTTGATCAAACACTGTTCATGTGAAACGTTAAAAGAGTAATGACTCATTAGCCTTTTGAAAGACTTGCACTTTTGTGTTCTTGTATCTTTAAGCAATCACAAATGCCAAATAGGCACTCACGTATCTTCTCACTGCAGTATTGATCAAATTGAAAAGTGCCTTTTCATGATTGCAGGGTTTTCCTTTAAGATTGATGAGGTAGTTCTGGCATGGAATGGGATGTATGATGCTAAAAAGGGGATGGATGGTTTGCCATCTTTTCAACTCGAGCCATTGTTTCGCCAGAAGGCTCCAAATTTGCATCATATGATGGAAAATATATGATACATATCTACCCGCATCTGTTAAAATTAACGACCACTGAGGAGATCAATGAAAGCTTTTTGTCTTTCTGTTGTCTAAGGTGCATATAAGTAAACTTTTGCCTCTATTTTGATAGCTAATTTGTTTATTTATTTGGTTGAGTTAATTATTTTGTCATATCTGTTATTTACATTTTACAATCTAAATACAAAATCTGCTATTACTAAATCAATTCGCTTTTCTAATATCTGCTACCAGCCTTATACAGTTGATCCATATTTAAATTATTCTTTGACATTTAACAAAAGAACTAAAACCTATAAAATAATTATATGGCATGTATTTCCTAGACTCATTTGTCAAAAATTAGTAGTCTTCTCTTGGAGAGCATATCTATAAGCCCTCGACTTATGACATACATTCTGTAAGTGCTTCTACATATGCTTGATATGCTAGAATGAGCTTTTTTTCAGTGATGTCTTGGGGTGGTCTTTTTTTTTTTATTGGGTTATAAGACTGGAGCGATCAAGTTATTGAAGTTCATTATCCTGAAGTTATCCTAATTCAAAAATATGCTACAACTAAAGAAGCAGATTTATGCACTTAGCATGTGCATGAAACAGTTTGGTACTGACCAGTATATAGAGGAAAAACAGTGTGTGAAGTCAAGAATGGTTCATCAAATCTTGAGCTGATAATGCTGAAGTATGGTTTTTATGGATCCCTTTCTTTCTAGTGCGGGCATCTTGAGCCTTCTCATCAGGCAGCTAATTTAGCCCTTCAATTAGTTCTACTAACAAATGTGGCCAGAGTTATGATACATACAAGTAAAGCTGTATGTGAATTTTAAGCAGTTAAATTATGTGGAATATAAGATTATATAGTCACTCATCCTGTAAACCAATTATTGGCTGTATTGACATATTTTGGCAGTGCTTAGTGCTTCAGTTTGATGAGGTCTCATAACTTGTTGGTTCAGAGGCATTGATTTGTGTACCTTGTGATTTCCCTTCAAATGCATTTCTACATGACTACTAATTAGGCAGTGCCTTCTTTCCTGGTTGAATAATAAATTGCACTCTTCTGTTTTACCTATTTTTTGGAACCAACAAAAGTATTTTTTACTTAAAATTCTTTCTTAAATGTCTTGTTTTCTAACCTAAATCTCTCTTTAACAAGAGCTGGTTGCTGTGTCTACAGATTTTTTCTGCATGGATGGAGATCATAATTTGGAGGAAACAATTGACTTGATACTTTTTGGTCACACAAAAATTATATCATTGATTGTATTTGTTGCAACCATCATTTGTTCTTTGGATATGCTATAGAAAGTTCTTTCCTTTTTGCCTTTGAAGGACAGTGTGTGTGATAGTTTTTGTCAATGGAAGCTTTTGCCTTGTACTTAACAATCTCTGGTATGATCGTATGTAATTGTTTGAGAGTTGAATAGCAGATTGTTTCTTGTGGTATATATAAATGCTCTTGGTATGATGAACATTAAATTTATCATTCATCTTCTAACAATTCTATTATAATAGTAAAAATTAATAAGATTAAAAGGATGGGAGATTATAGAATATGGAGTTGGATTTATATTTGTAGAATATGATACCAAAAAGATCGTAGTTGTGCATTACTATTACAGAAAGTATTCTTCTCTTCGTAGCCGCATTGATAGGAAAATTAAAATGATAAAGAGAGCTTTGATATCTTAAAAACAAATTCTAAGTTAATTTGTTGATGTTTTATTTTTTATAATTAATTATTGGATCCTAATCTCATAAAATAAATAATATAACATGTTAAATATTGATTTGGTGATAATATATCAGATTCATTTATCATATTTAACATACTCGTTTAAGGATTTGATTATAGTACAGTATCAAACTCACTCACTATATATTTTTGAATGTATCGGTTAGTTTAGTTGGTAAATATTTAATAGTTTGAATGTAATAGACACGGATTCTACCTTTGTCACTTATTTTTTATTAAAAATAAATAATTATCTTATAAAAAAAGAGATAACCATTGTAAGTAGAATACTTACTGGGATTAAGTTTGGTTTACATAGTCGAATTATTTTCGATCCAACGGTATCAAATCAGTAGAAACCGTGTCTTGTATGCCGACTTTACTGTAAGCTTTGTAGCAGATCCAAGTGGATGCAAAGAAAGTAGTGGTTCAAAGCTGCTCGTTATCGTCTATCCTCCACCTTCCCTCCCATCACGGCCATATAAAGAAGCCCTCGGAAACAGCCGAGGAAGGGTAAGAGACAAGGAGAGAGCAAAGAGAAGCAATGGCCACCGCCAGAGCCACCGGGATCGTCATAAACCACCACCGTCGATCCGCCGCCCCGTCTCTAGCCACTCTTCCTCCCGCCTCTTCCTCTGCCTTAGCTCCTATTCGCCCTTCTCTTCGCCTATCTCATTCGCTCTGTTTCCGGTCCGGGAACCGTTATTCGAAGCGAAATCCTAAGATGAGGGTCTGTTATTTAGGCGTCTCTGATGCTTCCTAACTGTTTCGGAGATCTTTTGCTGCAGGTATTGATGTTGCTTCCGCTTGTTACTTGGGCAGGGTTTAGACGTGGTAGTTTGTGCTGCGACGGAGCCACTGAAGGTGATGATCTCTGGGGCTCCCGCTTCCGGGAAAGGAACTCAGTGTCAAATGATCGTAGAGAAGGTCGGTTCTTTTATCTTTTTGTTATCCACCGTTGTTATTGATTTGCTTGATCGATGATTGATTTTCATTATGACCGTTTACGGAGGTGACCCAGTTTGACAGAGAGCAAAAAGACTTATTATGCATGTTACGATGGAACTAACATGAGAAGGAAGCAAAAGACTAAATCTGGAGACCAATTGCATGGAGGAAACAGAGAGAACCACACAAATAATAATCACATTTGGCCCTGCTATAACCAAAGCTTAATTTATTTTTTGATGAACGAAATAAAGTAGTTTCATCAATAGAACCTCGATGCTGAGTTTTCTCCTAATTTGGATAAGCAATGTGGTGCATTTTGGCTGTTGCCGACCTGTTATAACAAAATACAAAATAAGCATTTTTTATTATAAAAACTAATTAAATGTTTTCTTCTCCTTAATTCCTAGCACAACCCATGTAAGAGCTTGAACTACTAGACATGGTAGGATTTGATTATATTTCTAACACGATAACCTTCTGAAGGTTCAAGCCTAGAAGAAATATTTAATGTTCATACAATTAAGTTAATGTTAAGAACCATTTGTTTTTAGTTTCTTGGTCATCCTGGCTGATTTTTCCTTTTCTTTTGGCAATCTTTCTCTTTTGTCTTTGTATTACACTCAAAATATTTCTGTAACATGCAGTTCATTTGCATAACCCATAAGCAAAAGCATTGCGACGTTACATATATAACTAATGACGATTAAATTTGTGCAACACACATTATGTTTTCGTTCTAGTTAGATCGATTATTGTTGGGTGTACATGAATATGGGTGTTTAATGAAGCTAAGCCTAGGGAGTTGTGTGACTTCACTACCTTAAAGAGCAGTTCCACCCCTTCTCATAGGGCTATCTGTCTAAAAGTGCTCCAAAGGTTAAAATCTTAGACTCATGTTGATGTGGAACCAATTAGTTTATCTTTTATCTATATAAATTTAATTAGTTTAGGTATATTTTTAATTGTCATATGACAACATTTACTCAATGAGGAGACAAAGGAAGCAAATGCAAAAATTTGAAAGAAAATAAATTTATTTCTGATTGAATATTACAAATCTTGACTGAAGATTGATCTCCACAAAGATGAAAATCTATTAATTAAAAATATCATCAGGAGGGGATAATTATTTTTCAAACCAAGTCAGAATTATTGCCTTTTTCAAATAGAACATATTATATACTTGATTTAATACAATTTTAATATTTCTTATTTCTGTATTTTCTTATTTATTCTTGTACTTGAGCCCACAAAAAGGAGCTAGAACATTGTAATGCCTCAATAAGAAAATAAATCAATGAATTGAGTTATTTTCCCATCTTGAGTATAAGTAGTGTGAGGTTACAAGTTGCTTTTTCCCATCGTGTGGCACGTGCAGATATAAGGCCTTTATCTTGGGAGTATTCCGCTTACCGGTCCATATCGATGTACCGACCAACTGTCGATACAGTACATACCGAGCTATATTGAGTCATACTGAGTGTACCGACACAATGATATGGTGGGGCATACTGATGTACCGCTCATATCGGTATCTTGTCGAACTGGTATGTGTTGCTCGTACCGAGCGGTATGCCTCGGTACGATGAACCTTGTCTAGTAATATCCATTTATTTTTCTATTATCTTTCAGTTAGTGTCTTTTTTTCTCTCTTTCTATTCCTCTACTATTAAAAGAAAAAAAAATTCACTGGTACTCATCCTACATCACATGTTTTGTTTGGAATAAAATAAACTTCATTATCACTGCTTTAAAGAGTCAATCAATTCAGAATATAAAAAAGATATGTAAGTCTGCTGCCCAGGAGTGAGCCAACTCATAGAGCATCCAGAAGTAGCAAAACACATTCACATTTTACTTAGATGACAAAATTTGACTTGCATTCCAAGTGAGAAAATGCCTTGCAGAATTTATCTCAAGCTCCAAGGCACCTGAGCCTTTTTATTAAGATAGTCGAAAATTTCCAAAGCATCTGATCTGATAATGGTATTTCTTCAACCATCTAGTGTTCACCTTGAAACTGTGACATGTTCACCTTTAAGAAATTGCTTCTCCATTTATATTCAGTCCATAGTATTCATCTTGAAAATTGCAGCACGTTTCTTGCTACTACAGATAGAATGAAACTACAACTCAGTATAATGTTAACATAGGAAACATATTCCTGATTTTGTAGTTATCACAATTTTATGCAAAATGTAAAAATAAGAAAGAAAATATTTCATGATTTTAGGTGCAACCCAGACTCAGAATATAAAGCATAATTTCATTGTCTTAAGAAGCTAGACTGCAAAGGTGGGTTCAAGTTTTGGTTCATTTGAACAATCCAGTATGCAATCCCACTGCTAATATGTATATGTGCCATGTTTTACCTTTCTTTTTTGTTGTGAAACTATTTTTGGGAGTTGAAATTCAGATTTGTTCGTATATTTGTTCTGTATAATTCTTTTACTTGCATATGCATTTCCATTATCCTAAATTTATGTGCTCAGTTGTAATAAAAATAAGATCAGACTTTTGTTATTGGAACTCATGGAAACAAGTTTTGTGGTTAATAGTTTGTGGCTTTTTCAAGACATTTCCTTTTTCATGTTATCCATATTCCAGTATGGTTTGGTGCACATCTCTACTGGAGATCTTTTGCGAGCAGAAGTATCATCAGATACAGAAATTGGAAAGAAAGCAAAAGAATACATGGACAATGGCATGCTTGTCCCAGATGAAATTGTTACTGATGTATGGTACACCACAAACATGTTGTACTATCTTAATGTCATTCCAGTAACTTCTAACTGATCTGATCTATGACAGATGGTTGTATCACGGTTATTACAAAAAGATGTGAGAGAGAAAGGGTGGCTCCTTGATGGATATCCAAGAAGTTCTTCACAAGCAGGGAGTCTTGAAAGGATGAAAATAAGACCAGACATATTCATTGTCATTGAAGTATGTTAAGTTATTTATTTCTGTTAGATAAATTGATTCATTTTATCAGTAAATTTTAAGTTGCCCAAGCTAGAGAATTGTGTCAATAAATGTCCATATTGGTGGTCAGTACCTAAAAGATCTTAACTGCTTGTCTGTTAAGCTTTTCAACCAAATAACAATACAGCTATGAAATGATCATTTTGAGTTGTCGGAGTTAGGAAATCTGGTAGTTCCTGATCAAGGTGATAGTATCTACTATCTGGATGCTATTAAATGTTTGTTATGAATTCTTATGTTTTACACAGCTGAATTCCATTGTTCATTTTATTCATTCTGATTCATGTTACATATCTAGAGTATAATTCTTTTAATATTTTCCTCTAGAGCTAAAAGATTCTTCAATAATTAAAGTTCAAGCTTCTTCAGTTCTTAAATTGTGGGAGTTCTAATGTATAAGGTCTATGCATGCAGAAATACATGAGTTGATATGAATAGCAGAGAATCGTTTAGAAAATATACACGTTAATGCACATTAGATCAGAATTGCAAGGGTTGCTTATCATGTTTAAAACAGTTGTAGTGTTTAATAGTGTTAGGCTAGTTTGCATAGTTGAGCTAATGTACATTACAAGGCTTCAAGTCTTGGTCAGATCATTATGGACCTGGTGTGTACCAGTCTGGTTGGATTAGTATAAATTTGGTATATACCAATGTACTGGCACATGGTATGTGGACATAGCAAAGAGAAAGAGGAGGGATGAGGAGGAGGTGGAGGAGGAAGAGGAGGAGAAGGGAAAGGAAGAGGCGGCAGAAAAGCAGTACTCGAGGGGGAGGAGGAAGTGATGACTTGCCAATGCAATGTGGTAGTGGTGGCGAGGTGACAGGGAGAAGGACAAAGAGCAGAGAAGAAGGGAAGAGAGGGATGTTGGGAGAAATAAACGGAAAGAGAGAGGAGCTTTGACGAAAAAAAAAGAGAGAAAAACTGGATGGTAATCCCGGTACCCTAAGGTTACTACATGGTAATCTCTGTTTCAGACTGCGAAATTGCCTGGTCCACCTACATACTGGTCTGACTGATTTTTTAATTAGTACATAGCACATACAACACTGTGAGTAGGAATAAGTGAAGAACAGATGAATTAGCATGCCATGTAATGTAGTTTGAAGATGAATGGTTGTTCTGCTTAGCTGGAAATCTGAGCAAATGATCGAATGAAGAAGGGTGTCTGGTTTACATGTTATCATCATTATTCACCATTTACATGTAAGCAAATTAAAAGGAGAAGAAATCAACCTTGTACTCATCTTCTTTTGAAAATTACCCCGTAACTTGGGAAACACAAGATTTACATATGTAAAATCAAATCTTCCTTGTTGGATTACTATGAATCTATTGAATAGTGTACATTTGTGCTTAGTTTTTCAGTTATATTGTAGAGTTAGGCCAAAGTAATTTAACATATGTGTTCAGTATGATAGGTATCTTAGAAGTCTGACAAGGTAACTGTGTATACTCCTAATTAAATTAACTTCAGATTTAGCTGATCTGTCTTCCTGACCCATGACCTTGGCATTTTGACTTTTCACATACTTTACCTGTTAACATACAGGTTCCTGATGAAATTCTAATCGACAGATGTGTTGGAAGAAGGATGGACCCAGTTAGTGGCAAGATTTACCATCTTAAGAACTTTCCTCCCGAGACAGAAGAAATTTCTGCACGATTGATTACTAGAACTGATGATACTCAGGAAAAGGTCAACCTTTCATTTTTTTTTTACTGTTTTTCATGCTTTCCATCTACGCGTTGCTATTTGCTTTTTTTCCAGTAGGAAACAAGTTGAAACTAGTGGCAAAATATTTAACCCTAATTAAAATTAGGGTTTAGATACAAAACCATACTGGTCTTCAATGGATTCACCAGTCTGGCCTTATAATGGTACACAGTATGCTGCCACACCAAAGTAATGCCAGCAAATGAAGCATATTTTTATTATTTCTTGGTGGTATATCAAATTATGCCATTGTACCAGACAGCTTCATTGATGAATTTGTTAAATCAGTGATCGTTATCATATATAATGATTATTGAAAGCAAGGTTTGCAATTTCGATCTATACCACCCGGTATGGGCGGTACATACCGGTCCGCCAAGTTGTAGTACCTCCAAAAATCGACCGTCAGGGTACCGGGCGGTACATACCGGTCCGCTAAGTTGTGGTACCTCCAAAAATCGACCGTCAGGGGCCGATTGAGAGAGAAATTGACCATCGGCGATCGATTTCGGGAAAAATCGGGTCGATTGAGGGAGAAAAAGGGAAGAAGAAGAAGAAGAAGAAGAAAAGAAGAAAAAAGAAGAGGAGAAGAAGAAAATCTAGCGTCGTCCTTGCCTGCTCACAGTCGCCGCCCTCGCCCGCGGGTCACCCGCGCGCCATGCCCTCGCCCGTGGGTCACCCGTGCGTTGTCGCCGGGGGAGCGCCCTCGCCCGCTTTTTTTCCCGCGCGAGGAGACGAAACGTCTCCCCGCGTGGGGAGAAAGATCGAGGCGACGTTGCCTCGACGACGTTGCCCTTTTCTTTTCTTTTGTTTAATATATTAAATATATTAATATTATATTATAAAATATTATATTATATTTTAATATACTGGATGGTATGCACTATGCGTACCACCTGGTACCGATAGTATGTTGGTACACCGGTACAGACCGATAAGTCAAACCTTGATTGAAAGTGTTATTTAAATGAAAATGACAACCAGAACAAGTTTTCCAACAATATTTAAGACATTTTCCTATGCTTCATTATAACATATATGATTGTTTGGTGATAAGTTGATGGCTTTTTGTGGTTCTTTCATGGTTTTCTGATTCCTACCATTTACCTTATTTTTAGAAATTTTTTGCTTGCTTCTCATGATGTGCTTTAATCCACTATGCTTAACATTAATCATATGTAGAGTTTCCCTGTTGGTGGTAGATAGCTTGTGGGAATTTTTTTTTCCAAGTCTTAGTTCTCCTGGGTTGCTGTTGCAAATCTCATGTCAGCTTACCAATTCTACATTGACATAAATGCTGTTAAAAAATCCAAAGGTGGTGTCATTTGAAACGAATAATTTCTCTGTCTTTTTAAAACATTTTTTGTTGGTTATTCATGTTGCAATTATTTCCCTTCAAACATTCTCTAGATATTGCATGCATCTTCATCCTGTAACTTTTAGTATTTTATGTATGATGCATTAGGTTTTATGAATCCATCAGGCACGAATTAAAGTTGTCATCAAGAAATTTATGCATTCCTAGAATTTTGGATATCATTGTACATCAGAAGTTTATTTCACTATTTCTTTCAAACTGAGTCATCTAAGTCTAGATTCTTTTATATGGCCAGGTTAGATCACGTCTTGAGACATATAAACAGAATTCTGATGCTATCTTGCCGACATACTTTGACTTGTTGCAGAAGGTGTTGATTACTTCAGATTGTACATAAATTTTATATGAAATTTGAGAAAAAGTCTTATATATAATAAAACAATGCCAATAATATAGGTTGATGGAAATCGTTCGAGAGAGATTGTATTTCAAGAAATTGATGCTCTGCTGCAGAAGATTGGTACTGATGCTGTAAAGTTCATGACCACGGAGGTAACAAATGGTAAATAAATACATAACAACTTACAATCAATCAAATACTACTAGTCAGTTGCAGCTTCAACATCTGCAGCAATACAATGAAACTTTAATTACACAAGGATATCATCAGAAAACCAGTATTACCTGTGGATCTTAAATTTTATTTTAATGAAGGGATAAGATGGTTGCACTTGATATTGATATTGGCTTAAACCAACATATATCTGTCGATAGTCTTAAATGATTAATATCATTTGTCTACTTCTGAAACACTAGGGCATGACAGTTTACACCGATGTTTTCTTATAGGTTGGGAGTTGATTCATGAACTTGCTGTTTTATGAGGCCTTTACAGAATCTTATGTACTTCACTAGATTTTACCTTTGAAGAATGTTGTATTTCTTTTTAAACAATTCAGTTATGCTATTTATTCATATCTTTATAGAATTTTACATCTTTAAGTTAGAGGCAGCAGGTTTAAAAAAATTGCCATTAAAAAAGTTGCCATTCATACATTTTTGAGAAAAAAAATTGCATCAGGGATAATGATGTACAAGGCAGAAAAATGCCATTCAAACACAAAAGATGGTACTCATTATGTAAATAGCTAATTGGAATCCATTTGGCCTTTCATTTAGCCTCATTTATAAAATCCCTTATTTCCTCGGTCCATTTTATTTAGTAGCAATTTTAAGAGAATCAGCAGTAATCAGCTGGATTTGAAATATGGCAATGTTAGTCCTAAACTCCATTTATTGCAACAGTAGAATTATCCTTTATATATATGTTTTTGTCTCTCTTAGTTCTTCTTGAAGTCCCACTTTGTATCCTGGGTTTAGAGAAGGGACAAATAGATAAACTTTATTATTAATGGTTTGCAGAATTCTAGTTATTAGGATTTATAGAACTTTCTGTAAATGAACAGATTACTTATTATATCACTGGATGACATAAGTTTACCTTAACTTTTCACAAAAAAGACCTACTGATCCCATTACTTTGCTTTTAGGAATAAAAGAGAACACATAATAGATGATATATGCATAGTCAAGGTTAGATTAAAGCCAGTGAAGCATCCAAAGCATAAAGTAATTATCGTCCTTTATTTGCAGAACTAGACTTCTTAGTTCTTACACAAAAGATATCAAATATCCTTTATAGTTTATACTGTATAGGTCCTAAGGTTGAAGAATTTTACATGCTAATAAACTTACATTTAGCTTGATTAACTTATATGCTTCTCTTTTACCCTAACACTATCAAGCAAAGATTGATTTTTTTATGCTTTAATACGACAATTATGTTCCTTATTGTCCATAGTTTTATTGTCTAGAAATATAAAATACTTTAATTGTCATTTAAGTTTGGAACAATCACAATTCATGGTCTCTTGTTGCATTTTTTCCTTTCTAGGAAATTCAAAGAGCAAACTGAAACTGGCATCTTCAAGCAGGGTACAGATAAATTTGTTAATTTAGTAAACTCTAATTGTTGGCAACTGGTTCATAATAATGAGTTAACTACTTAACTGATTGCATAATTTTCTTTTTTGGTTCAAATGCTCCCCCCAGGATAACTGGCGAGGTATTCCTACAAGGTTGAATAATATTCCTCATTCGAAGGAGATACGAAAATATTTCTATGATGATGTGCTGCAAGGTACTCAAAATGCTATAGAAGACAAAATACGTAGATTGAAGGTCAGCTATTTGGAACTATTTCTTGTTAAAGTTTAGGATACTTGGTCCAGTTTATAACAAATTTAAATATGTGAATCAAGATACTTTTTACTTGTCTATTTGCATGTGCAATCTGAAATTTTGACCTTGTTTTCCCTCACAAGTTAAGATCTATAATTTAATGTTGAGATATATTCATGGTTTAACTTGCCTCTATTTATGCTCCTGACTTGGGAATAATTATATCTTCTTAGAGGAGGTGTTGCTTTATTTTGTTGTTTAGATATTTCCCAATAGGTGAACTTGTTTCTTGGTTCCATTGGCTTGGGTGGCATAATGTGCTGACTTCTAACCACGCTGCTTCCATTATTCATGCCTCTCGGCCCTACATTTGCCATTGATACACCCATATGATTCTTCAATCGCTAATGCTCTATGATGCAATTCATCTTTCAATTTTTATCATGAACCATTCAGGACACTGGCTGGTTCATAGCTGAAAACATGTATGTATAAGTTGAGTGATTAAGCTCTCTTTTACTGTCTTAGATCTTTTTATCTTCTTTTAGGAAGTTCATCTCATACTCTCATCTATATAAAATTAGTTCCAATCCTCAAGGAAATTTTACCTTTTTTAAATCATACAAAATATGTTCTTAAGATTCCTGTATCTATGCTTACTCTCCAATTACTTCATAGTTCATAGTCTTCTTTTAATTTGTTTTTGGTGCACTCAATTTTGGCAGAAGATACTCTGATCTTAAATGATTATAGATGTCATAATTTCATAGTGCTCATGATTTTTGGCAAAGGTTTGCCCAATAGGAACAGGGAAAGAAGTTGTTGATTCTTTTCCGGTAAAGAGTGGTATGTAAGAATTGATATATAATCGTCATTTGGACTTTGAAGAGCCACTCCACTACAGATAATAAAATGATTCTTCACACCAAATGCTTCCATTCATGAACAACCTACTTTTCACATAAAAGGTTAATATCTTTTTATTCTATACTATTTTTATAGTCACTATATTATATATGCCAATATGAAAATGAGATCATAGGAGAGAACTTTCTCTTTCTGCCAAATTTAGCATGTCAGTTGAATTGCTTTAGGATTCCTTCTTCATTCTTTCATCATTCATCCATATTCCTGGTTTGGCTCTTATTCAGTAAGTACCACTAGTAAACCAATCAGTTACCTATCCTAAGTTAGGGGTTTAATTTTATCTCCTTACTGGCTAACAGAATTACAGATGTGGAATCCTCCTCGTGTTTACCTATTTACTTTCATAGTTATTAGTTATTACCTTGTTTCATCCTTGCCGTTCTCGTGTGGGTTATTTTGCTGAAACTAGTATTTCTTCTGCAAATTAAGTTGCTAGTATAGATTTTACTGATCTGCTGGTGTCACAGGTGGAGATCAACATTCCAGAACTTAACCCAGAAACGGTAAGAATATTGGTAATTCTTATATGTAATTGTTTTGAAGTTGACAAAGCCCTTTTCCCACGTAGGATGTTTACCGAATAGGAACCCTTTTGGAACTTGTACGGACTCTTGCTCTTTCATTTGCTGATGACGGAAAGCGTGTCAAAGTAGGCCATCAATTCTGGACTAACACAATTTAAATTTGAAGTTTTTCATTTAATTGTGGAATAATGGTTGGTTGTGTTTATGTTTAATAGGTTTGTGTTCAAGGTTCAATGGGAGAAGGAGCACTTTCGGGAATGCCATTGCAACTTGCTGGAAGCCGGAAGATTATGGAATTTATGGACTGGGGTGAATATGGTGCTCTGGGAACCTTCATTAATATTGGGTCCATAGGTCTGAAATAGAACTTTTTTTTTTTTGAATACTAGAATTACTTCTTGTTAAGATGCTTCAACTTTTATGCCTTACAAGTTCATTAACTGTGTTGAGCACAAGTATTAGAAGCCAAAATTTCAAATATAGGTCTAGTATTGATACCGGCTCTTTAGAATACTGGTACTAGTACTGTTGTGGACACTTGCCCTCGTTTCAATCTATACAGATTGAAAAGTACGCCTCCCATTGATCTATACAGATTCAGTTGGAGTAGGTTGTTAGAACCCTTGCGGATTCTAAGCTTGGGGGTTGATCTTTGTAGGGGATCGGCCGACTTGGAACACTATAGGGGTTCCCTCCTCCAAGGTATTCGGCACAAGGCTGAAGAAAGATTGATCTATTGATGATGAAACGATTGTGACTATAAGTGTTTATATAGGGTCTCAAAACCCTAATCTTAATAGGACTCCTACTTCTAATAGACTCCATCTCCTAACCAACTCCTAACTCCTAGTCGACTTCTACCAAAGGTGTGGCCGGCGGCTATAGAAGACTCCTACTCAAATTAAACTCCTAATTAGCCCTAGAGAGAGTCCTAACTAAATGAAATTCTCCATTTCTAAGCCTACCCGGCCTCCCTAATAGTTGGGGGTGGCGGCTTGGAGATCCCCATTCCATGAGGACTCCTCTCTAATCCTAGCCGACCACTTCAACAAAAGGGGGTGACGGTTGATTTAGGGTTTATTACATTCGTTGGGGTCTTTATTGACGTCATGACTCAGTGAGCTTAGGACCCGACCTAGCTAAGATCCTAACATAGGTGGAGATGGAGGACAGAGAGAAAGAGCAGATGGGTAACAGAAAATGTGAACTGTCATTATTATTTTCTTAGAAAACAACATGGATATCGGGTGTTAGGTTTGTTGGCTAGTACCTTTGTGTATCAACCTCTTTACTGCTAATTAAGTTTGGTATGATGATCTTATACCGAACTGAACAAGATGAAATCACCATGTCCGCATTTGGTTACATATTTGCTTTATCGACCAGGATGGTGATTCAAAATTTTGAATCTTGCTTGTTAAAGACAACAAACAAATAACAATATTGCAACTACTTAGGGTCTGCTCTGTGGATTATTTATCACCAGTGAGCTATATAAGAGGCAATATCTTTAGTTAAACAAGACTATTTAAATTTTTTCTTATAGTTTTAGTAAAGTTTTCTAATATCTCTACTTTTGCACCACTAATGTTAATTATATCACCGTAACTATTCACAGCATCTATAGTTAATTATCTCTAGTACATGTCTATATAATATTCGATGATTCTCATCATATTTTTCTCATTCAGTGCTACTTCTGATTGTTCAAGAATGAAATATTTATTTTCTTATCTTTCATACTAATTCCATACATCAACCTCAACTTTCTTATCCCATTTGCACATACTTTGGTAAATATTGTTCTCAACAGTTTAGTACTCAAATCTGTAAAGCATGACTGACCTAAAAACTGTCAAATAACATTTTCCTTCAAGATAAAAGATGATCACACAATTGATGCCCCTCTCCACTTTAATTTCCTAACTCATTCTCTAAGATAAAAGATAAAGTAATTGGAATCTCACTATCCTTTTAAATATTGGAGCTTTTGCAGGATGGACCACACAGAAATTTGGAATCATTATGCTAAGTAAAAGGAAGACTACAGCTATAGACCACTTTGGGCATTAACAGACCTAGAACATATCATTTTTTCAAGCCTGCATAATTTCTCTTTTGCAGTGTTTTTATTTTATGAGCATTCCTATTTCATGATGATTGACCTGATTTCTAGAAGAATGTTGTCTGGAGAACGGATCTAATCTTAAACCTGGTTCTTCGTTCTCTTTCTATCTCACTGCTTCTAGACCCTTAAAAAATCTATGTGGTCACAAATATACCTTCCAGAAAATTTAGATAACAGTATTCTTTTATTGTTAAGTTTATTATTCTTCAGCAGCTCAGTGAGCATTCATTCTTTCGTCTTTGCTTTTCTGCCCTTCATTTCACTTTGTAGAGAGCAAAAAGTTAACATTTGAAATTGAAGATTTTCCGTTCAATTTATATCTCTTAGACATGCCCTAACTTTCCTGTTATAGTATTTTTCAAATAAAGAGGTTATTCGTTGATTTATCTATTAACATATTTTCTCATTCAGTAGTAGTGTAAGGATGTTAGTTGCTATCGTATATGGTCCATAGCTTCTTTGTAACCACCTACTTCCGCAGTTATAAGAAGCATATATATTAATGCCATCCCCCTCATACAACTTTGAAACATCTGCTATGTATGACTTCTAATTGGAATCCTATGCATCCCAGATAGGACCGAACCCGTACATACTTATTAGGAACAACTAGATTTAAGCATCATACTTTGAAAATATAAACTTTATTTTGAAATACCACAACTCTACTTCTCCTATTAAACAAATGTAGTTAATCTTGATTTTCTATGACCATAACCTTGAAACATATAAAAATTAGACACTGGAGTTGTCAATGAATTGAAGAAAAGATTATGTGTAAATAGGGAAGCTCAGATGGCAACAATCATGAGAAAGTTATTATGACACACCATGGTTTATTCAATAACAACTGGGTGAAAATCAAAGAATATAATCTGACCAGGATGACGCGTCTTAATTTCCACTACCTGTCTTGAAACCCACCTTTTACACAAGTACCAGTGTAATTTTTTGGTGATTACTTAGATAAACATTAGCTCATTAAACTTATTGATAGGCTTGTTGTTGAACTTTATTGGTTGTATGTATCTTGTTGTCTACTAAGTTACAACCAGCAATTCAAATTTTTCAAGAACTGATAAATTTCTCAAATGAGACGGTAAGTTATTCCACGGATATAAAGTCAAAGCAGGATTACTTGTTATAAGCTATAATGCAGTTGAAGTACATCAGTACTAACATGCATTGATGTACACCTTCACAAGAAACCTTTTGATAATATCATGGCCCATATTTTTTTGCTTATGTAATCATGCAGGAATTTTTAGCTGGCTGTCACGAACTTAGCTGGTTTTGTCTAAGTCGTGCGGCACTTTTGCGTGTACGTTCACAAAGGTCAACCTTCCCGAAACCTCTTATGGTTCCTTAGGACCTACAAAAGAGACAACGGGTTAGAGAAAACGTTTTACATATGATCCACAAACAACCATTTCATCAAACATTTTATAGCCAATGCAAATTACAATCATAGACTTCACAAACTCTGAACGGTCACACACAAAGGATCATTGTCCATTACAGACCGAAATCCCTACAAGTGTCCACATGACACAACTCTCATTTATAAGCCGAAAACGACCACGAAAGCTAACTAAACTAGGGCTGTCAAGCCTACTGCTAGCCCGTTACTTGCTGTACAAAGCATGAACAAAGACCGAAAGACACGGACATACATGAGCATTACATCGAGCACCCTGTTTATATTATTGTCTGTGACATTCTCCCCCACTTATTGCTTCGACGTCCTCGTTGAAGCCATTGCAGACACTGCATCTCCTCGCCTTTTGCTGAATTTTCGATTTTCTACTCTAGCTGCAACTCGCCTCTTGGTTCCCAACTACTCTCCATCATTGATCCGCTATGTTGCTTCAACTCGCCAATGACTAACTCTGGTGTGGGGTCGGTTGAGTTGTACTGATCTTTGTTGATTCCTACGGATCCTTCTGATGAAGGAAAAGACCTGCCTTGTTATGCGTCAGTATCTCAATCGTCTCATGGTCGCTTAAATTGGGTGGATGTTTGTTGGAGCTTTAATAAGGATTGCCTTGCAAACTTTGAAGTTTTTGAGGTATTTTCTTCACTAAATTTGCCCATCAATTCTTCTTCAACTTAGTTGTCGCTTCCAAATAGGTTAGTATCACTTCCGCTTTCGGTTGGCATTCTATTGGGAAATGTAGCGGACAACCTACTCTTAGTAGCACCGATCACTATTGGTGAGGATTTGACAACTCTTATATTCCATTAGCTTTTTTCGAAGGGTCTTTGAACATACACAGAGCTCCTCTACTGGATAAATAAGAGAACCGAGGTACTCAGTTTCACCCATTCTCTCAAGTTGAGAAGGCAAAGGTTATTTAACTTTCCCCCCTCCTTGAGGTTGTACTTCATGTCTCGAGCTGGTTACTAGCCTTCGCCCGCTCTTTGCTCACACTTTCGAAGCACCCGAAGTGTTTGCACTCTTTGCGTTGAGTTAGCTACTATGATTCGCCTTCTCACCGCCATCGAGCTTTCGGAATGCAAGAAGTTTTGCTCCAAGAGAGCAAAATTTCACCTCAACTTGGAGCAAGTCTTTGATAGTTTTTGTCGCCTTTGGGATTGTACCATCTTCTCCATCATCTTTGCCGCCTAATCCTCCTGAGTAGAAAAGGTATAACACCCCATACTGCATACTTCGTTCCTTGGTCGAACACTTTTGCATCAACCCGAAGTTCTCCACTATTGGCTATCTTGATTAGAAGCCCGTTGACACCGGTCTTATGAAGTTCCCTGGCCTCTGCCCTTCAGCCTTGTCTTAGTACTTGGAGTTTGCCTCTACATTCTCTACCTCCTCGGACCCTTTTACGACCAACTTAGAGCAAGTTTTTGATAGTTTTGGTCGCCTCTGGGATTGTACCATCTTATCCATCATCTTTGTCGCCTACTCTTCTGAGTAGAAAAGGTATAACACCACGTACCACCTACTTCGTTTCTTGGTCGAGCACTCTTGTATTAACCCGAAGTCCTCCACTTTTGGCTATCTTGATGATAAACCCGTTGACACCGGTCTTATGAATTTCCCTGGCCTCTGCCTTTCCGCCTTGTCTTGGTACTTAGAGTTTGCCTCTGTATTCTCTACCTCCCCGGACCCTACGACTAACGCTCTCTCCATGAGAGCAAGGAATCGATCTCCACGAAAGTCTCGCCTCTACGGTACCATGGTGTTATCAAGCCCACGACACTACTATCCTTTGTCTTATATCTGTGTTATTTTCTTCGCGATCGGTAGATCCGCCTTTATGACACTATGACACTCCTTCGAGTCCACCTCCATTCTGATCGACGCTTAGCTTATGTGTAGTTGAGCCCCTTTGGACTCGTCGTCACTTTCTCGCCCCTTTCGACCACCTGCTTCAACATCTCTGTGTTCTCCGGGCAGTTCCGCTTGGTCGATGGAAAGACATACTACAACTCCCATGCATGGCCTCTGTCATCCTGTTCCAGGGCTCGTGCTGATTCTGTTCTCCTTAGCTTCCTTGATAGCAACATTCACTTACTCGGCCTTGTCCTTTGACTTGTCGGGCTCCCTTAAGCGAATATAAGCATTGGAGCAGTCTAACTTTCCAGTTGCTTCGATCATACCTCTGATGATCAAGTCCCCCCATGGGATTCACTGGTACTTGCACTCGGGATTCTCCTTTGGTGGTACACAACCCCCATATACTGCTGACTAAGGCTTTCATCCGACACAAAATTCGATGCACGCACAGAAGACCCGCCTCTGCGGTACTATGACATTCACTCCTTAAATCCATAGCCCTTCTTGTCGTCGTGTTATTCACCGAAGTGGAGCTCCTTATCATACCTTTACATAATCAACTTCTCCCGCATGTGTTGTATTGCCTTGAACTGTTCCACCACGATCCACTGCACCATGTCGCCTCTTGGTGACATCTTTGTTACATTCAGATTCTTGTTAGATGAACTCAGACTACAATCTCTCTATGTGTGGCCTCTGCCAACACATTGTAGGGCCTCCGCCACTTCCGATTGTGTTTGCTCCTTTGGCAATTGACTTTCATCCACCCATTCTCGAGTCACACCCGGACGAAGCATGACTCTAGGTAGTCCGTCGTCTAGTAGCTCTCGAAGTCCACAAATTTCGCTGAAATTGATGACCATTGTCTGGATCATGGATCTCTATCCCCCACCAGCACAATCTCTGTTGCGCATCGCTTTATTCATGACAACTCGAATAGTAGCACTGTGACATATTCTTCAAGAGTACCTGCCTCTGCGTCCTCTTACCCCGTGCTAAGGCCTTTTGATCCCAACTTCGCCTCAGCTAGTTGAGTCACCTTAGTTCCTTCGTCAAATGCTTCTATGAGTTAAGGTGTATGTGCCTCAAAGCTTCCTTCATCGTTGGCACCATACAGGATGAGTTTGCTCCATCAGAATAAAGGACCCATGGAACAAGATAATCCCGCTCTTGCCTCTACAAGAGTTTATATCCTTGACCTTTGTCTAAGGAAAGCTTCGTGCTTTCGCTCCATGTTTCATCTTCTACGTTGACTCCCTTCATGCGGCTTGGATACTTCATAAAGTTCTACCTTCGCCCCTCGATTTGCATTTAGTTGATGGTGGTCCTTAAGCCCACCATTCCACGGGTCAGCTCTCCATTGAGTTTGATTTTCACATTGGCTCTGGGTGTGCCTCCGTTTGGTGTTGCTATGGGTCGTTCCCCCACTTGATCTCACAATGTATCCACCAACGTATTACCTCATGCGAGATCATGCGACGACTCCTTGTTGCTCACTCAGTTCGTTTAGCTTTATGGAGTTGTTGTCTTGATGTACTCCTCAACATTTGCAGTCCGCTATACATGATTCTTCCTCTAGAGAACCAAGACTTATCCCTCTTGGATATCTGTTCTGTTCGAGTAACTTTCCTCTAGAAGTTTTGAAGATCACCATTCCCTTGGACTACTCCGTCTTACGAAACAAACTGTGTATTGTTTTGCCCTCGCAAATGCACTTGCTAGATTGTGACTATTCGCTAATACAGCCTCCGTTGCACCCTTCAAGGCCTAGCAATATGCTTAACTGGTTCACACTTCAACCTCCTACGGACGTGTTCTTCTCATGCCGAAGACCAAGTTTCGATCGCCTTGAGATGACCATGGACACTCCATCGTCCGATACAAGCCCTTGCATGAGTATTGAATTCTTCGAGTTAGCAATTCCTCTCACCTCTGTGAGCTTTGCACAACTTTTTCGGTTGTTGTGCAACCCATCTCACTTTGCACGGTCTCATCTTTTACCGAGCACCCTGCTTGCCATGAACACCGTCAAGTTTGGTTGCCGACTTTGAGCCGTAGCTCAAACTCAACCATCCCAACCTTTGTGCGCTACACATTCTTCCTAGTTTGCTTGTCCTTGTGGTGCTTCTCGCGTGAAGGGTTGGTCATTCCTCTGAATGTCAATCTTGGATGCCCACTCCTCTGTGTGACTCCTTTCCCTACATCTCAATGCATGTTTCCCCCAAACGATCATGCATACTGGTTGCACTCCACGCAACCCAGCTAGATCCCCCATATTTGCATGTCAAGTGTTTCTACGTGTGCTTGTCCTGCTCTGATACGAAATGTCACGAACTTTTAGTTAGTTTTGCCTAAGTCGTACGATGTTAGAACCCTTGCGGATTATAAGCTTGGGGTGATCTCTATAGGGGATTGGCCTCCTTGGAACTCTATAGGGGTTCCTCCCTCATTGGTTTTCTATTACATGAGCTGAAAGATAATTGATCTATTGATGATGAAAGAGGGGAGAATACAAGGTTATTTATAGGGCTTATAAACCCCAACTCCTAATAGGATTCCTGCTTAAGACTCCTACTCCTAACAACTCCTACTCTAACTCTAAGAAGCAACTTCTACTTCCAACAATTCCAACTCCAACTCTAAGAAGCAACCTCCAAACTAATCCTAATCATATTCTAACTTAACCCCTCCTTAACCAATCCCTCTTTAACTAGGATAAGAGGTGGTTAATTAGCGTGACATGTATCTTATTCTTCCCTCAAAATATCTTCCTCCAAACTAATCTTAACCTCGCCGGCCTCCTCACCTCTTTAATAGGGGTCGGCTAAATAAGATTTACATGTTTGCCCTCTTCAATGAAACTAAATTAGGACTCCCCTAACTAGAGTCCTAACATACGACACCATTGCGTGTCCGTCTGTAAAGGTCAGTCTCCTCGAAACCTCTTATGATCCCTTAGGATCTACAAAAGATAAAATGTGTGAGAGAAAGTGTTTCACACTGGATCCACAAGCAATCGTCTCAGCAAATACTTTATTGCCAATATAAATTACAACTACGGGCTTCGCAAGTTCTGAACGGTCGCACACAAAGGATCATGGTCCATTACAGATCAAAATCCCTACAAGTGTCTACATGATACAATTCTCAATTACAAGCCGAAACGGCCACGAAAGCTAACCAAACTATGGCTGTTAAGCCTACTGCTAGTCCACAACTTGCTGTACAAAGCATGAACAAAGACCGAAAGACACAGACATACATGAGCATTACATCGAGCATCCTATTTATATTTTTGTCCGTGATAAAAATGTGTATTATAACCAACATGTGTATTATATAATACATATATCTGATTTTCTTTTAGGAACTTCATAACCGACATGTGTTATATAATATATAAATTTTAACATTTGGATCTGTAATATATATATATAATATATATAAATTTTGCCATTTTATTTTATGAAGCCATAGGATGATGATGACGATATATAGAGAGAGCTAAAAAGAGCTTGTTGTACAAAGCATAAACAAAGACCGAAAGACATAGATGTACATGAGCATTACATCGAGCATCATGTTTATATTTTTATCCGTGACAATGTTATATGTTATAACCAACATGTGTATTATATAATACACATATCTGATTTTCTTTTAGGAACTTCATAACCAACATGTGTATTATATAATATATAAATTTTACCATTTGGATTTGTAAATCTTTTATGAAATTCTAGGTGCCAGAGAGGTTGAAGAACAGGATGATCTATTTATTCTTGTGGCTCCCCAGAATGCTGTTGGGAACTGTATAATTGATGTGAGTAACTGGTTTGAGAACTTTCTCTGTTCAGAGTACATTCAGTTAATATTTGGCTGACTGATCATTAATTGTATGTTTAGGATATGAAAGCTATGACAGATGCAGCTGGTAACCGTCCTGTGATTCTCGTCAATCCTCGCCTTAAGGTTGTACAAATGTTTCTTTGTCTTCCTCATAGTTCTACAACAAAGGGATGCAATGTTGTATTCTACATTACTGTTATCATCTAAGATGAAATTAGATGTAGGGGATTCACTCTCTTCCTCAGTGTACCCAGTTGAACCACTTGATCTACTGTGGTATCCCAAACACATTGCAAATAAGATGCTTAAGAACAAAATCTATTTGCTATATTGCATTCTCAAAAAAATAAACCTTTATTGATAAAATCATGGCAATAATTTTCTTCACGTGTGATATATTTCAGACAAGTGCACTAGAACATTGTTAGGCTTGTAGCTTGTTTATTAGCTCACCGTAACTTCTTAAGTTGCCTTATGTGCTCACAAACAAGGCTAAGCATGGTATTACACTGTCTTGTTAGGGATTGAATTTCTCCATAATAAGATACTTCATCTCCATATAGCCTATCTATTTACCATCTTTCGATGTTCTTGTTTAGACAAGAACATTGAGCTGCGTTAGTAACTTTCTCTGGTAGTGATCTTTTGTAAACTGATGGCTTTAGTTCATACTGCCAATTGCTGTCAATTGTTTTACTCTCTATTGCACCTTTTCTTTTAAGAGCGATCAACTTCAACTACTTCGTGTTCATGAACATGAGAATGATTATGCTGTGCCTATATAGTAGTTACATTGCCCTTGCTTATTTGATGATCTTGAAGTTTTCTTAGACCAGACTTACATGGAGATTTTTGTCTCGTCTTTGTCCTAACTTTCCTTGCCCCACGTCTGATATTTACAGGATATGCCAGCATCAAGTGGCATAATGCAAGTAAGCGAAACTTTTCACACTGTCACTTGCTCTTGAAAGATTCATCTCTAACTGTTGTTTCTAATTCAATGCCTCGAATATTGAAGACAATGGGAAGAGACAAGAGATTAGAATATGCTGCATCATTCGAGAACTGTTACTTCTTTCGGCTACTATATTATGCAGGAACACAGTATCCAATCATGGGCACTTTAAGGTTAGCTCCTCTCCCAGAAATTTGATTTCTTTTGTACTTGATAAGTCCCAAGTCACTTCCAGTATGTACTTGGTAATAACTGTTGAAGCTTTTTTTTTTTTCCCCTGTAAACATAGACAACATCACCAGTCTAGCTGAAGTGAAAACTAAAGGAAAATGCCATCACCTCTGAGACCTTGCTAATGAGTTTCCTTCTCAAACATTGTTCCTTTATGATTAGGGATTCTGTTGGATAGCCATGTTTATGGAAACCAAAGTAATCTGTGTAGGGTTCCAACCTTTTAAGTTTTCTATTTGTTTGCAAATGTTGCTGAGGACATACAATTTCTTTAGCATTTGTAACCTTGTTTATGACACAGGAAGTACTATATATTCAATGTAGATGTTAGTACAACACAGAACAGTTTCATTATCATTTTTGGTTTGGGATGGACCACTACACTGTAGACCACAGCTCCTATTTGGGATCAATAAGACAGGTTTTACTTGTGTTCCCAATTTCTCATCATGCTATTCCTTTCATACCTATTCTTTGTCTTTTACTAGATCAAATGGTCCTTTATGTAGCTGAAATCTTATAGTATACATATTTAATTTAACATCATCAACCTCCTTGGTGCAGGATGTCTTACCCACATGGGTATGAACTTTACAAGAGGATTGATGTATCACATGGAAAGGAGAAGTATGAGCTGATAGCCACATTTCCTAAAAGGCCAACCGGTGAGGAGATCAATGCTGCTTTTGAAGGAAAACCAAGGCAAGAAATTGAGGCTCCCTATCTTTATTCCAAGAAAAAGAAAGGATAATATAGTTCATGAGGCAACTATTGTGTATAAACAAAAAAATAGGACTTCTGTTCTTCTCCTTAAACTTAATTTGCAATTTGTCATTGATGCAGAAATAGAGAGAGAGCTACTGGGATCTGGTATGTATGGTGGTACATCACTTACCAAGAGAATTCAGTATCAGACGCTTTTTAAACTGAAATAAAAGATAATGTAGAACAATCTGACACCATGTTTAGGGGTTTCTTGAGTGGTATACTATGAACTGGAGAGAGCATTGGGCAAAGCAGGTGGGCGATCTGGCATTCAGTAAAACGTGAGTCCCCTTTTACTTTATCGTAATAATTTTCATTTTTTTCCCATATTCTGATATGGAACTGCTGCAGGATATTGAAGTTTAATCATCATGCAATACTTTTTTTGTTTTTTAGGTGTAATTAATGCCATTGTAAATGCTTATATTGAGGAGGGGGGTAGAGGGTGAGAGTAATGATTAGAATGCAAACACTCGTAGCCTTCCTCTGCTGCACTAGTTATTCTTGTTCTACTGCTACAGTTGAGGAGTAAAAATGGTTGGTTTAAGTATTTACAGTACGTGAATGCAAAAAATTACCATCGATAATTGCATCCATGCTTTTGTCAATTTATGAGGTAGTTCATAAGCATTTTATATTAGTGAACAGATAAATTTTGTAGAGCAAACAAGTCTTATTGCTGTCCGTCCGTATGAGAACAGAGCAACTGACATATAAAGTTCCCTGTGAAAATTATCTTCCACAATCATACGTAGGAAAATATTGAACCACATGACGATTTCAGTTCATTTATGATGTGATGAACATATTTCCTGTATTCTGCAAAAGCTCGGCCAGCATTGATCTCCATGTACGTCCAGCAGTCTGACATCCTAACTCAATATTTCCTGATTATGTAGTTTTCACAACTTTACACAAAATATCAAATAAGAAAAAGAAAATAGAGACCAGAAGGAATTAGAAAAACTGTTTGAAACATCAATTGTTTTCTTCAATACACATCAGCAAAATTTGCATGGGTATAAATGATTGATGGTGTGGAAATGTGGATATGGATGATGCTTGAATCAGTAGGACACCCCTGTATGCAGCATAGAGATCATGGAAGTAAGTCATAAGAAGAAAAAGAATATTAACAAATGTGTTAACGGACTCATCAAGGCAGATATCCAGATCAACAAATGTATTTAACCATAGATTGATGGATACTCCTCATTCAGCAAACAATCATATAAATATATCTGAGATACAATTTACCATATACAGCAAGGCCATACACTACAAGAAACTAATTACATCTCCGATGACCATAGCAGAAACTAATTCATGAAAAAAGAAAAGAAAATTTTAGAAACTATATATATGAGTATCAAAAAAGTCAACAAAGATACGTTGGATGTTATCCTCAAAGTCGCCCATAATGTTAGAGGATGGTTAGCATTATGGGCGACTACCTGAGATGGTAGTCCAAGCTTATCTTAAGTGGGATGTCAAAAGATTGATAAGGATGGTTTGCCGATGTCAAAAGATCAATGTCAGGAATTCCGACTCGATCCCTTTGATGCTCAAATCAATATAATTTCTAAAGTACAACGGACTCAAGGGATGCAAAAGAGGAAGAACGAGAGAGAAAGACCGTTTATAGTCCGAGATCTCTAACTACCCATGGGGTGACGATTGGATCGCTTAGATTGGATCGTTTGTCTGCAAGGTCGTGGGCTCAAATCCTGCCCGCCTTCAATGTTTATAGTTTCTAAAAAAAAAAGCACAAAAAAGATAAAAAAAAAGAAAAAGAAAAGAAAAAGTGACGAACTCCTAAGTGGTGAGTGACATGGCATTATCACCCCCAAAGGTGATGGTGATTGTAGCCGACTGATGATGATGATGCAAACAAAGTGCCGATGATGTCGATGTCAGTCACAAGGGTCAATTTTTTTGTCATCCTATCTATCAAGTGGAACATTAATCTGCATTTCCAGCTGAGGCAAAAAGCCCCCAACTCTAGTTTGTTTGAAAGAGACACAAATTCTCTTCAAAAAAAAAAAAAAAAGTCAACTGGCCTGCCTCATCATAATAATATATGGTAAAAACTAATAAATGCAATGATTTCAATCATTCGTAAACAGAGAGCCGATTAGACCAAATCCTATGTTACATGCATCATCCATTTATCTAAAAATTGAAACAAGAACATAAGGGACAAAGAAACACAAAATGATCCATAATTGCTATGATATTTGACATAGGAAAAAATCTACTTACCTGCCTATTAAAAGACGACGCCTACGAAAGATTCCAGGACCAAATAAATTGACAATTCTCTCAACAGATGATGATGATGATGATATCACTCTTACTTAAAAGCTGATGATGATGATGATATCACTCTTACTTAAAAGCTTATTGCAGCATTTTGTTCAATGATCCAACCCAAATTATCCACATACATCTTCAAGACAGATGATGATGATGATGATGATGATGATGATATTAGAGGTAAAAAAAAAAAAACAGGATGGGCAAGAAAGAAATATCGAACATCATAAGTTTATTTATTTGTTCCTTTTTTTTTATTTTTTTATTTAATCAGATTGATTCATCAGAGACTTGGATGCTCAATCGATATCGAGACCATACATAACCCCAACGTATCTGTGGTGGATCGATGCATCAAAGTGCTTCGCCGTCAGCTTCCTAAATGCCCGAGCAGTAAGCAAGCTATCTGAGCCAGCCTGGTGGCAAGTCCCCACCCTGTCCACCTCCAACTGCTCGGCTACCTTGTTGAGCCCCCCGTGGAGGCTGTTTGAGAACCTCATCAGGTGCTTGATGTCGTACATGACCGGGAAGAAGGTCCTGATGAGCTCCGAGAACCCCTCTCGGGTCTCCGGAAGCCTTCGGCAGGTTAGGATTTTTATGAGGTACCCCAAGTCGTAAGCACAATGGAAGGTCACCCACCGGACGGAATCATTGAGGACCACGCCGGACGCCATGAGGAGCTCCGCAAACCGGTTGGCATCCACCCCCTGCTCCCGATTCCTCTTGAAATCGATGTCGGACTTCCTGAGGAGATCGATGGAGTCCGGGTTGCTGATGTCACGGTCAACGTCGAACTCCCTGAAGTTGAACTGCCACACGACGGGGCGGCCGCCGTTGGCGGAGGCCGGGAGGTTTCCTTCCGCGTCGGAGAAGGTGAGGCCGAGCTGGATGAGGTGGAGGAGGTCGACGTTTGCGCGGAGGACGTGGTAGTTGCTGTCGGCGACGGTTTTGAAGTCGCCGAGGGGGCGGATGGCGACGCCCGGAAACTCGGTGTCCATCGCGACGAAAGGGAAGTCGTCGACGACCTCGCGGATCACGGCGAACTCGGCTTCGAGGTTGTCGGCCCAGACGTCGCGGAACTCGACGCCGGCGGCATCGTCGCCCTTCGACATGGGTTAGGGATCGGGTGGGTTGCGGGACGGAAGAGGTGGTGGTGCATAAACAAATCCTAGATCTCGGTGAGGGAGGGAAGCGGGATCGAAACCTAAATCGGCAGAGGGAACGAGATCTGAGGCCGAGAGGAAGCCATTCGTGGATCGAATTGGGATCGGAAGGAAGAAGGAACGGGGACTACTCTTCTTAAGGGTTCTTCAAGGCGATCGATGTAGCAAGCATAGCACAAGGGGAAAGGGAAGAAAGAGGAAACTTTTCCTCAACAGTTTCAGTTTCGTGTCGGTGACGAACGAAAAGAGGGGAAACGACCATGGAAGAGAGCAACAGGAAACGTGTTTCGGCCATCCTCTTCCGATTACGCGGCTGGCTGGGATACCACGACACGTCTTTAAAGTCGAGGAATGGGCGTGCCGTGTCCCGCCGGAACTGGTTAACTGGTACAAACCCGACATAGTTATTTTTTGTTAGCCCCCACCCACGAGGTATACAACCATTGCGATTGGTGAGAGGTCCGGGACCCACCGCAACTCACGACGTGGCCGAATATTTTGGCGAATCACATGGCTGGTAGCACCAGCGGGTACGACACAAACGTAGGGAAAAGTAAAGAAAAACGTTCGCGAGCAATAAATTTGCCAACCAGCCCGGAGAGGGGAGAGAGGGGAGGGGAGGGGCCCACTCTTAATAATAATAAGAGGCGAAACGGGGCCACGGATGTCGATGGGTGCGCGTGCATGTGACAGACACAGCCGCGCGTTTGTGATTTGTACGCGCCGAAGAGGAAGAAGGCGGCGTTTGCTCCGACGCATGTGTCGGTCATGCACACACCGAAATTTTGCGTCTGGTGGCATTCTGATGCATTATGAAACCCCAAGAAATGCATTATTACTCCAACCATAATCCACTTCCATACATGCATGGGTCAAGTTTTTTTTTTTAAAGTAAGAAAAAGGATGATCTAAGACATTATATTGTTACGCAGGTCATAGGTCTTACCGCAATGTAATGAAGATTTCTTCAATTACCTGCGCATAAATTGAGCATGAAGACCGTTGTATTCTTTGGTCGTGAGGTATAAGGCCACGTAGCGGATCATCCTATATCACAAGTCAAAATTAAGAAAACAGTCAACCCAATGAGAGAAAGCAAACACATCAATCAACAGAGTGCGTACCCTATTTCAAATCAATGAGAAGGGGATACAAGGCTGAGGTCTCGGTTGTCGTTTGGACACTCTTATCTTGTCAATATCAACAAAGAGTCTTGCTCATTGACCCATCCTTTTCCAGTTGATCTGAGACAATTTGGACAAAATGGAAATATAAAGAATGATCAAACAAAGACCAATCCGGACTAACACCAAAGACATTAAGGACCTCTTTTACAAGTCTTGTTTACATACGGCGTTCTTATTCCGGTACTATACTGCTTTGTTCACACAACAATTCGGATACCATCAAGTTTGTAGTCCCCGGTTGGAATTGCGGGAGGCTCAAAAGCAGGTTAATGGCTTTACAGTTCACATGCTACATTCACAAATTCCATTCGAAGCCCAAACACTAGAGAACAACTATATTCATGAACTTCCTCTTTGCGAAAGCTAGCCACCACTTGTTAGGGGTGCCATTAGGCCTATAAGCACAGTTGAGCAGCCTTCCACTTGTCTCCTCTCTTATCTGCTTCAAATAGTTCCTGAATAACTCTGCAGTTCCACAAATTGATGTTGATGTTAAATAATATGGTTAAGCAAGTTCCATATGCACATTTATGTATTTAAATTAAAAAAAAAATAGCCTTAGTTGTTTTAAGCCAATTGCTACGTAGTATTATCAGATGATGACACAAAATAAATACCTGCTTCATCCTGAGTCCGTGGAACAGAAAAAAGACCAGGAAAAGGAAAACCCGGCTCTCCAGGCACAGGAACCTTCTCTAGGCCCAAATTAATGATAGCTTTGGTCCCCACAGCAAGAGTTCTGCAACCCTCCAGCCGTTTCAGAGCCACATTGATGTAGAATGTCAAGTAGATAAGGAGCTTGTCAGCTGGGCTCTTGATGTCAAAATTTTTAAAGAAAACATTTGCTCGAAAGAAAGTTATTGCCTCATCAACAATGTCGATTTTGTCTGGAAAGATGTAAATACCAAATGAGTGAAAACTCACGTATTAGATGTTTGGTCTGGAACAAAATTCAGATATCACAAACAACTAAGGTAGGCATGAGACAACCTTGATCTGAGACAGGAGCAGGACCCTTAATATGAGTTTTCAATGGAAGAAGGGGGCAACTGCAGGCTTTTGTTATACCTTCTTCATCAACAAAACTAGAATGATAAACCTGCCACAGCAGAATAACATTAAATATTATGGTGATTACCAGCAACAAAAAACAACTTGTTCGTTAAACAAGATTCAAAGATCCAATATAAAGAAAATTAGCGATCTCCCATGAGGATGAATCTGAAAAATAAAAGAGCTTATCACCATGACAAAGTTCAGTACTAGTTGTTATGGTAATAGAAGCTACCTAAGTTTCTTTTGTCACAAATTGTGTTATTGCTACTTGTAAACTAAAGTTCGCCTTCAATAGTTTCTACCAGCAGTTTAAATAGGCGCCCGGGTGCTTGCCCAAGCGCTTAGGCGAGGCGAGGCGATGCCCGAGCACCTCAAGGGTGGACCAAGAAGTGCTTCAGTGAGGTGTCGCCTGGGCACTCACCTGAACCCAAGTACCAAGGGCCTCGAGCGAGCACCCGGTTCAAATGAAGCAATTGAACCAGACTTTTAACACTGGTTTGGTTCAACAATCGAACCAACTAGCCACTTTCTTACCCACAAAAGCCACCCCCCACACCCCCGTGCGACCCCAGCCATCAACCCTAGAACAGCTTCTGCCTATGCCGTCGAAGCTCTTTGTCGCTGCGTCCACCACAGACGCAATGGATCGAGGCTTCCTCTGTCGTCGACGAACCGGTCCGACGACCTAGCCTTTGTTAGCAGCTTCCTTCCGCACCACTGCTTCCGTTTATGCATCTCCTTCCACCGTAGACGGAGAGGATCACAACTTCATCAGCTACCGACAGACACCTCTAAAACTTCCTCCGCCCACGATGTCACCATCTGTAGTTTCCGTTGCTGTCGTTGCTGTTGTCCGCCATTATCACTGCTGTTGTCCGCAGTTTCCTCTGTCATCACCGCTGTCATCCGAAAGTTCCACTGTCGGTAACTTTTTCTTCCCCTCTTAATAGTTCTTTTCTTCCCATCACTTCACTCAAGCATAGTTCTTTTCTCCCCCTCTTAACTGTTCTTTTCTCCTCGTCCACAATTCTTTTCTCCTAGTCCAAAAGTTCCACTGTTAGAGCACCTTGCTTTGCTTAGGCGAGCGCTTAGCGCCTCGGGCATTTTGGGATTTTGGCACCTTTTGGCGCCTAGAGCTTTTTAAATCACTGGTTTATACCTCCTCTTCTCTAACTATAGGATCATCATGTTGTACGGCCATGTAACTCTTACAAGACATTCAAGTGTTCACATCAATTGTTTCTCCATCCAAAGGATTTCATTAAAGAGTCAAATATCATTTTATCACAACACTATGAGTACTGTACATATTATACTTCCAGTTTGCTTTAACTAATCAAGATTCCAGGGACATGGAAACCTAAAAACAACAAAAAACTTTCAAAGTTGTTAGTGAATCTGTGACTTTTCTATTTCAACCTCATGTTACCTTAACACAGGTACATCCATGAGTTTGACACCCTCAAAGATGTCAACACAGAAAAAGTTTCCATCTCAATCAACACATATACTGCCTACTGTCTGTCTCACATTGTTAAAAAAATAATAAATAGTTTCTGCATTGGCAAGGAAGTCTCTTTACCACCATTATATGTGTTTGAACTAGCGAGTTACACTCTCAAGCATTACCTGTTTCACACTCATGGAAAGTATTCTTGAAGTTGATAATCTCAATTCCTTGTTTTATAACACATTGCAATACAAAAATTAGATCAGTTATTAATGGAATCATTCTTTGACACTTCAGATTCTTGGTTAAGGCAGTTTCTTTTGAAAAAATCAAACAAATTTAGTATTTACTTCCATGAAACTCGCATTCCAATATGATTTGGTAAATGTATGTGCAGATTCAGAAACTACACTTTATTTCTCATAACAAGTCCTTAAAGTAAGAACCTTTCTGTTCCAATTTAAAACACCCAAAGCAAGGCAGTGTTTTTCACCATTATTTAGCAACAATATCACAATAGTTGCAAACACTAAGGGGGGAACTCATTCACTCCATCCAAGAGTAACACTCATATATATGGAAATGATATTTCTTCTTATTTAATAACCAAATCACAGCCCAGCCTAAGTATTCAGCTCTAACTTCCAAAAATTCCTTAAATCATTACAATCAAATTATCAAACAAATCCGAGCAATGCTTATAAAGTTGGTTCCTTAGGTCTTCCTCTTGGCAGAACTACAAAAAGAAGGCAGACAGATCCTTTTCACAAGCTTGAAGAATCAGGTTTCTCATTTCCTTCAAGTAGGAACCTTTTACATTTTAAAATAAACCACATCTCCTTGAAAATTACACCATATTTAACAAATTACTATGAGATTTACAGTGTTGACCTGCTCATTAGCTGCATAAACAGTGCAGAGTTGACTGAAACTCCTGCACATGTTACATCATTGCTACAATACTTTAAAGTCCTATAATGAGATGTGGTCGAGTCATCCCAATAATCGAGCTATAATTTCAAGAAAAAAGCAATCATGTTCAAAGAGCATGGACAGATAATAATCACAGAAACAAGAAAAAGACCTTGATTAATGTATCTAAAGGAGAACTGCATATTCAAACATCAAGATCTACAGAAGATACATTACTTTTTCTTTATGATCAAATCTCTAAAGAGTCCTATGCAGATCTCAAGATCTTAAAATGCTAGAGACTGAAGGAGGTTGGAAGAATAATATTCAATGAACCTTTTTTCTTAAATATCAATAACACAAAGGAAGATAACAGGGGCATCATGAACCACTAAGCTGATTCTTCCAATCATAATTCTGCCAAGCCTGTGACAAGAGTCAAACTAGCCAAATCCCAAAATCATCACTCAAAGTGTAAGCATTTTTTAATCTATCAGTGTCTAAACACTAAGTGCCAAAATCTAGAACTATTATTGTCAGAACAAGATTTTTCCACAAATACCTAGATTTGTGGCTGCTAATTCGCCAAACAAGCTATCTCAATCCATCTCTCGACATGCCAAAGGCATCGCCTTTCATTTACAATTGATGCATTTACTAACTATCCTTTAAAAATCACATAAATATGAGGGCAATCATCTGGATAAGCAAATCTCTCATTGTCAAAAGCATCGTTCCAAGCCTAGTATTGTATCCAAATACAATTTCGGAAAAAAAAAATCCATAAGCAACAGGATCATCGCATTTCCTCCACTCACATCTATTTTGCTTTCCCTTTTGCTCCTCATGACAGGGCACAAACATCAGCAAGAGCAAGTAATTTAGGCATTGGGCAAATCCTCTAACCAAATACATACAAACCTATGAACAGTTAATTATTAGGCGAAAAAAAGACCAATTAACACATGCTTCAATGAGACACTTGAGATAGGAGACTTAGACGTAGATCTAACAAGAGCAAGACCGAATGGAACACCACTGCAAATGATCCAAGGTAAAAAATTTTGATCATGCATAGGGAGAAATCAAATTTGGTCTTTGTGAGATTGAGCGATGATGGAAGGAATATCTATGGGAAGACAGGGATAGGAACTGCAGGAAGGTTCGGGTCTCCATTTCTTTTCCTGATGGACAGGTAATTTTGTTCCCACGCCCTTGAAATTTCACGAATCATTAGACTATATGTGGTCACTTTTTTTTTTTTGACCTGTAAATGGATCAGGTCATAGTAGACCCAACTGGATCTGATTATCCGATAAACAAATGATGCAACGTTCACTTAATACCAAGGCCTGGATCAGGTTACAGTTTGGTTGGATTGACTCAAACCAAGCCTGGATTTGATTCGCCTCGAACCCGACCAAGTTTTATTCAATTATTGCATATGCTTGTGCAAACGTACATGTTTCCCCAACCATGTAGATAACCTAAGTATTAGACTGGCTATAATTCAAACAAAGGAGGGAGCATCTCAACCTGCATTGATTTTGGATGTTGAATACAGATAAAATGATAGAACCCTAGGGTTATATCTTGGAGGAAGAGGGTAGAAAAGGGGGATAATCAATCTCTTCGAGGGGATCGGACCTCCTAGATCACTTCGAGGGGATCTGTCTCCTAGGGTTTTGCCTTTTGGCTAAAATGTTAGAACCCTTGCGGATTCTAAGCTTTGGGTGATCTCTATAGGGGATCGGCCTCCTTGGAACTCTATAGGGGTTCCTCCCTCCTTGGTGCTCAAGCCATTAGCTAAAGAAAGATGATAAAAAGTGGATGGTTACAAGGCTATTTATAGGCCTTCAATCCCTAATTCCTAAGAGGACTCCTACTCCTAACAAGTCCTAACAACTCCTACTCCAACTCCAATAAGCAACTCCTTCCAACAACTCCAACTCTAAGAAGCAACCTCCAAACTAATCCTATTCTAACTTAACCCCTCCTCAACCAACCCCTCTTTAACTAGGATAAGGGATGGTTAATTAAGGTAACATGCATCTTACTCTCCCCTCAAATATCTTCCTCAACTAATCCTAACCTAGCCGACCTCCTTACTTTCCTTAATAAGGGTCGGCTAGATAGGATTTACATAAATGCCCCTTAGATTTTACATGATTGCCCTCTTCCATGAAACTAAATTAGAACTACCCTAGCTAGAGTCCTAACATAAAACTAATACTTCATTCCTTGATTTTCATAAAGAATTTACAACCTTATTTATAGTGCTATGCCAAGAGTCCCGCTCAACTTCGACTCATAACTAACTGATAAACTCCTAACTAAAAATAATAACTGATTCCATCCCAACCGAAGATAAAAACCAACTCTAACCACTCATAATTGACTTGATGAGGTTCACTCGACCCATAACTGACTCCAACTAACATGACTCAACCTAAATAGATGGACCCGACTTAGCTAGGGTCCTACCAGACCCGCCCACTTCAAATCAGCATTGTCCTCAAGCCTGAGCAATATAAGATTTTGGGAGCACTTCAATATTTGCCACGCATCACGACTCTTTGATCAATCAAATAGGGTCTCCACTTGGTGTAAACAATGGGTCGATTTTTTGGTGCAGTAGTCACTGTAGTCTTATCAGGACCCATTTTTATCTGATGGCTAGTGGTCGTACCATGTCTTCTTTTGAGGATCACCACTTCGAAGCCTTCCTATGGCATCAAAAAGAAATCTATAAGTAATTGTTTGCCCAGTATAATCAGCTTTACCTTTGAGCACATGTTATCACAAATTAGGATTTGCCCATTAACAATCTTGTCTTCAGATTTGGCATAGCCTTCATGATCAAACTCCACATTATCAATTTTTTATTCCTCCTTGGCTGGTTCAATCGTCATAAGTTTATCACGGCCTTCACATTCGGGCTCTACATTGTCAGTTTTTATTTTCTCCTTGATTGGCTCAACCGTCAGAAGCTGCTCTTGTTTGTGATTGTCTATGTTGACCACCTTGAAGTCCTGTCTATTGAAGCTTTTGTTTCAGCGAGTGTCCATAATGATTTTTCCTTCATGTACACTAGCGAATGATACGACTGCTATCATGGTGCGGGGATGACGAGCTTTAACTTCGCATCGAATCTCGAGATTATGTCCCTCAATAAATTTTCTCACTAGTTGTATCTCGAACCAATCTCGGGTTTGGTTCGATAGGCGCTCAAATATGCTCTGGTACTCCTGTACTGTGGAAGTATGTCGGAATTTGACGAGTTGTCCATTAACGATCTTGTACTCCGACGATTCGAAGCGAATCAGGAGCTCTCTCTTAAATTGTCCCCACAAAGGGACTCTGTGATAAGTCTTATATAAATCATACCACTGGATCGCATCACCTTCGAGTTGAGTGGAAGCTATCTCCACCATGGATTCCTCTGGAGTCCTGTGAAAATGAAAAAACTTTTCAGCACGTGAGATTCAACCGATTGGGTCTCCATCTTCCCATTTGGGAAACTCCTTACGTGGGTATCTTGTGTCTTGCCCTTGATCATACTTTTCAGATCGACTTCTTCTGAATTCACGGAGGAGTTCTTGCAATCTATCTTCTATGCGGGCCTCAGAGGCTTTAAACTTTGTGTCTAGTGCATCATCCATCGCCATCGCATTAGTATGTCGTATTTGGTGTGGCTGCAAAGGAAGTGGGATGGCTATTTTTGGATCGCATCACCTTCGAGTTGAGTGGAAGCTATCTCCACCATGGATTCCTCTGGAGTCCTGTGAAAATGAAAAAACTTTTCAGCACGTGAGATTCAACCGATTGGGTCTCCATCTTCCCATTTGGGAAACTCCTTACGTGGGTATCTTGTGTCTTGCCCTTGATCATACTTTTCAGATCGACTTCTTCTGAATTCACGGAGGAGTTCTTGCAATCTATCTTCTATGCGGGCCTCAGAGGCTTTAAACTTTGTGTCTAGTGCATCATCCATCGCCATCGCATTAGTATGTCATATTTGGTGTGGCTGCAAAGGAAGTGGGATGGCTATTTTTGAGGCTGTGAAATCATATGCAGATGGCAGTTGAGGGCTGGCAACAGAGGTGGCAACGGCTTGCCTGGGGGAGATGGGGAAGACAGCAGCGGGGCCGACGGTTGGCAACAGCGGCAGGCCGTGGGGAGGAGGCGTAGGAGGACGACGACAGCGTGGCTGCAGGCGGTAGCGTCGACGACCCACGACGATGGAACGCTGGTGGTAGAGGAAGGGGTTGCAGCGAGGGTCTGGTGATCGCTGGCTGGGAAGCAGTAGCGGCACACTGCTATGCGTGGCCATATGGATGAAGGCAGCAGCAACGACTGCTACGGCAGGGGAGAAAGGGAAGAGCAATGTGCTCTTCTTCTCTTTCTCTTTCTTTTCTTTTTATTTTTTTGATGGATGCTGCAGTAAGATATTGCTGCGATGACGATGATGGTGAGATTGCAGGGCAAAACGGAGATGAGAAGAGATGGTGAGGATGCCGACGATGATAATAAACGATAGCAGCGAAAAGTGCCGAGGAACGCGGCTCTGATACTAGATGATAGAACCCTAGGGTTCTATCGTAGAGGAAGAGGTTAGAAAAGGGGGATAATCAATCTCTTCGAGAGGATCGGGTCTCCTAGATCACTTCGAGGGGATCTGCCTCCTAGGGTTTTGCCTTTTGGCTAAAACTAATACCTCATTCTTTGATTTTCATAAAAAATTTACAACCTTATTTATAGGGCTCTGCCAAGAGTCCTGCTCAACTTCAACTCATAACTAACTGATAAACTCCTAACTGAAAATAATAACTGACTCCATCCCAACCGAAGATAAAAATCAACTCTAATCACTCATAATTGACTTGATGAGGTTCACTCGACCCATAACTAACTCCGACTAACATGACTCAACCTAAATAGATGGACCCGACTTAACTAGGATCCTAACATAAAAGCACTAGGATGTGCAACCAAATCAATCTCATGTATTGAATTAGAATACTGGTTAGATAAACTATGAAAAATAACAATTAGAATTTTATAAAACCAAATGTTATCTTGCCTATGAAAGCAACAAATATACATCACAGGATCGTTTCAAGACTAAAATTCGAATGAATTGGTTTCACTTGCAATTAACAATAGAAGAAGATGGTTCATAAACTAAAATGGGTTTGAAGAAATTCTTGTAGACATCAGCTAATTAATAATCCAAACCATTTGATATGGGCACCAAACTATTTCTAGAACAAATATAATGCAATCCAAAATGTCTGCTGCTCATCTAAAGCACCATTAACTCATTACACAATAGCAACTCTTGTTACACAATAGCAATTCTTGGCCACAGATCAGCACATTCCTTCCTGATGGGTATCACAATGGCAGATCCTGCAACAGTCGAGATGACTAACAAAGTGTCATTATGTTCCAATACTCGAAACAAGGATCATATGTGAGTGAGATCCATAATATACTATAGATTAAATTAATATCCATAATAACAAAGTGTCATTATGTATTGGCGAAGAGTTGCAATCTAGCAAGTGCGTCTGCGAGGGCAAAACAATGCACAGACTGTTCAGCAAGTTGGAGTAATCCAAGGGAATGGTGGTTCCGAAACTTCCAAAGGGAAAGATGCAAATAGGAAAGTTACTCCAACAAAACATATATCCAAGAGGGATAAGTCATAGTTCTCCAAAGGGGGAATCATATACAATGGACTGCATATGTTGAGGAGTACCTCAATACAACAACTCCACAAAACTCAACGGACTGAGCGACCAGCAAAGAGTCGTCACATGATCTCGCATGAGGTAACGCATTGATGGATGCATTGCGAGATCAAACGGGGAAGAAACTCAAGGCAACACCAAACGAAGGCACACTTAGGGCTGATGTGAAAATCAAACTCAATGGAGGGCTGACCCGTGGAATGGTGGGCGCAAAGGCCACCATCAACTCAATGCAGATCAAGGAGCGGAACAACTTGGGTGGAACTTGGTGAAGTACCCAAGCGTAGAAGATGAAACATGCAGTGAAGGCACGAAGCTTTCCTTGGACAGAGGTCAAGGACATGAACGCTTACAGAGGCAAGAGTGTGATCATGTCGTCCTATGGTTTCCTCATTCTGATAGAGTAGATTCATCCTGCATGGAGCCAAAGACGAAGGGAGCTTCAAGGGGCATACACCTTATCTCGGAGAAGCATTTAACGAAGGAACTAAGACAAACTCAACTTGCGGAGGCGAAATTGAGATCAGAAGGCCTTAACACGAGGCAAGAGGACATAGAGGCAGGTACTCTTAAAGAATATGCTATAGTGCTGCAATTCGAGTTGTCATGAAGAAAGCGATGCTTAGCGAATATTGTACTAGTGGGGGCAGAGGCCTAGGATTCAGACAATGGTGCACCAATTTCAGCAAAGTTAGTGGACTTAGAGAGCTACTAGACGACGGATTATCCTAGAGCAATGCTTCGTCCGGGTGTGACCCGAGCGTGGGTGGACGAAGGTCAATTGCCAAAGGAGCGAACACAATCAGAGGTGGCAGAGGCCCTATGATGTACTAGCAAAGGCCACACATCGAGAGATCATAGTCCGAGTTCATCCCACGAAAATCTAAATACAATAAAGATGTCATCAGGAGGCAACATGATACAACAGATCATGGTGGAATAGTTCGTGGCAATACAACACACGAGATAAGTCCTGTGAGAGACTTGATCATGCGAAGGTATGATCAGGAGCTATTGGGAGCTCTACTTCGGTGAACAACACGATGACAAAAAGGACTATGGATTCAAGGAGTGAATGACATGGTACCGCAGAGTCGAGTCTTCTATGCGTGCATTGAATTTTGCATCAGATGAAAGCCTTGGTCATCAATATATGAGAGTTGTGTACCACCGAGGAAGAATTCTGAGTGCAAGTACCAGTGAGTCCTATGGGGGTACTTGATCATACAGAGGTATGATCAGAGCGATTGGAGAGTTGGACTGCTTCAGAGCTCATATTCGCTTAAGGGAGCCCGACAAGTCAGAGAGCAAGGCCGAGTAAGCAAATGTTGCTACCAAGAAAGCTAAGGAGAACAGAATTGGCACAAGCCCTGCAATAGGATGACGGAGGCCATGCATGGGAGTTATAGTTTATCTTTCCATCGACTAAGAGAAACTGCTCGGAGAACACAAAGGTGTTGAAGCAAGTGATCGAAATGGACAAGGAAGCGACGACGAGTCCACAGGGACTCAACTACCCAAAACCGAGCATCGATTAGAATAGAGGTGGACTCAGAAGAGTATCACAGTGTGTCACAGAGGCGGATCTACCGTTAGCGAAGAAAGGGAAGCAGATACGAGGCAACGAATAATAGTGCCATGGGCATGGGAATGTCATGGTACTGCAGAGGTGGAACTTCCGTGGAGTCATCGATCCCTTGCTCTAATGGTGGCAGAGCGTTGGTCATGAAAGGGGCCGAAAAGGTGGAGAATGTAGAGACAAACTCTAAGTACCAAGACAAGGTTGAAGGGTAGAGGCTAGAGAACTTTGTAAAACCAATGTCAACGGGCTTCTCATCAAGATAGCCGAAAGTAGAGGACTTTGGGTTAATGCAAGAGTGCTCGACCAAGAAACGAAGTAGGCAGTACGTGGTGCTATACCTTTTCTACTTAGAGGAGTAAACGACAAAGTTGATGGAGAAGATGGTACAAACCTAGAGGCAACCAAAACTATCAAAGACTTGCTCCAAGTTGGGTGAAATTTTGTTCTTATCGGGCAGGACTCTTGCATTCCAAAAGTTCAATGGTATTGAGAAGGTGAATCACAATAGTTAACTCGATGCAAGGAGTGCAAGCACTTTAAGTGCTTCATAAGTGTGAGCAAAGAGTGGGCAAAGATTAATAACCAGCTCAATGCATCAGGCAAAGTCAAGTAACTTTTGCCTCCTCAACTATTAAGAGAATGGGCGAAACCGAGTACCCTAGTTCTCTTATTTATCCAGTAAAGGAGCTCTGCATAAGTTCAAAGACCCTGCGAAGAAACCTAATGGAAGGCAATAATTAACAAATCCTCACAAATGGTGATCGATGCTATCGAAAGTAGATTGTTCGCTTCATTTCTCAATAAAATGCCAATCGAAAACGAAAGTGATGTGAACCTACTTAAAAGTGACAATTAAGTAGAAAAAGAATCGATGGACAAATTTTGTAAAGGATCTCAAAAACTTCAAAGTCTACGAGGCGATGCTTGTTAAAACTTCAACAAGCATCGACCAAGTTTAAGCACCATGAGACTTTTGAGATATTGGCGTATAACAAAAAAGGTCTTTTCCTTCATCAGAAGGATCCACAGGAACCAACAAGGATCAGCACAACTCAACCGACCCCACACCAGAGTCAGTCATTGGCGAGTTGAAGCAGCATGGCAGATCAAACTTCAACTACTCAACAACAACGCCATAGAGCAGCTGAGAGCCAAGAGGTGTGTTGCAGCTAGAGCAGAATATTGAAGACTCAGCAAAAGGCAAGGAGATGCAGTGTTAGCAACGGATTTGACGAGGATGTCGAAGAAATAAGTGGGGGAGAATGTTACGGAAAAAGATATAAACAAGGTATTCGATATAATGCTCATGTATGTCCATGTCTTTTAGTTTCTATTCTTGCTTTATATAGCATGTAGCGGGCTAGCAGTAGGCTTGGCAACCCTAGTTTGATTGTCTTTGTGGTCGTTTTCAATTTATAAACTAGAGTTGCGTGATGTGGACACTTGTGGGGATTTCGGTCAGTAATGGACTATTACCCTTTGTTGTGCGACCATTCAAAGCTTATAAGTCCATAGTTGTAATTTGTATCAGCTATAAAGTGTTTGCTGAAATGGTTGCTTGTGAATCCCGTGTGAAACGCTTTCTCGTTTTCTTTTTTGTAGGTCCTAAGGGACCATAGGAGGTTTTGGGGAGGTTGACCTTTACGGCGGACACGCAAGGGTGCCGCACGACTTAGGCAAAACCAGCTAAATTCGTGATAGAACGGGAAAGAAGGAAGCAATGAACATGAAATAGGGAAGAGGGAAGTGGTTGCAGTGAACGTAGGAGGGCTACGATGAATGGTGCAGAGGTAGGAAGGAGGAGGGAGGAGAAAGAGAGAGATATTCAGAGGAGGGGAAAAAGTTGCCACTGCTGGAGGAAGACGTCACCGCTACCATCAGAAGAAGACGTCGTCGTTGCCATCAAACGAAGACGTTACCCTCCAACACCATGGTTGTCGCTGGAGGAAGATGTTGCCGCTACCGCTAAAGGGGGTTTTAGCATTAAGGTATAGCTCGTGCATGGTTTCATCGAACTTCGAGCCATAAGCTTGATAGATAATTGGTTCAATTGAACTAGATAGAATTGTTTAGTTCGACTCAAGCTCAACTTAGCTTGAGTTGAACTAGGTGATCAAGCACCTAGGTCGCACCTGAGTGAAGACACCCGCCCAACCCAATTAGCGGACTCTCGAGCCTAAGCTTCGCCTCACTTGGGCGCCTAGGTGAGCACCCAGGACTTCACTGGTTCGTGTAACAACTTTAAACACATAACCCAAAATCAAATTCTCTAGAAAAGCACAAATTTACGAAACCAATCCTCCTCATGTAGTCCTAGCCATCAGATGAGCCACAAAAACAAATAATTTAAAGGAAGGAGATTAAACAATAAGTATTTGTGATCAACAGCATCAAACATTTTCTGACATCATAAAGAAAGATAGTAGAGGACAGACAAGAGGTTAACAAAGCTCAAGTAATTACGCTCCAAAGCCTATCATCATTATTTTAGATATTTATTATAAGCCAGTGTTTCAATACCCAGTTCCTCCCAACCAGAAGAAGTACATCATTCTTGGATCAATGAATAATTGAAAAAAAAAATCATCAATGGAGAATTTTGCTGAGTCAAGTACATTGGTTGTAATTGACTCAATCTAGACAGTATAACAAATCAAAAATGAAATGTTATTGAAGTAAATCAAGTCTAGTTGATTCAAAAGATCATTTTAGTTATTAAAGTAAGGAGTCCAAAAAGTGGTTTGAAATGCTTTACCATCTAATGGTCAAGATCAAGTTGCAAAAATCAATCCATGTAATAAAATTATATTCCAGATGTTGCTTAAATACATGGCAGCACAACAAAGACAGCAACACAAGCGTTAGCTTGCATCAATAGGTCATAAGATCTTTAAAAAAAAAATTCAAGAGCAAGACTCAAGTACATACCATTTTGTACGATTCTGAACTCAAGGCAAACTATAACTAGTCCGATTATACTGTCTGTCAAAAGAAAAAAGTAACATGATATTAAACCATTATAAATGCAGATTGAAAACTTGGAAAAACATGTACATCAGAAAAATGAGCAAGATCACACAGGGAACATCTGAACATTCATTTCACATCCCATATACCTTAAAGACAGGTAAAAGAGAGCCAACAGGAAAACAAACAGAACAGCATATTTTCACTAATTTAACAAGCTGACAACATGCCAATTTACTGATTTTACATATCGCAATCGAGAATGGTAGCAGATCTAACAAAGAGACGAAATTTTGGATCTAGCCATGCTATTTCCCACATAAACTAATTACCAGTATGCATCGACCCAAGCGATATAACATGAGATCTAACTGCGGCAGCCAGATCCACACACAAAAACGACAGATTCAAGAGAATACTCATGACGGACGCCAAAAGATGAATAGAGATCAAGAACGAACGGGGAAGAGGGAGAAGTGAACTGGCCTTCAGATCTGAATCTAGGGTTCCAGCGGCATTCTGTCGAAGGATAGAAGAACAGGGCAGAAAGAGGGGAATCGAACGCCGCGAGGACGAGAGAAATCGATCAGCATACCGGATCTATAGGACGAGCGGTAAACGGGTCGGATCTTGGGATCTTATCCGACCCACACTGAACTGATCCCATTACTAAACGGATACATTCGATCCAATCCGGCCCAGCCCATCACGAGAAGACAAATTTAAGTAAGCTATAGACATGTAAACTTATTATATTATATTTACATATATTCATATAACATTGTTATTGATCGGTAATTACGACATCAACTTAGTTGGCCTCTATATATGGGTTAGGATTACTGTCTTTTTAAGAGAAAAGTTAGTTCATATTATTTGAGTCAGGACCTTGTGATGATGGTCAGATTTTTACGTGCGAAGTTAGTTAGTATTTTTATTGATATATATTTTTTCTATAATCATTATTCATATAATTATATAATTTAATTCTTCTTAAGTATCCTCTAAGATACGTCTATTATTAGATCTTCATGAAAGATAATTAATTTTTTTATATACTCACATGCGAGTTTGTATTACCCATCTACAATTACGTGCTTTTTGTAACTTCAAGTGCAACACTTAATAGTACCAATCAAAATATAAGAACTAATAGGGTAAATAATGGGCCTATCCCATCCTAGGCCATGTCAGCCCCTCATAGCCTCGCTAGCTCCCCCTAGACACCTCTGCACCTTGAGGTGTACTCACCATCCGAGATCCCGGGGTGATCGTCGACCACTTAACGTCGTACCCACCGCTCGAGATCTCGGGATAGTGTTGTCACCCGAGATCTTAGAACGACGTCAACCATCTGACGTCATACTCGTTGCTTGAGATCTCGAGATAGTGTCAACCACACGATGTCATACTTGTCGCCCGAGGTTCCGGGGACGACACCGCTCCAGACGCCCCGAGCCTCACGATAATACGGCCTGTCGTCTGCCCACAGGTATAAAAGCCAACCTTGGGCACACTCCAAAGGATCGACTTCTCAATACTCACACTCTCATGTTTCAACACCATTCCTAACTTAGTCGTCGGAGGGGCCACGACGGGCACACACCTCCTCGACCGAGGCCTTCGTGCAAGACCTACCGGCGGACCTGAGAGACACGTGCCTCGAGATGCACACCACAAGATGACCTCCGCCAGACCCGACCGAGCACTTTCCCTCCTCCCAACTGATGCGGACATTCTGACACATGCGGGTAGAGCCAAGCCATGCTGACTCATCGACCACGGAATAAAGTTCTACAACATATTTAGCGCTAGAAGGAGGGCCTGATGTCACAAGAGCACCCGCAGCCGAATAACCCAAAAAGCATCCTGGTGAAGATGTCTTGATCACCCAATAGGCCCCCGAGATTGGAGGACAACCTCTTTCCCTCCCCCCCAGAGAGGGAAACCCCTCAACACTCACCTTAGGTCGCTAAAGGAGGTTATTCAACGACCTCAGGCTCTTACCCCTCGGCCTCGAAGCTGGATATTTGGTCGTCTCCGCCGAGGCCTTTCTTGGTTTCACTCACCAAGTCCAAGCACTGGCTACGATGATACAACCCATCATCATCCATATCCCACAATCAGCGCAGCAAGTTGCTTTTCCCCAATAAGTCCCCCTAACAGCCCAGCCCAACATTCTGGTCTCGGTCGAGACGCCCCTGGCACCATGGCAACTGAATGCCAAGAGCCCGTAATTCCCCTTGGAGTTCCACTCGGGAGCTCTCGGGGCCACCACCGGCTGACTATCTCTTGATTCTAGAATTCCCACTCCCAGCCTGCCTAAGCCGGCCACCATCTCCTCTGACTCAACCTACTCTCTCAGAGCGCAATTGCGTCAAGTGAACTGATGCTTGGACGAAGTTCAGAAGGAGTTCATAAAGTCAAAGGAGGAACTCAGGGAGAGTTCCACGGTCGGTTCTCCCTTCATTCTAGAAATCCAGGACAAGCCAATCCCACCTAATTTCTGACTCTTGTGCTCAAAGTATATGATGACAGTTCAGACCCGACAGAACACAATGTGGAGTTCCGAGCCCAGATAGCGCGCTCTACGGCACCTCAGATGCCTTGATGTGCTGTGCTTTCCCAATGACCCTACGAAGACTCGCCCAGATGTGGGATAGCTGGTTGAGACCAGCTTTGATCTCATGTTTTGACTAGCTCACCAAAGAGTTTGAGCTAAACTTCTTGGCTAGCGCTCAGCCCAAGCCGACCACAGCATCACTTCTCGGGTTAAGCCAGAAAGATGATGAGTCATTGGCCTAGTTTGTCACGCACTTCGTAGCTAAAATCTGAGGGATACCTGATGCACATCCCTCACTGGTAATGCAAGCTTTCTTAATAGGGCTGCAACTATCCAGGTTCTTCTGGTTGTTGGTCGAATGTCCACCCGCGATAGTGTATGAGATGCTTTAGCGGGCGAACCAGTATATAACCGCCAAGGCCCTGGTGGTAGGAAAGCACGAGGACCAGAAGCACCCCCGCGCTAAGCAGTCCCGAGGACAACCCTCGGGGCCCCCAAGAAGAAGGATGAACAGACCCGAACTGCTTTCCCCGAGGCCACTCCAACCCCACTCTACTCAACCCATATGGAAATCTTCTTCTAAATCTAGGAGAAGGGGCTCCTCAGGGTGCCCAACCCAATGAAGACCTAGCGGGATGAGCGTAATCAGACAAGGTTTTGTCACTTCCACCATGACTATGGTCATGACACCGAGTGTCATGACCTCAAAAATCAAATTGAAGATCTTATCTGCCGAGGACATCTTGATCGTTACATTAGAAAGCCGCACGAGCCCTTCCCACTCACATCTTGGACGGATATCATGTTTAGTTGATCTAAAACATTAAGACCCACCCGAGCTAACACCCATCTCTGCTTGCTCTGGCACATCGGCCTCCTCTATTTCCTCCCTTTGAATATACAGGTATCAGGAATCCTTTCTACCCCCTCCTTTTCTACCCAAAGCACTAGAAAAGGCCATCAAGGATGAAATAGATTGGCTGATGGAGGTAGGTTTTATTACTGAGGTTAAATACCCATCCTAGCTGTCCAATGTAGTACTATTTAAAAAAGCTAATGGAAGCTAGATAATGTGTGTTCACTACACAATCTCAATCAGGCCTGTCGAAAGACTGTTATCCCCTCCCAAGGATCAACCAACTAGTAGATGTCACCTCGGGATACGGTTGCTCCTGTTTATGGATGTATTTTCGAGCTATAACCAAATTCAAGTGGCTCCCAAAGATCGAGAAAACATGACTTCATCATGCACCGAGGGACATATTGCTACAAAGCAATGTCTTTCGGTCTAAAGATGTTGAGGCCACTTATCAGAGGATGGTCAACCACATGTTCAAGGACCATATCAGGAGAAACATGCAAGTCTACATCGACGACATGAGCGTCAAGAGCAAGCTTGGTCGTGCCCACCTCTCGGACCTAGCCGAGACCTTTCAAACACTTAGAAGTTCTAGATGCAACTCAATCCCACCAAGTGTGTGTTCAAAGTCTCTTTGGGCAAGTTCCTCAGCTTCATCATATACCAACATGGAATCAATACAAATCTCGAGAAGGTCCAAGCCATAACTAAGATGTAATCACCTCAGACGGTTAAAGAGGTTCAACAACTCACAGGAAGACTGGCTGTGTTGAGCCGATTCATCTCTCGGGCAAGGGACAAAAGCCTTCCCTTCTTCCAGGTCCTAAGGCATGCCAAAGACTTCAGATGGATGCTTGAGTGTGACAAGGCTTTCCAAAAACTCAAGTCTCACCTCGCCCACTTGCCTCAGCTCGCCTTGGTTACCCCTGGCGATCCTCTCGAGTTGTACCTCATGGCCTCCAAATACCTACTCGGTTCTCGTCAAACCTGACGGAGAAAGGCAACGACCTGTCTACTACTCCAGTCACATCCTAATGGCCCCGAGGAACGCTACTCCCCAATCGAGAGGTTAGCGTTGGCCTTAGTCCAAGCAGCTAGGAAACTATAGTCGTACTTCCAAGCCCACACCATAAAGGTGGTAACTAACTAGCCATTCTACCAAATCCTCTCCAAGTTCGATGTGGCAGGTCAGATGCTTAAGTGGTCGGTCGAGCTTAGAGAATTCAACCTCTAGTACATCTTGAGGGTGGCAATCAAAGCACAAGCAGTCATCGACTTCATCTCAGAATTAACCTCCCTCAAGAGGGACATTCCTCGGCAAGAGTTGACCTGGATGTTGCATGTTGACATATCGGCCAACGCCGAGAGGGGTGGCACCGGGCTCGTCTTAAGAGGCCCCGCCAACCAGTTGTATGAACATGCCCTTCAGCTTGAATTCAAGGCCACCAACAATAAAGTAGAGTATGAGGTACTATTGTTCGGGTTGCGCTTAGCCATAGAGCTACTCATCAAACAAATCGAGGTCTTCACCGACTCCCATTTAGTCGCTGGCCAAGTTAATGGAGATTACGAAGCCCGAGAGACAACCATGGTTAAGTACCTGAATGAGGCACGATGGCTCATTGGTACTTTCAGGTGTTTCACCATCTCAAAAGTGCCTCAGGCAAACAATGTGGAGGTGAACGTGCTGGCGAGGCTTGCCTCAACGTGCGGTATGGGAGGCTGCCCGCTAGAGATAGAAAGGCTCCTCAAGCTGACCATCACCACCTCCGAGGTGACTACGACCGACCGAAGTCAAGCTCAATTGGATGGATGAAATCCTCCAGTACAAGACGGATAGGACACTGCTCGTAGATCGTACAACCGCTCGTCGGATCAGATGAGCTGAGGCACGATATTGTGAGGTCAATGGGCGACACTACCGAAGGGCATTTAGCTAACCCTTGCTCCATTATCTGACCCTGACCGAGGTCGAAACCATTCTAGCCTAGGTCCATAAAGGGATATATGGATAACGCATCGACACCTGAACCTTGGCTTTCAAGATCCTCTGACAGGGGTACTACTAGCGGACCATGCACCGAGACACCGTGACCTACGTCTATAGATGCATTCAATTCCAGAAGCATGCTTGAATATAACATCAGTTGGCAACACCCCTTTCCCCAACCGATTGTGTATGGCCCTTCGCACATGAGGAATGGACCTCCTCGGTCCATTTGCCCCCACTTGGGTCGAGGCTAAGCCCCTGGTGTCCATCACTGAGAAGCAGGTGATAGTACCCCAGAAGGAGCTTTATAGATTTTGATCTTTGAGGGGGATCAACCCTTGGAACACTATAGGGGTTCCTCGCTCCTAGTAGTCGACCATATGGCTGAATTGTAGATTGATATTGCTTAATGAAGAGAGGTGGAGGCTACAAGCTTATATAGAGATCAAAAACCTAGCCTTAGGGGGTGCTTCATAAGTGAATTCCTCTCTTTGCCCCTCTTATAGCTGTCATGCCTAAATAAAGGGGGTGGCGGCCTAAGTGGCTGCACAAGCCATACCCTATGCTAGAAACCCTAGCTAATCAGCCCAGTAAGAGAGGTGGCGGCTAAGAAGCCCTAAGGTCCCTAAAATAAACCATAGCCACACTTCTTTATAGGATAGAAGTGACTAGGTGGAGTTTTATTATAATATTATAGGGTTCTTATTAATTACTTCTATGGTGATTAGGAATCAACCCTGCTGGAGTCCTATCAAGCCCGACCTCTTTAAATCAATATTGTTCTCAAGGCTGAGGATCCATAAATTTAGAGAACCGTGTCTTCAGCTCCTCATATGATTCTCATATTATCATCAACTGAACTTTGGCCTCATCATCAGCTTGGGTGTCAGTTGGAAAGATTTGGGCTGAGTCATCTTTGGAAGGATTTGGGCTGAGTCATCTTCTGTAAATTTCTATTTGAGGTGGGATACCCGAAAGATCAACTGTAATCTTGATCTGGTGTGCGGATCTGATCTCTAGGTTAGGGCCCAAATGCGATCCCCAATTTTACAAGGCCTAAAGAAATAGGGAGACCACTTCCTTAAGGCTTGAGTTTCCTTCTGATCGGGTTGGAGGTGTAGGAAAACTTGATCTTTAATTTTTTATTCATTCTGTGGTTTGTCGAGAGATCATTTCTTGCATGTATTGTCATATGTTAAAAAAATAATAAAGAGTTTGACATCCATGAGTTTGCCTACTGTCTGACTCACATTGTTAAAAAAATAATAAATAGTTTCTGCATTGGCAAGGAATTTTCTGTACCACCATTTTATGTGTTTGAACTAGCGAGATACACTCTCAGGCATTGCCCGTTTCACACTCATGGAAAGTAACCTTGAAGTTGATAATCTCAATTCATGGTTTTTTTAACTCATTACAATACATAAAATAACATCAGTTCTTAATGTAATCATTCTTTGACACTTCAGATTCTTGGTTAAGGAGGTTTCTTTTGAAAAAACCAAACAAATTTAGTATTTACTTCCATGAAACTCACATTCCAATATGATTTGGTAAATGTATCTGCAGATTCAGAAACTACACTTCTCATGACAAGTCCTTAAGGTAAGAACCTTTCTGACTCAAAACATCCAAAGCAAGGCAAGTGTTTTTCTACACCATTATTTAGCAACAATATCACAATAGTTGCAAAAACCAAGGGGCAAAAACTTATTCACTCCATCCAAGAGTAAAACTCACATCTATGGAAATGATATTTCTTCTTATTTAATAACCAAATCGCAGCCCAGCCTAAGTACTCAGCTCTAACTTCCAAAAATTCCTCATATCATCACAATCAAATTATCACACAAATCCATGCAAGGCTTGTAAAGTTGGCTCCTTAGGTCTTCCTCTTGGCAGAGCTACAAAAAGAAGGCAGACAGATCCTTTTCACAAGCTTGATGGATCAGGCTTCTTGTTTCCTTCAAGTAGGAACCTTTTACATTATAAAATAAACCTCATCTCCTTAAAAATTTCACCAAATTTAATAAATTACTACGAGATTTATAATGTTGATCTGCTATTTAGCTGCATAAACAGTGCAGAGTTGACTGAAACTTCTGCACATGTTACATCAACGCCACAATACTCTAAAGTCCTATGATGAGAATGTGGTGGAGTCATATTCTAACAACTGAGCTATAATTTCAAGAAAAAAGCAATCATGTTCAAAGAGCATGAACAGATAATAATCATAGAAACAAGAAAGAAACCTTGGTTAATGTATCTAAGAGAGAACTGCATATTTGAACATCAAGATCTACAGTAGATACACAAGTACTTGTTCTTTATGATCAAATCTCTAAAGAGTCGTATGCTGATCTCAAGATCTTAAAATGCTAAAGGCTGAAGGAGGTTAGAAGAATAATCTTCAATTGCCTTTTCTTCTTAAATCTCAATAACACAAAGGAAGATAACAGGGGCATCATGAATCACTAAGCTGATGTCTCCAATCTTAATTCTGCCAAGCCTGTGACAGGGGGTCAAACTAGCAAATCCCAAAATCATCACTCAAAGTGTCAGCATTTTTTAATCTATCAGTGTCCAAACACAAAGTGCCAAAATCAACAACTATTATTATCAGAACAAGAGTTTTCTACAAATCTGTAGATTGTGGCTGCTAATTCGCCCAGCAAAATATCTCAATCCATCACTTGACATGCCCAAAGGCATCGCCTTTCATTTACAATTGACGCATTTACCGACTATCCTTTAAAAATCACATATATCATCTGGATAAGCAAATCTCTCTCATTGTCAAAAGCATGGATCCAAGCCTAGTTCTGTCTCCAAATACAATTTCGAAAAAGAAAAAATTCATACGCAACAGCATCATCGCATTTCCTCTCGCGCATCTATTTTGCTTTCCCTTTTGCTCCTCATTTCAAGGCACAAACATAAGCAAGAGCAAGTAATCTAGGCATAGGACAAATCCTCTAACCAAATGTGTAAGAATCTATGACCAGATAATTAATTAGGCGAAAAAAAAAAATCAATTATCACATGATCCAATGATATATTTGAGATAGGAGGATCAGACGCAGATCTAACAAGAGCAAGACCGAACGAAACACCCCAATAGATAATCTAATATGAAAATTTTCGATCGAGCAGAGGGAGAAACAAGAGGTACCATTTCCTTCTTCGATCGAGTTCGGGCTTACGAGATCAAGCGACGGCAGAAGAGATCTCGATGGGAAGGAAGGGATCATAAACGCTTGGGGAACGTTCGGAGCTCCGTTTCTTTACATTGTGGGGAAGGTGGAAAGGTAATTTTGCGCCGACACCCTTCAACTCTTCATAAATCATATACTATATGTAATCACTTTTTTCTTGACCTGCAAACGGATCGGGTCAGAGAGTAGCCCCGATCGGATCCGATAAATAAAGGATGCAACCTTCATTTAACACCAAGGCCTGTATCAGATTATATTTTGGTTGAATTGACTCAGACCAAGCCCGAACTTGACTCGACTCGAACCCAACTAAGTTTGATTTAATTATCGCATATAATTGTGCAAACGTCCGTGTTTCACGAACCGTGTTGAGTGCTAAAGTGACTATTATTCGAACAAAGATAATAGAGCTATCTCAACCTGCATCAGACTTGGATAATGAATAAAGATAAAAGCACTAGGATGTGCAACCAAATCAATCTCAAGTCTAGAATTGGAATACTAGTTCGATAAACTAAGAAAAATAATAATTAGAATTCTATGCAACAAAATGTTATCTTGCCTATGAAAGCAACCAACACCCATCACAAGATCATTTCAAGACTAGAATTCGGGTGAATTGGTTTCACTTCCAACGAACAATAGAAAAGAAGATGGTTCATAATTTAAAATGGGTCTGAAGAAATTCTTGTAGACATCGGCTAACTAATAACCAAACCATTTGATATGGGTACCAAACTGTTTCTGGAACAAATATGACGCAATCTAAAACATCTGTTGCTCATCGCAAGCAAACATCTGTTGCTCATCCCAAGCACCATTACACTATAGCATTTGCTGCACTAGCAATTCTTGGCCACAGATCAGCACATTCCTTCCCAATGGGTCCTGTGATAGCAGATCCTGTAAAAGTCAAGACCAAAGTGTTATTATGTTCCAATACTCGAAACAAAGATCATATGTGAGCGAGATCCCAAAAACACTATAGATTAAATTGATATCGCAGTTTGACTAACCACATACTGGTTTGTTGATAACATTACCACTTTTATAGATTTACAAAAATGATTTATAAATACACTTGGCTTATTTTTAATTATGTACTTAGATTTCTCATGTTTTAACTTTTAAAGTGAACAGATAAACCACAATATGAAACATACCTTTCATTTCTCCCTTCGGATTAACAATGACTCCAGCATTATCTGTATCATTCAAAGGGTAAAAGCATAAGATACCTTACGGTATGCCAAACTGAGTAGAAAGACATGCACAACAACTACAAAAATCCCTGAAGTGCTACCTCAGTAGAATATTAAGAAAATTCAAGCAAGATAATGTCAATTGTCAAACTTATATAGTAGCAATTTGATTACGAGATGAAATTGTTAGTTACAGGTGCCCTGCAAGCCAATCACGTGAGTGATGACACGCGTGACATGCTGCATGATCTTTTTGCTTGTGATTATTACTAACATATTTTTACATTATATTATATGTTGCATATATATATTGTGATGTCCTTGGTTCTGTGCAATAAGAATCGGATCATGATAAAATCACAATAATTAGATTGATTCACATTTAAACACAAATCCTAAATCTCAATCATAGGTTACTCGAGAGGGACATCGAGATAACCGGACAGATCAATGTACTATATACCTGTCCATATGATGGAGGCGGCTAATCTTATAGCCACTTGAGTGGAGTCACTAAGGATATAATATATGTGCTCATTGGAGAATGAGTTCACTGATTGATCCGTTTATGGAATTTTGTATGGTTAATGATACCAAATGTCAGATAGCTATTTCATAGTCTCAGTTGTGCATCTAATCCTTAGATTTGAGACACCAAAGATATCTTGTTTAAGTACTCCTTTCTTTGACGTCAGACTTGTAGGTTTGGAAAGTTTCAAATCTGGTACAGCCGATTATCGGGATTGGTAGCGAACCTTACGAAGACAATTGAGTGCCAATAAAGAATCATCCACTCTCGGTATCACAAGAGGAATATTCTATATGTACTTGCTTAGACAAAACCATGGCCAAGGTCATTCGGATTGAGAGATGAGTTCTCCGAAAGAATCCGATTAGAGCGAGTCTCAGACATATTCTGCATGTGACCTGACAGTACCATGTTCAATATACGGCCTCTGGGATATTAGTTGGATGAGGAATTTTAGATTCACGGTAACTGTGGACAAACATGTCCGATGGATTTGATCCCCATGTACTGTCTGGGGACTATGGTGCAAAGGCCTAGTACATCCATAGTTGATAAGTCGAGTGAATTATTATGGAGATAATAATTCACTATATTAGGAGTTCTGATGTGAGCGACTCATGGCCAGCTCGATATCGGGCCTAGAGGGCCACACACATGGTGGATGCTTCAGCGAATAGAGGATTGAATGAAGATCTAATTAGCCCATATTCTCATTAGATGAGACCTTGCACTGATGGACTCCTTGCATAAGGCCCAAATAGAGGCCAAAGTAGATTATTTAATAGAGATTTAATAATGCAAGGGTAGTGGTTAATTGGATGAAGATCCAATACCTATTAAGGCAGGACCCATAGGGTTTTTGGTGGCTCTCTATAAATATGAGGGGAGGCTCATGGTTGATAGGTTGCAGCTTTGGCCACCCACTCTTATTCTCCTCCCTCCCTCTACGTAAGAGTTGCGAGACCTGATATTGCAATTAAAAGAGTATAGTTGCATCGATCCATTGTGTGGATACTGCTAGAGAGGAGGACGCTTGACCCCCTTCATCCTCTCCATCCAGATCTGAAAAAATAGGGATATACGACCTCCCTAGGTAAACAATCTCTCACACGATGCGGTTTTTCAGTTTTGCGGCTTTCTCACGACCCAATCTTTTGCACGATGATTTGATCTGCATGGAAAACCTATTTTGTCTTGATCTTCAGCTACGCATGTGATGCTCCCGCTGAGATTTTCCAACAGAAATGGTCTATTGTAGAGAAAAGGGATTAAAATAAATGCAAAATCATTATCACCCAGCAACGTCAATAGGTGTTCAACACTCGCCTAGGCGCTCAAATGAGACGAAGCATGACTTCCTCGATGGGCCCTAGGTGAGATGCCTTAACTTGGTGCTGCAGAGACAAGCACCGTAATTAAAGCACTGGACATTCTAGGTGCTCATCTTAGTTGAGCCAAGTGATCTGAACTCCTCTAACCAATCCAAACCTAATTTCCCCCTCTTCCCCTCCTCTCCAAAGCCAATTCTGGCCCAATCTAAACCTAATCCCCCTACACGATCCAATTATCTCCCACCCAGCCATCCTTGAAAAGCATGCTCTACCCTACTATTGACTTTTGACGGCCATTGCATCTCCTCTCTTTGTCCACTATATTTCTCCTAGTCCCTCTCTTCCACCTTCTCTTTCCTCCCTCCCCCTCCCCCCCCCCCCCCAATTGAAATATACCACAACTGACCTCTTGTCTCTTTTTTTCCCTCTACCTATTTTTATGAGAGAACATATGGCATAATTAACTCGAGTGAGTGCCACAAACAATAAGGGACCTTGGAGCTTTACAACACCTAGAGCTTTTAACAACTCTATTATAACAATTATAGAAAATGACTTGTCAAAACCAAATCAACAATATCCTAAATGACTTAGTACTTAAGCATATGATATATACATAAACACCATCACGATGATCAAACATTGCAGACTCAAAAGATAAGAGAACCATTCAAGGAATTGAAACCAGGATTTCTAAAGACTTGCAAGGGAGAGTGTCATCAGCAGATAGAAGAAAGAACCTTGAGAGACAAGACATCTACTGATGAAATCCACCTTAGTCATCAATCACAAATGAATTCCAACATCACCTTGAACAGATGTGACTTGGAGGCTCATTTTAGTGAACCTAGGCAATTGCTGTTTGGACAAGTATCTCAAAATTCTAGAGCATTAAGACTTGTAAACTTGATAATTTATTTCAAATCCAAGTACTAGAATAAGATTGACTCTCTTTGCTCAAGAGCACTTCTGGGCATTTTTAGTTCTCAACCATCTGAAGTGCCGTAAGAAAAACCAGGCAGTTCCTTCGGAACACGATCAGAGAATTCTTATTCTCCAACATAAGATGATTTTTCAGCCAATTAAAGACCCAAAATTTTGCATTATTGCCAATTTTTCGGGTACCGATCAAACTTAATTGAGAATGATTCAAAAGATTGAACTAAACTTTTCAAGTAAACCAACATTGAGATGTGCTTAGCACATCTAGCTGAACTATGCTTCTATGATCTCAAATTTCTAGATCGACCCATAACAAGAGACGAGTTCCTATATCCTAAAAGAGACGTTCGATGGAAATAGCTCAAAACCATCCATCCCACTACATGTAATCATCATAAGGCATTCTCAATTTCCCATATTATCAGCCAAGTTAATATGTGCAATAGGCCAACAGCATTGAAAGGGTCACAGATTGCAAACCGAGAGAAACCAACGCACCTTCAAAGTACATATAGACGCCGTCCTTTCGGCGCCAGGGCTTGCGCTGGCGGACGATGACAGCGGGCATGACCTTCTTCCGGAGATCAGGCTTCCCCTTCTTGACGGTGGCCATGACCATGTCTCCGACGCAGGCCGAGGGTAGGCGGTTGAGGCGGCCCTTGATCCCCTTGACGGAGATGATGTAGAGGTTCTTCGCCCCCGTGTTGTCGGCGCAGTTCACCGTCGCAGCCACCGGCAGACCCAGCGACATCCGGAATTTGTTCCCCGCCGTCCCTCCACGTCCTGCAATTCTCGGTGCAACAAATCCCAATCAAACATCTCACACCATCACAAGTACTGGATCGCGAACGGGCCATTGATGGATCTAGCAGTAGAGGTAAAGACGGAGAGATTACCTCGCTTCGACATCTTGGAAGAGCTCGCGCGCCGAAACCGCGGAGACCACTTGGTAAAGCAAGCTTCGAACCCTAGGGTTTTCGGTGGTCAAATCTGACGAGAATACGCCTTGGGAAAGGAGTAAGTGGGCCGGTGGGCTTTGTTTATAGGCTTTGTTATAGTGGGGCCCCAAATTGATGCATAAGGCGGAAGTTTAGACGTAGGATGACTAATGAAGTGATTAAAAATTCGTTATACGTCAAAATACGTCAGGGTCCCAAAACACCCGAGCCTAAACGGCCCGAGCAAAATGAGACACCAAAATATTAAAAAATATATAATATAATTAATAAATATAATTAATATATAATATAATTAATAAATATAATTATTTAAATAAAAATATCATATTTAATTAAGTAAATATGAAGTATAAATTACAAAGTCACAATGTCACATTAACAAAAAATTTAAAATTTAAAACAATAAGCTTTTACATCAAAATCACTCATCATAATCATTATCATCGTCATTTTCATACAAAAACTTAATCTTCATTAAGTTCATCCTCTTCCTCTTGCCCTTCATCTTTATCAAAATATGTCTTATTCTCTATGTTTTCAATAATAACAGGAGCTGAGCCTGATGGTGCTGCACTCAATTTTCTTTTTGTCATCTACCTTGTATATGTTTGTAATTCTTCAACACCTAAGGCTCTTGCCACATCTCCTCATGTCAATCTATCATCTTCAAATACAAGCTCGTCTTCGGCATCCTGTAAGTTGGCACTCATTTCTCCCACCAACCACTCATTTGAATCATCAATATATTGTAATGAGATTAGATCAATTCTATTTCGTAATTCATGATGAGCTTTTAAAGCTTTATTATACTTTACGTAAACAAGATCATGCAATCGTTGATGTTTCAGTCGATTTCTTCTCTTCGAGTGAATCTGTCATGTAATATAATTTAAATATATATTAATACATATAAATAAATAAATAAATAAATTGAAATAAAAGTATTTAAATGATTCTTACATGCTCAAAGACACTCCAGTTCTGCTCACAACCTGAAGTGCTACATGTTAAACTGAATATTTTGATAGTAAATTAATGTAAGCTTGAAGTGGAATTTCCAAAAAGACTCCACCATTCAGCTACAAAATTTATATTATTATTAGTAATAACATAATAGCATACTAATTACCATATATGTAATTATTTATATCAAATTGTTATTACATGGGGATGTAATTGTCCTAGATCGAACCGCCACTGGAATTCCAAAAAGACCTTCAGCATTTTTATATAAAGATAATTCATGAATAACCTTATCTTGCACTTCAATGCTTGGAACTAATCTTATAATATACTAATATAACCCATCTGGAACTTCTGCATCAAACCCAATATATGTAATCTTATAAAAAAATCCTGGATTTAAATAATATCATGTTGCATGTAAAGGACGATGAAGCTGATAATTTCATCTTTCATCAATGGTTGTAAAAAATTTCTTATATTTTTTTATTTTCATTAAAAGATTTTTTAATCATCTCCTTTGTTTTATCCATAGCCTCATAAATATATCCCATTGCAGACTTATTTTCATTATCCATTAATCGAAGAACACGAACAAGAGGGCCCATTATCTTTAATATGTAAACCATATGATTCCAAAAGAATGACATTAAGATTATATCAGTGGCTCTCTTACCTTTTACTTCTTTTGTCAATTTACTTATCACCCATTTCTCAGAAGTAAATATGTTTATCATATTATATTTTTGACGATACATGCTCTGTAACGTTAAAAATGATGTAGCAAATCGGGTAACACCATATCTCACCAATTCTTTGTTGTTTGTAAATTCTCTCATCATGTTCAAAGCTCTAATATGATTATAAAGAAAACCAACAACAAAGATTGTCCTTTCTAATATTTTCTTAATGTCCAGGATCTTTCCAATATCTTCAAACATTAAATCGATACAATGTGCCACACATGAAGTCCAATATAAGTGTTGTCTTTTTTATTTAAGTAATTTACCTAAAATAAACTATAAAAAATTTATAAGATGTAATTGAAGATAAAAATAAATAAAATATTAAAATATTTAAAAATAGATATTACCAACTAATACATAGTTGCTTCCATTGTCGGTTATGACTTGGACGATATTTTTTTCTTTAATTTCTTCTACAAACTTATCAAGTAAATCATATATCTTATCTCTAGATTTCACAAAAGACGAACCATCTATTACTTCACAAACATAGTCCCTAAAGAATAATTAACCATAAAATTAATTATACTTCTACATCTTCTATCGGTTCAAATATCTGACATAATAGAGTAACCATGTGTTGCCCATGATTCTTTATGACCCTTCAATAAATCATTTGTATACTTCAATTCTTTTTTCAACAATGGAACTTGTATCTCATAATAACTTTATGAGTCATGTATCATATCTTTCAATAGCTTTAATCATATCCTTAAAATTATCTAGACGAGTGGTACTAAGTGGAAGACCAGCTTGATAGAAGAAGCGAGCAATGTATTAAATCGTTCTTCCTCTTATTTCTTTATCGCAAGCATCACTTATATTTGTTTATCTTAATTTTGAACCTCCTGCTTGCTCTTGTTGCTTTTGTAATCCTTAAAACATATATAGATCCATCGGTCCCTTTTTACGCTTCTTAGTAGTAGTGCTCATAATTTCTTTTCCTCTTATATCGTATATATTTTTTCCACTTGAGTTGACATTTATGGAATAATCTTCTTCATCATCCTTGATATGTTCAATATTATCCTCTGATAAATTTTCATAAAATTCATTATTTTGTATCTTTTTTTCATTCATGTAAGCTAGCAACTCTTCTTTTACCTCAAGTGGACACTTCTTATAAGCTATTGCATTTTTGAAATTTCCTACTAGATGTTGTTTTGCACGAAAAATCTCACCTCTAGTAGTCTTATCATAGAATATGTACGTAATTGCATTAGGATCCTTTATATAGTTGTACTTCCATGCTGGATCCAAATTTATTGAGTTACTCTGTACACTTGTCATTTATCTTAGAACCCTGATAATAATTTCAAATAAATAAGGATTAATATTATTAAAATTTAAAGTCGATAGAATATATTATTAATCTAATAAAAAAATATTATTATTAGTATACTATTTAATACTTAATAGTATACTATTAATAATAAATTAATAATATACTATTAAATATTAATATACTATTAATAGTATACTGTTAACTCTCCATTAATAATATACTGTTTTACTGTTAATAATATATTAACAGTATACTGTTTACTGTTAACTATATTGTAATATGGATAATATACTATATATGTAATAAATATTAACAAATATACTACTATACTGTTAATATTTAATATATATTATATTGTTAACAATATATTAACAGTATACTATTAATAGTTCATTAACAATATATTATTAATATTTAATATATATTATACAGTATACTGTATATAGTATACTGTTAATATATTGTTAAGTGTTAACAATATATTAATAATATACTATTATACTATTAACAGTATAAGATACTATTAATAATTAGTTATAATAATTAGTCAACTTAATAGTATCCTGTTAAGTATTAATATACTGTTAACAATAGAATCTAGATGACGAGCTGACCTGATCGGAAGACGAGTAGTAGCGACAGCGACGGCGGCAAGCGGGAGCAGTGATGGCGGTGAGCTGCGGCAAACGACGGCGAAGAGAAACGACAATAGAGATGATGTCGGTGACGTAATCTAAGCGACTGAAGCAGGCTCTCGGGCACTCGGGCGAGAGCAATGACGACGGCGAAGACAACAGAAATGAGGCGGCGAAGACAGCGACAGCGACAGCAAATAAGGTAGCGGTGAGATGCTAATCCCGATTCGAGATCAGGATTAGGGTTGAGTAATGGGAAATATATAGCTACGTTAGTTGGTTCGACTGAACCAACTAACGCGACCAATTGAACCAGAGCTAAAAGCCTGGTTCAGTCAACTGGATTAAATAGGGCGCTCGCCCAAATCGTCGGTCGTTTGGGCTCGGGCGAGTGCCCAGGCGATGCCTCTTTGAAGCACGCCGCCTAGGTGTTGATTGAGGCGCTCGGGCCTCGCCTCGCCTCGTCCGAGCGCTTATTTAAAACGCTGGCCAAATGAAATGTTTCACATGCATTGTTCCCCATTTGCGAAAATGGCAAATGCCATTGTTTTATTTCGATTGTTGTTAGCAATAAACAATGATTCATATTTAGTCTGTGATTTTTTTTTCTTTAATCTTTGTTGCAATATCAACTCTTTGATGTGTTCTTGAAAATTTCCATGTCATCTTAATAAACGTATTGGCTTTTCAAATATGAACTGGATTATATTTATTCTTTTGTTAAATAGTTTAAGGATTACTGGATAAATATTCGATACATTAAATTCTTATTTTTATAGATTGTTATATATCATTGCTAGTAAGAAATGATAAAATCATTTTGAAGTCTCCATAAGATAAAATTAAAAATAATATAGAAAAATAACAATTGGCACCTCAGCATTATTTGGTGGACACCATGATATCATATTAAAGGAGGACAAATGAATTAATTGAAGAATCATTAAATGACTTCGAGATATTCAGATTTGATACATAATTAAATACACACTGATATCTTGTATAACTCGGGTCATTACCTCAAATTTTGAACTTTGATTTATCATAGATATTTTATTAAGTCTTATGGTCATTTATGGCTATAAAAATATTTTTCTTTAGATTCAACAGTAGCCTAAATCTTTCAAACTTTATTATTAATTTAAATATCAAAGAAGTTTTGTTGGACATGCTATTGATATAATCTTGTAAGGTTTTTACATGAGGATTTGATATTCTCAGTACAACTATAATTGGATCTGAATTACCTTCCTAGAATGTATCAACTAAATCATATTGGATTCTCTCGAGGAAATCAATATAAGATAGAGTTCTCAAATTCCCTTTTGAGATCTATACTCAATCCTCTTATTCTTCAAATACTCAAATTTATCGTGTTTTCACTATTTCTTGAGTGATACTATTGTGAACCACCCATCAATCATTTAATAGATAAATCCCCTTAGCTAAACCATCATCTTTATTATGAACGTGTTAAATATCCTAACTCAATAAATGCAAGCATGTAGGAATGGTACAAATCTTCATTTTATATTTATCATATTTTGTCACAATTTGCATAATAACGCCCAATCCCCAAGTTGTGCCGATCACACTTCCTTCAATACCACGTTTTAATGTTATAGTTTAATATGTTAGGATCAATTTACACTAAGAGGGGGGTAAATTAGTATAAATATAAATTTTATTTTTAAATAATTTTTTTTTTTGACTAAACCAAGATAGGAAAACTGTAGTTTTTTAGTTTTAGTAAAATGATTGAGTGAACAAAGAAAAATTGCTAAGTTAATAATCAAACCAGAAAGATACAACGTTTGAAGGAATGAACTTATCGTGAAAAACTTTGCTTTCTAAGAGTTGAGATAAATCAAAAGCTTTAATATAAGAAATATGTAAGCAACGAAAGCAAAGAACCACTCATAATTTTATAGTGGTTCAGCGTCAAAGGTCTACGTCCACTCCCGAGTCCTCCTTCTTGAGGTACACCGGCGTCCACTACCGATCTTCTTTGGGTGAATATCAAACCCTTACACTTTGCTTACAAGGGAGACAAGATTACACTCTTTGATTACTCCCTTACCCCTTTTCTTTTTCTTAAAATTCTCACATAATATTTTCTTAGAATATAATCCCCAAAATTATTCTTTTGAATGTAAAAAACTTTGGGATATTTATAGGCCCCAAATTGGCTTTAAAACCGGAGCCAAAACCTAACCGTATCCAAAAAATCTAGGTACGGGTGTTTCACCCACCGACCTGGGCGACTCAACCGCCCGAACACCTGGGTACGGGCAGTTTACCCGTCGGCCATGGGCGGGTCAACCGCCCAAGTACCCAGATTCCTGGGTACGGGCGATTTAACCGCCTAGCCTGGGCGGGTCAACCGCCATTAGTCACCCGAAAGCCTGGGCAGTGGCGGTACACCCACCGCTCACTAGCGGTTTACCCGTTAGAATTTTCGTAAAAGTGGTTCCCTCCACTTTTCAAATTTCGACTTGAACCTGATGTTGACCACCCATTTGATCAACCAATTGAGTTCAATCTAAGCTCAATCAAACCCCAATAGTGGACCCGGTTGCCTTATTGAGTTGATTTGGATTCCTTCCAAATCCAACTCAATTTGGACACAAACCCTAACTATGACTCAATGATTACAACACTTAATGACTAATCAAGATATTTAAGGCCTAACTTCCGCTAATCCGGTAGCCTCCGACATTCTTGCGATGAGTCTTCCGGTCTTCTTCCAGCGATCTCCCGGTGTGTTCCCAGCAAGCTTCTCGATCCCTTCGGCGAATCTCCTAGCGAACTCCAGCAAGATCCCATTACATCGTCCGAAACTCGGCCTGATGCATAAGCTTGAACTTGGCCCATCATCTGGTTGTAACTTCATTGCTCCTGTCATAGTTAGTTCTGCATAATGCTAATTACGACTTAATTAAATACAATCACAATTGCAAACATCCATTACAAGACCATCCTAACTCCCGGTAAGCTTTTTGGCTATCACTGACAATCTTCCAATGAGTCTTGGTCTTCTTCTGGTAAACTCCCTTGCGCATCCTGGCAAACTCCCGATACCTTCGGCGGCGAGCTCCCGACGGACTCATGGCCAGTTCCCAACCGCATCGACCCGATGCATGGACTTGACCTTGCCAATCCTAATTGTAATAATCTTGCTGTCGTAATTAATCCTATATCAATAAATTTCTAACAATCCATATTAGATCAATAACTCATCAATTGATTTCATCATCAAAATCTGAGATTTAATAATCTCCCTTTTTTTTATGATGACAATCAATTGATGATAGGAGTTAATTCTAACTCTCCCTAAATCCATGCCACTTAAATTTAAGAGAATCACATACTCTTAAATTCAAGCAATCAAAATTCTATGTAAATTTTAACCCACATTTGCATATCCAAGATATCAAATCATGAGTAAAAAGGAATTAAGTATTTATATCCAAGATGTCCAATTCATATCTTTATCTAAGATATCCATATATTTTAATAAGATCATATGTCATCAATGTATTCATCAATATTATGTGTCATCAATATATATTTCTCCCCCTTTGTCATCAATGGTGAAATATAGCTAATAATTTCAAAGCATAGGATGACATTACTCCCCCTTAGTATATGCATTATAAAATTTTCTTCCCCTTTAATAAGGAGAGAAATAATTGAGGTGTTGTTGAATCATTTCATTATAAAAAAGAGTTCTTAATAAATTTTAAAAGCAATACTAAGATGAGCTCAAAAGTTCAATAGATTTAAAGTGTATTTTAAATGTAGAAAAAGTCATCTCTTAATATCAAAAATTATCTCTTGTAAATTTTAAATATGGCACATCTTCATGCAATTTTTTTCCCCCTTTGTTTAAAATAATGAGATAAAATCATGGAAAAAGTTTTCAAAAATATTATCACAAAAAATCTTCATTTCATGAAATCTATATTAGCAATTCATGATTTAGTATTTCTAGGTCTTAACCTCAATCTTGTATATATAAAATTTTGAATATGAGCTCAACAAATTTTTCTCATGTAAATTTCAAGAAAATATAGCAAATAAATCCTAACATTGCATGATTTCACATTATTATACATTCTCCCTCTTTGTCATCAAAAAAAAATAGAAGTGCAATTAGCAAGTTTTTGATATATGAAAGCTTAGCAATTTAACAAATTTTTCATTACTTTAAAACATACAAGCTAGTGAATTCATTCTTCTCTTTTGAGAAGTGCAAGCTAGCAAATTTATAAGCTAACAAGTTTTGCTCCTCCTTTATCATTGTCAAAAAGAAATGATAATTAGAATAGTACAAAACTTTTCCCATTACATTATTTTTCAAGAAATAAATCAAGAAATACACCGATCATCATATGAAATATATCAAGAAAAATTAATATGGTGATGAGATATTCAATTTATGAAAAAAAATTATGAATATCAAGAGACAAGTCATAGGAGAAACAAGTAAAATATCTTGATTTATCCATAAGAAATCTTAAGTTGTCAAACTCATGATTTATATAAAAATCTCCTTTTAAATAATACGAAGACACATAGTAAAAGATTTTGATTCATAAAAGATTTCAAGTTATAATTTCAAGAAATCAAAACTACGATATAGATAAATCACTCATTCAATTTCAAAATCATCAAAATCACTTTTAAGATTCAAAATCATCAAAGTCTCTTGAAATGCTAGTGATTTCCTTTCTCCACATGTGTGACCAAGAAGGTAGAATCAAGGTAGAGAAATGAAATATATCATATCACAAAAATACTTAATTTTAAAGATGTAAATTTTATAGATATGAATTTCAAAATTAAGCTCAAAACTTCAAGATATTCAAGGAGATTCAAAAGTTTAAGAGCTACTCATGCATTTAAAATCATCTCATATAATTTCAAGTATAACAAAAAATCATCTATTGTAAATTTTGATCAAAAGCATCAAGAATTTCAGAAGAATGCATGATAGTAGATCAAGCTCAAATTGTAAATCAAGTATTTTGTATGTATTTAGAAAATTCTAAATTTTCTTCCAATCAAATTATTTCTCATTCAAGGTTATCTTATCCAATTTACTTCTAATCATATTAATAATTTAATCTCTCCCTTTTTGTTATTGTTAAGAAAGAAATATGATGACATAATTTCTTCTTAGCATTTATATTCAAATTATGCTAAAAAGTACAAGAAGATTATGTCATTAAAGATAAAATCATATTTTTGAATATCAAAAGACATTATTTCATTTAATAAATTATTTCCCCCTTTTTTTATGAATAATAAAATGAGTCTTATGGGATAATTTCAATTCATCCAAGATAAAATTTTTTAATAAAGAAGAATAATCTTGATAATAATTTCAATTAATATTATTAAGACCATAAATCATATTTTTATTTAAAAGAGAAAATTATAGAGATCAATAACGTGATTCCCATACCATATAAGTCAAGTAAAAAAATTAAGGGAATATTCATGGTAATACACATCTCTTTTAATTTTCAAATTATCTCAAATTTAAGAAATATTAATTTTAGTGATAAATTATACTAAGAAGAAAGTCATAAGTAATCATGTTATAAAGAATATTATTATCAAATCATAAATGCCAATAACATGATTTATTTACACATTTCTTCCTAGATGAAATTTCAAAGTTTTTGAAATCTTATGAGATAAAATAGAAGGATCTTGATTCCTATAGAAATATCAAGTTATAAATATTAAGAATTCAAGATCATGATTAGGATGAAAGATTTTCTTTAATAAAGGGAAGAAATCTTAGTAAACAATCCTAGTTTATATAAAGATCTCAATTTTAATTTTCAAGATTTCATGGTCATGATTTAAGTTATCAAAATATCAATAATGTTGGATAGATTCAAACATATCCATTCTTTAAAATAAAATTATTTGAAAATATATCCAAAATTATCATCAAAAATCACTTTTCGAAAAATTTAAATAAAGTCATCATAGATTATTTTTCTAAAGAAAATAGCTAAAGTTTTCTAATTCATTTTTATAGTTAAATAGATTCAACAATAAATGTATCATTTTATCTTTATTGAAGGATTCATGGGATAAAAATTCTTTCAAGAAGAATTATTATTCTTTTAAAATTTATTTCAAGAATGCAATGACATTTAATGTCAAAAATGAATTTTCATTATGATCATTGTAAAAATATTTTCAAACAAAAGCTTATGATTCTTTTTAAATCCAATGATTTTTGCATGTTAGAAGATTCTATCATGTTATCAAGAAGTTTTTCTTTTAAAGATAGATGATTTAATATATGATTTTTAGGTTCAAAAACAACATACATTATCAACACAAGTTAATACACATCAATGTAATAATCATTATCAAAATCTTTCTTTCATACATATAACTTTTATAAAAGTTAACGATACTTTCTTCTTTCTAATTTTGGCATGCTCTAGCTATGCATCATCAAGATTAATTATATAATGATAAATTCTTTTTATTAATAATTAATCTTGTTAATATTTAGGCTAGTGATCTTGAAAGAATATTGCATCTCAAGTTATATTATCTTGACATCTAAAGCATTATTCGGGGCTCCTAGCTTTAATTTTCATACAAACTTATAAGAATGATATATTTGATTTAGGTACCCATTTTACATTAGGTCCTTCATAAAGAACTTTATCTTTCTTTTCTAATTGGTTTTCATTGTGTAAAATTTTCTTTAGAACCCAAACAAGTTGGTGTTAACTATATTTTCTAAATAGGCATTTGTTTACCTTATGTCCTAATTTACCACAAAAATTACACATGATTTTTGGTGGTACATTTAATGTAGGTCTTTTTACAAAGATGGTTGGCTTTTGTTGAACATTGCCAATAAAGCCTATGCCATTTCTATTATTAATATGACCCTTATTAGCAAGGATCATATTTAGAGATTTGTTCCCTATCTCAAATTTCTCTAGTGTTGTTTTAAGCATGCAATTTTCTTCTTTAATATTATCTAGCATATCATATTTAGAACATGGTTTATGTGAAGCTAAGGAATCATGCATTTCATCAAGTCTTTTAACTAACAAATCATGATCAACTTTAAGCAATTTAAAAGACTTGCTAAGTTTTCTAAACTCATTAAACAAGTCATGAAATATATTTAACTGAAAATAAAATATTTAAAGGCTCACTAACCTCATCGTTGATAGTCATAAGAGCAAGGTTCTCCACTTCTTAGTTGTGCATTTGATCTTTGGAGCTCCTCGGCTTCTTACGTTCATAGCAAGAGGTTTTGTCTATCTTTACATTATTTTTAAAGTTCAAGTTCGTTATTTTTCCGGTTCATTTGTCAAAAGTTCATATCTAAGGTTCTCATCACTCGAGATTTCATTCGAGGAGTCATATGTTCTTCTCGGTTCACATTCCTTCCGGTTCTTAGGAAGGTATTTTTCTTATTTATTTTTAGAAGTATTTTTATTTAATGATTCATTTATATTAAGTATGCTTTCATATGTTATTTCTAATATATGTCATATATCAAAAGCTGAATCAAAACAAGAAACCTAATCAAATTCATTTTTATCAAGAGCACAAAACAAGACATTCATAGCCTTTGCATTTAAAGAGAAAGTCTTCTTCTCTAAATCATTCCAATTGTTCATTGGAAGAAAATATTTTTTCAAATATGTTTTCAATAATAGTCCATAAATCGAGGTCTAAAGAAATTAAGAAAACTCTCATCCGAGTTTTCCAATAAGTGTAGTCTGTCCCATTGAATATAGGAGGACGAATGATAGAAAAGCCCTCTTGAAAGCCAATAAGAGCCATTTTTCTTGGGTGTTAAACCAAATAAGAAAAATCTAGGCTATAATACCAATTGTTAGGATCAATTGGCACTAGAGGGGGGGGGGGGGGGGGGGGGGGGGGGTGAATTAGTGCAAGTGTAAATTTTCTTTCTAAATGAAATCTTTTCGATTAAACCAAGATAGGGAAACTGAAGCTTTTCGTTCTTAGTGAAATAATTGAGTGAACAAAGAAAAGTTGCTAAGTTAATAATCAAACCGGAAAGAAAAGCAACGTTTGAAGGAAGGAACTTATCGTGAAAAATTTTGCTTACTAAGAGTTGAGATAAATCGGAAGCTTCAATACAAGAAATATGTAAGCAATGAAAGCAAAGAACCACTCACAATTTTTACAGTGGTTTGACGCTAAAGGCCTACATCCACTCCCGAGTCCTTCTTCTTGAGGCATACCGGCATCCATTATCGATCTTCTTTGGGTGAAAACCAAACCCTTACACTTTGCTTACAAGGGAGACAAGATTACACTCTTTGATCACTCCCTTACCCCTTTTCTTTTTCTTACAATTCTCATAAATATTTTCTCAGAATATAATCCCAAAATTATTGTTTTGAATGTAAGAAAATTTGGGGTATTTATAGGCCCCAAATTGGCTTCAAATCCGGAGCTAAAATCCAATTGTATCTGAAAAATCTGGGTACGGGCGGTTCACCTATCGACCTGGGTGGCTCAGCCGCCCGAACACCTAGGTACGGGCGGTTTACTAGGGCTGCCCACCCAAAGTACCTATATTGCAGGTGATTCAATCGCCCAGCCTGGGCGGGTCAGCCGCCCGAAATCCTGGGCGGTGGCGATACACCCGCCGCTCACCAACGGTTTACCCGTCGAAATTTCTGCAAAAGTGGTTCCCTCGACTTTCCGAATTTCGGCTTGAACCTGATATTGACTAACCCTTTGGTCAACCAATTGAGCTCAATCTGAGTTCAATCAAACCCCAATAGTGAACCCGATTGTCTTATTGAGCTGATTTGGATTCCTTCTAAATCCAACTCAATTTGGACTCAAACCCTAACTATGCTCAATGATTACAACACTTAATGACCAATCAAGATAATCAAGACCTAACTCTCGCCAATCCGGCATTCTTGTGACAAGTCTTCCGGTCTTCTTCCGGTGATCTCCCGGCGTGTTCCTAGCAAGCTTCCCGATCCCTTCGGTGAATCTCTTAGGGAACTCCGGCAAGATCCCATTATATCGTTTGAAACTCAGCCTGATGCACAAGCTTGATTTTGGCCTATCATCTAGTTGTAACTCCATTGCTCTTGTTATAGTTAGTCCTGCATGATGCTAATTATGACTTAATTAAAGATAATCATAATTGCTAAATATCCATTATAAGACCATCCTAACTCCTGGTAGGCTTTTCGGCTACCCCTGATAATCTTCCGATAAGTCTCGGTCTTCTTCTAGCGAACTCCCTTGCGCCATCCTAGTAAACTTCTGATACCTTTGACAAGCTCCCGACGCACTCCTAGTAAGTTCCCAACCGATGGACTTGACCTTGGTCAATCCTAATTGTAATAATTTTTCTATCTTAATTAATCATGCATCAATCAATTTCTAATAATCGATGTTAGATCAATAACTCATCAATTGATTTCATCATCAAAATCTGATATTCAATAGAATCAAGACCACCACAAAATATAAGTTTATAGAGAAATTTCATCCCCTCCTTTGTTTGAGCTAAGGTGAGAATTGCCAAGGAGTTGAAAGTTCATCTAGTAAATTTTCCTTTGGAGACTTAGGACCATATATTCGAGATGTATTAACATCTAAAAGATATAAAAAAAATATTAAATAAGAAATTAGCCAAAGGCAATATCTTACATTCAATCTCTATTTACAAAGAACATTTGGGATGAATACATTTTCATCTTTGAACACTTATCATGGAAACTTAGATCCATTCGAACACATTATAACATTTGTTGTCATAATAATGCTTTACGAAACCTTTGATGCATTGAAGTGAATATCTTTTCTGATCACACTCAAGGAGACAATCGATTTACTAAGATGACTCTCAAATCTATTTCTTCATATAACAATTGGCCAATGAATTTGAGCTTAATTCATTTAGCTATGAACTCTTGAAAAGGCTAGCAACATCCAACAAGAAGACAAGAAATATATGGATGGTTACGTTAAGAGATTTAATGATTAAATTCAAATGGTCTCATATCCTAACCTAACCCATCCATCCTCATTAATATCTACATTAGTGGCCTTCCACCATCCTAATTCTTTTGGTAAGTCAGTCACAAAACCATGGATCACTTGCCTAAAACTGTTCCAAGAAGTAAATCAATATATTATTATCGAATCTTTACTTCTAAGAAAAAAAGAAGTAATGACAAAGAAACTAACAAAGGAGGAGATTGAACTCGATATATAATTTAATGAGCGATCTCGAAATGACATACCTTGAGAAGATTGAACTCTCAGTATAGAATATGCTCCTTTAAATACTTTTTGTATAGAAGTATTCATCCAAATAAGAGATAAGAAATTACTCTGATCACTTGGATCTGAATCACTTTTAGATCGAACAACCAAACCAAAATATATCATAATAGATTGGCGCTATGAGAGTTCCATCGCTAAGGGGTAGAGTTCTTGAATTCCCTTTTGAGATCTACACTTAGTCCTCTTCCTCAAGTACTCAAATCTATCATGTTTCGGTGCCTCTTCAGTGATACCACTGTGAACCACCTATTAATCACTCAATAGATATAGCTCCTTAGCTAAACCATTATCCTTCTTATAAATGTCTTCAATATCCTAACTCAACAAATGCAAGCGTTTGCAAGAATAATACACATTTTCATTCGTTATCTATCATATTTGTCACAATTGGCACGGTAAATGTTAGGATCAATTGACACTAAGCAATTTTTTGATAGGGGTGGATTAGTATATATATAAATTTTTGTTTTAAATAGAAATTTTTTGACTTTAAGCAAGATAGGAAGATGCAAAGCTTTTAGTTCTAATGAATCAAGTGAGTGATTGCAAGAATATTACTAAGTTACTTGCTTACAAATTATTTAAGAAAGATCAAGAAAATCCGAAAGAAAAGCAACGTCGTAAGTGAAGTGTTTGACGTGAAAACCTTACTTTCAAAGAGTAAATGAGATCAGAAGCATCAATACGAAATTAGTAAGCAAGAAAAAACAAAAGATTAACTCCTCATAAGTTTTATAGTGGTTCGACATCAACGACCTACATCCACTCCCGAGTCCTTCTTGAGGCACACCGGCGCCCACTATCGATCTTCTTTAGATGAAGACCAAACCCTTATACTTTGCTTACAAGGAAAACTTCAAGAATTTTCTAACTCTAAGCTTTCTGCCTTTACCCTTTTCTTTTTCTTACAATTCCCACACAATCTTTTTCACATAATATAATCCCAAAAATTATTGTATGAAATGCAAGAATACTTAGGATATTTATAGGCCCTAAGTGGCTTCAGATTTTTGGAGCCAAAAATCAAGCTCACCTAGAAATTTTGGGTACGAGCGGTTTACCCGCTGTCAACTGCCTGGAAACCAGTTACGAGCGGTTCAATCACTGACTTGGGCGGTTTACCCATCGTCAACCGCTCGAAACTAGGTACGAGCTATTTACTAGCCTGATTTAGGTTGTTCAGCGTTGACAGCCACTAGCAACCGCCCTGATTTCAGGGTACGGACGGTCTAACTTTCGGTGAGCAACAGTTTACCCGTCAGAATCTCCGAAAAAGTGGTTCCCTCCACTTTTTGAATTTTGACTTGAACCTGATATTGACTAACTCTTTGGTCAACCAATTGAGCTTAATCTGAGCTCAATCAAACCCATTTAGTGGACCCGATTGCCTCATTGAGTTGATTTAAATTCCTTCCAAATATAACTCAATTAGGACTCAAACCCTAACTACGACTCAATGATTACAACTCTTAATGACCAACAAGCTTAAACAAGACCTAACTCCTGCTTAATCCGACAGCCTCCGACATTCTTGCGGTGAGTCCTATGGTCTTCTTCTGGCAATCTCCCAGCGTGTTTCTAGCAAGCTTCACGATCTCTTTTGCGAACGTCCTAGCAAACTCCCGGCGAGGTCCCACTACATCATTTGAACCCGGCCCGATGTTGAAGCTTGATCTTGGTTAATCATCTAGTTGTAACTTCATTGCTCCTGTCATAGTTGGACCTGTAATTCTTTCTCTAACTCACACGTTAGATTTAAACACTCATCAATTGATCTCATCATCAAAATCTGAGATTTAACAATCTCCTCTTTTTTTATGATAACAATCAATTGATGATTTGAGTTAATTCTAACTCCCCATAAATTCATGCCGTAATAAAAAATACTCTAGTTCAAGAGAATCATACACTCCTGAATTCAAGTAAATCAAGACATTCAATATTTCAAGCAAATCATATTTTAAGGATACTCATATATCAAAAAAATTTGCTTTTAAATTTATCAACTCATCAAGGATTTTCATGAACTTTAAACATTTTCAACTCATCAAGGATTTTCATGAACTTCAAAACATTTAAAAATTTCTCCTAAAGTTATTACATAAGTCATTAACATCCATTTAATAACATAAGTCATCAACATCTATTTCTCCTCCTTTGTCATAAAAAAAAGATGAAATGTGGGGCTAAGCATTCAAAGTATATGAGATTTTGCTCCCCCTTTTTAAAATACGATATGAGTCATAAAGAATTTTCTTTCTCTTGTAAATAAGAAGGAAAAAAAATAGGGGATGAGTTATAAAACATCATTAAACATAGCTTTCAATTTTGTAAAGGTGAATTTTGAAAATAAACTCAAAATTCTAAGATATTCATAAAGATTTAAAAGTTTAAGAGCTACACATGCATTTAAAATCATCTTAATTAATTTCTAGCAAATAGGTTCATAAAATATCATGTAATTTTCTCCCTTTTTGTGAATAATAAGATAATCATCTCATGGGAACAATAAGGTAATTTCAAAAATATTATTACAAAGAAAAAATAACTCAATTTCATGAAATAAAAAAATATTTACCATTCCAAGTTCTCTTCTAATAAAATTAAATTATTCTTCATTTAAGGGTTTCGTAAAAATATCCTCTAATTGATGCTTAGTGTCAATAAATTCCAAAGAGATATCTTGACAATTTATATGATCCCTATAAAATGATGTCTAATATCAATATGTTTGGTTCTTGAATGTTGAATAGTATTTTTGGTTAAACATATAACACTTGTATTATTATACTTTATAGGAATATTTTTTAATTTTATCCATAATCTTATAGTGTGTTTTTCATCCAAATCACTTGGGCACAACATACACTAATTGCAATCTATTCTGCTTCTACAGTAGATAAAGCTACTGAATTTTGTTTCTTATAAGTCCAAGAAACAAGTGCATGCCTTAAATATTGACATTTTTCGGTATTATTTTTTTTATCTATTCTACATCCATCAAAATCAACATAAGAATAAACAATCAAGCCAAAGTTCTTTGATTTTGGATACCATAATCCTAGTTTAGATGTTCTTTTCAAGTATCTAAAGATTCGTTTAACTGCTTTCAAATGAGAGAGTTTCGGGTTAGATTGATACTTTGCACACAATCCAATACTAAATATGATATCCGGTCTAGTAGCAGTTAAGTATAATAAACTACTTATCATTCCTCTATAAGTTTTTTTATCAAAGTTTTCTCCTTTATTATCTAAGTCCAACTTTGTAGATATGCTCATGGGAGTGTTTAATGCTTTAGTATTTTTCATCCCAAATCGTTTTATCAAGTTCAAGGTATATTTAGTTTGACTAATAAAAATACCATAATGTAGTTATTTTATTTATAATCCTAAGAAGAATGTTAACTCACCCATTAGGCTCATTTCAAATTCTTAGCTCATTTCTTTAGCAAAATTCTCATATAAAATTCATTTATAGATCCAAAAATGATATCATAAATATAAATTTAAATAAAAAGTAAATCATTTTTAAAATACTTAAAAAATAATATGGTATCAACCTTGCATTTTGAAAATTTATTTGAAATAAGAAAAGAACTAAGTCTTTCATACTAAGCCCGATGGGCTTGTTTTAATTCATAGAGTTTTTATAAGTTTGAAAACATGATTAAGAAGAATATTATTTTCAAAACCGGGGGGTTGTTCAACATTCACTTCTTTGGAAATAAAACCATTTAGAAAATCACTTTTAACATCTATTTGAAATAACTTCAAATTTTTAAATAAAGCAAAGGCAAGGAGCATCCTTATGACTTCAAGTCTAGTCACGGGAGCGAAGGTCTAATCATAATCAATTTCTTCTTCTTGGTTGAAACATTTGGCCACTAATCTAGCCTTGTTTATAACCATGATACCATTTTCATCTTGCTTATTTCTAAAGATCCATTTAGTAGCAATCACTAAATGATCATTAGGTCTAGGAACAAGCTCTGATACCTCATTTCTCTCAAATTGATTAAGCTCTTCATGCATTGCATTAATCCAAGAATCATCCCTTAGAGCCTCATCAATATATTTTGGCTCGATTTGAGAAAGAAACATGACATTTACATTTTTTTTTTTTTAAAAAGACCGAGTTTTAGTTCCTATTGATGCTTCTCTTATTATAAGCTCCTTAGGATGAGCATTCACATACTTCCATTCCTTAGGTAAGGATTTGGAAGTAGATTCATCCAAGTTACTTTTAGGAGTGTTATCATTTAAATTCAAAATATCAAGATTAATTTTATCATCAGAATCAACATTTTTAAATTTAGAAAACACATTAAAAACAGCATGAATAGATTCTTCTATACTAATGTTCTTTTATTAAAAACGTGATAAACTTTTAAAATAGAAGAATAACATAGAAAAATACTTTCATCATTTTTGCATCAAATTTTCTTAAAGCATCTTTCTCATTTAAAATAAAATATTTATAACTAAATATTTTAAAATAAGAAATATTAGGTTTTTCACCATTCCATAATTCAGAAGGATTTTTAGTGAGTAATGGTCTTACAAGAAGCCTATTTAAAACATAGCATGTCGTATTAACAACTTCGGCCCAAAATATTTAGGTAGACAATGTTCATTTAACATTTTCTAGTCATTTCTTGTAAGCTCCTATTTTTTCTTTCGACTACTCTATTTTGTTATGGATTTCATGGAGTAGAAAAGTTATAGATATACCCATTTGATTTACAAAAATTTTAAAAATTATTATTTTGAAATTCTCCACCATGATCACTATGAATTTAACAAATCATACATTCTTTTTTATTTTGCATAATTTTATAAAATTTTATAAAATATTTACATGTATCACTTTTATGTGCCATGAAATAGGTCCAAGTATATCTACTAAAGTCATCCACTAAAACAAATGCATATTTATTACCACTTAGACTTGTAATGTCAATTGGTCCAAATAAATTCATATGGATCAATTGAAGTGGCCTAGAGGTGCTTATTTGATTTTTCAACTTAAAGCTACTCTTTATTTGTTTTTTTAATTGACAAGTGTCACATACTTTATCTTTAATAAACTTTTAATTTGGTAAGCCTCTTACTAGTTCCTTGGTAGAAATTTGGTTTAAAAGTTTCATGCTAACATGACCTAGTCTTTTATGTCAAATAGAAGCATCATCATTTAAAGCCAAAAAATAAGTTTCATCATAAATTTTTTGAATATCTATGGTGTAAATATTATTATTTCTTAAGGCAATTGAGGATTTATTTTATGTGGTAATTCAATTATGCAAGCATTAGATTAAAATTTAACCACATATCCTTCATCACATAATTGGCTAATACTAAGCAAATTGTGTTTCAAGCCATCAACTAACAATACATCTTCGATTAAGAGGTTTGATGTGTTATATATTATTTTTTTTCTAATGATTTTACCCTTGTTGTTGTCTCCGAAGATAACAACTCGTTCACTTAAGCTAGTGAGCTTAGAAAAATAAGATGAATCTCCGGTCATGTGCCTTGAGCATCCACTATCAAGATACTATTTGGTGCTCCTAACTTTAGTTTAGAGACAAACCTACAAGAAAGATATTTTTGATTTAGGTACCCATTTTACATTGAGTCATTCATAAAAGTACTTTATCTTTTTTTTAATATTGTTTGTTGTTGTATAGAGTTCCTTTGGGAACCCATACAATTAATGTGTACTACATTTTCTAAATAGTCTTTTTTTGCCTTATGTCCTAATTTATCATAAAAATATACTTGATTTTTAGTGGCACATTTAATGTTGGTCCCTTAACAAACATGGTTGGCTTTTGTTGAAGGTTACCAACAAAGCCTATGTCATTTCTTTTATTAATATGGCCCTTATTGGCAATGATCATATTTAGGGAATTATTCCCAATTTCAAATTTTTCTAGTGTTGTTTTAAGCATGATGTTTTCTTCTTTAACACTATCTAGTATCTCATATTTAGAACAAGTGTTATGTGATACTAATGAATCATCCATTTCGTCAAGTCTACTAACTAATAGTTCATGATCATTCTTAAGCAACTTAAAAGATTTGCTAAGTTTTATAAACTCATCAAACAAATCATGAAACATGCTTAATAATTTTGAAAAGAAACACTTAAAAGATTCACTAACCTCATGTTCGATCACCATTAAAGCATAGTTAGCAACTTTATCTTTGGAGTGGTCTTCTTCGTTCGAAGAGCTTGAATCGTCCCAAGTGGTCGAAAGTACTTTCTTCTTGTGTGTTGGCTTCTTTTTCAAATAAAGACATTCATTTTTGAAATGGCCCAGTTTTTTTCATTCATAGCATATGACATTATCATTCTTCGATTCCATTTTATTTTTATAGTTTTTGTTCCTTTTTATAATTTTTTTAATTTTTCTTGATAACAATGCAATATCATGGTCCTCATCACTCGAAGAGTCATTTGTTGTCTGAAGTGCTACATCCTTCCTATTCTCTAGAAGGGGTTCATCAAGCTCATCATGAGCTTTACAAAGTTCATATGTCATAAGAGAGTCAATCAGTTCTTCAAGAGGTAAATTATTTAAGTCTTTGGCTTCTTAAATAGCGGTTATTTTAGGATCCCAATTTTTAGGTAAAGATCTCAAAATTTTACTAACTAATTTAAAATTTAAAAAATATTTTCCAGGTACTTTTAGGCAATTGACGACATCTGTGAAACGACTGTACATGTCTCTAATAAACTCCCTTGGTTTCATTCGAAACAACTCATAGTTATGAACTAAAATATTTATCTTGGATTCTTTTACTCTACTAGTCCCATCGTGTGTGATTTCTATTATGTGCCAAAAATCAAAAGCCAATTCGTAAATGGAAATACGATTAAACTCATTCTTATCAAGAGAACAAAATAAGGCATTCATAGCCTTTGCATTCAAAGAAAAATTATTCCTTTCCAAATCATTTACCTTATTCATTGGTTTAGAAGATTTTTCAAATTCATTCTCAATAATATTCCATAAATAAAGGTCCAAAGAGATAATAAAGATACACAACTTTATCTTTCAATATGTGTAATTCGTCCTATTGAACATGAAAGGATGTGAGATGGAATGTCCCTCATTTATACCAAAATAAGTCATTTACTCAAGTAAATGTTAATCAAATGAGTAACTACCTTATTCTGATACCAATTGCTAGGATCAATTGACACTAAGAGTAAATTTTGCTTAAGAAAGTGTAAGTGTAAATTTTCATTCAAATGAATAAAGTGAATTAGTGCAAGTATAAATTTTCGTTTTAAATAGAAATTTTTTTACTTTAAGAAAGATAGGAAGATCCAAAGCTTTTCATTCAAATGAATCAAGTGAGTGATTGCAAGAATATTACTAAGTTACTTGCTTACAAATTGCTTAAGAAAGAACAAGAAAATCCGAAAGAAAAAGCAACGTCGTAAGTGAAGTGTTTGATGTGAAAACCTTACTTTCATAGAGTAAATGAGATCGGAAACATCAATACGAAATTAGTAAGCAAGAAAAAATAAAAGACGAACTCACAATTTTTATAGGGGTTCGGCACCAATAGCCTACGTCCACTCTCGAGTCCTCCTTCTTGAGGCACACCGGCGTCCACTATCGATCTTCTTTGGGCGAAGACCAAACCCTTACACTTTGCTTACAAGGGAAACTTCAAGAATTTTCTAACTCTAAGCTCTCTCTCTTTCCCCTTTTCTTTTTCTTACAATTCACACACAATCTTTTTTCATAGAATGTAATCCCAAAAATTATTGTATGGAATACAAGAATACTTGGGTATTTATAGGCCCTAAGTGGTTTCAAATTTTTGGAGCCAAAAATTAAACTCACCCGAAAAAATCAGGTATATACAGTTTACCCATCGACCTAAGTGGTTTACCGCTGTCAACCTCTCGGAAACCTGGTACAGGTAGTTCAGCCACCGACCTGGGCAGTTTACCCACCGTCAGTCGCCCGAAAATCAGGTACGAGCGGTTTACCCACCAGACCTGAGCGATTCAGCCACTGATAGCCACTAGCAGCCACCTTAATTTCAGGGTACGGGTGGTCTAACCGTCGTTGACCGACAGTTTATTGATCAAAATCTCCGAAAAAGTGGTTTCCTCCACTTTTTGAATTTCGGCTTGAACCTGATGTTGACCAACTCTTTGGTCAACCAATTGAGCTCAATCTGAGCTCAACCAAACCCTTTTAGTGGACCCAATTGCCTTATTAAGGTGATTTAGATTTTTTTCAAATCTAATTCAATTAGGACTCAAACACTAACTATGACTCAATGATTATAATTCTTAATGACCAACAAGCTTAAACAAGACCTAACTCCCGCTTAATCTGGCAGCCTCTGACATTCTTATGACGAGTCCTATAGTCTTCTTCCGGCGATCTCCCAGCGAGCTTGCTGATCCCTTCGATGAATCTCATAGTGAACTCCTGGCGAGGTCCCACTACATCGTCTGAACTCGACCCAATGCCCAAGCTTGATCTTGGCCCATCATCTGATTGTAACTCCATTTCTCCTATCATAGTTAGATCTGTAATTTTTTCTTTAACACACATTTTAGATTTAAACACTCATCAAATGATCTCATCATCAAAATCTGAGATTTAACAGTAAGTACCCAATCCTGCTAATCGTACTTCCTCCAATACTAGCTCCTAATGCAATAGTTAAATTAGGGCCTCCACAATGAAGTTCCTCCGGTACTTCCTCCAAAATGAAGTTCCTATAGGAATTCCATCCCCTCTTTTGTTTAAGTTAGCAAAAGAATTACTAAGGGAGTCAGAGTCAGAAGTTCGTTCTATAGGTTTTCTTCCGGAGATTTGGGAGAATCTCTTAAAGATAGATTAACATCTTAAAGATATAAAGTGATACAAGATTATGATCATAATAAACTTAAAATAACTGACTGATCATGATAGAGAAAATCTCTCTCCTAACTCCCTCTAAACCTATATAAATACTGCTCACTTCAATGAGATTATACAATCTTCTTTGTCGCATCTTATTATATCATGGTGACTCTTTGTTAGTTGTTATGGTTGGGACGCTAGGGCTTACTATTATACCCAATTATCCTCAAGCAAATATCTTGACTACTCCAACTGCTAATCCAAACAATTGGATTATGGAATCTGATCCTCTTAGCACATTACCTTTGATGTATAAAACTTATTGATCCACAATGACTATAGAGGTAATGAAGTCATCATCATTGGTGACGATAATGGAAACTATATTCCTCATAATAGTCTTACAACACTTAATTTAGACACCATAACTTTTACATTTGATGATGTTAGTGTGCACCTCACATTAAGAAACTTATTTCTGTTTCTCAATTTTATAAATAAAAAATACCTCAATTGAATTATTTAATATCTCTATTTAATTATTTCCTGATTCCTTTCTTGTAAAGAATTTAAATATGAGAGCATCCTTGATTTGAGACAAAAATAAAGATAACATTTACGAGTGATCGTCAACTTCACAAATCACCCAGCCCACTGCACTTATTTCAATTGCTGCTCCAATTGATGTATGATATCATCACCTTGGTCATCCCTCATCCTCTATTAAATAACAACTTTTTTTTTTTCTTTCAACTTCTAAATCAAATAGCATTATAACTCATTATGATGCTTCTCATAGTAATAAAAATCATAGACTACATCTTTCATATCCTACTTAAAACCATTTAAAATTATTTATACCAATGTTTGGGTCCCGCCCCAACCACTTCTTTTGACAAATTTAGTTTTTATATCATTTTCATAGATTATTTCACTGAGTATACATGATTATATTCTCTCAAACACAAATCTAAAGTTTTCATGGTCTTTACCTACTTTAGAAAATTGGTCAATAACTTATTCCAGTCCATATTTAAAACAGTTTACTGTAACGGAGGAGGTTAATACCAAACCCTAAAAACCTATCTCTCATCCTATACTATACAACACCTTAAGATTACTCTCTTATTACTCGAGTTCAGCAACTCCTCGCTCCCTCTATAACTTCTCCACTTCTTTATAAATTCACCCTCCAATGGTTGATGCAGCAACACCCTCACTACCACAAATGTCTTTGCCTTCTCGCCGACCCAGTGACACCGAATTGCATTAGCCTAATCCGATATGTGACCCTCCACCAATATCTATTCTTGTAATACAACCTAATAATCCCGTCGCGCTTGGACATCACATGACAATATGCTCCAAAAGTGATATTTTCAAACCTTATCAAGTCCTTGATCTTTATGCTATTACAAACTCTCCACCTGAGCCCATTGAACCCACAAACATTACACAAGCCCAAAAATCTCTACATTGGCGAAAGTCATGTGTGAAGAATATGATGCTCTATTTCATAATTTTATGAACCCTTGTACCATTTCATCACATACAAAATATCATTGTATGCAAGTGGATCTTTCAAATTAAGTTGAACCTAGATGAATCTATTGCTAGATATAAAGCACACGTAGTAGCTAAAGAGTTTCATCAACAATCAGATGTTGACTTAACAAAGACATTTAGTATAATTGTTAAACCGACAACAATCTGACTTATCTTGAGTTTTTCTATCACAAAAAGCTAGCACATACGACAATTGGATGTTAACAATGTTTTCTTACAAGGGACACTAACTAAAGATATTTTTATGCATCGACCTCTTGGCTTCATCTATCCTCAATATCTAAGATATGTTTGCAAACTACAAAAAACTATTTATGGACTTCGTCAAGCTCCAAGAGCCTGGTGCACCAAACTTAGCTCATTTTTTATATCAACTGGCTTCATCAACTTTAAGTCTAATACTTCCTCATTTCTATGACAAGAAAATGGAAGTACAATATATCTACTAGTTGATGTAGTTGATATTATAATTAAAGGCAATAAACCTATGGAAATTAAGAAATTTCTTTAGTTGGTAGATCGATTCTCCATCAAGAATCTAAGAACATTAAACTTCTTTCTATGAGGAGAAGCAACATACGTATTTTCAGAATTCTTTCTATCTCAAAAGAAGTACATTCAAGATATATTATTAAAAATGAATTTGCAGAATGCTAACTAGGTTACCACTCCACTCTCTATTACTAAACCACTCAAATTATATGATGATAGCCTTACTATGTATCCTACATAATACTGATAAGTACTTAGCTCCTTACAGTACTTAGCTCTCACACATTCAAACATCTTATTTTTAGTCAATAAATTATTATAATTCAGGCATCGACCCTCCACTCTGCATTGGTCTGCAATAAAATGAGTCATGCGATATCCCAAAGGGACTCTCAATCATGACTTCTTCTTTGTAAACACTCATCAATTTATCTCCATGTCGTTATCGATGCTGATTGGGCAAAGAACATTGATGATAGAATATCTATATCAAAGTATATTATCTTCCTTGGAGGAAATCCAATCAGTTGAAATTATAAAAAATAAAAGATAATTATAAGGTTCAAAACTGAAATTGCATACCGAGTCATAACCACCAATACTGTAGAACTCAATTAGGTCACCAATCTGCTATAGGAACTTGACATTAACTACACATTCACTCCTACAATATATTATGATAATATCAGTACCACTTATTTAAACGTCAATCCAGTGTTCCACTCACGCATGAAATATATTACTATCGACTTCCACTTCATCAAAGATCAAGTTGTTAGACATAAACTACATGTTTCTGTTGATCAACAAGCAGGCTCTCTCAAAAAGCTCCTCGCCTATAAAATATTTTTATTACATTGGTCCAAAATCATTATTCTTGACAAAAACTTAATCTTGTGAGGGCATGAATAATTGACTGATTATGATAGAGGAAATCTCTCACTCCAAACTCCCTCTAAACCTATATAAATATTGTTCACTTCAATAGATTATATAATATTCTTCATCTAATCTTATTTTATCCTAAAGAAAAAATTCAAATAAAAAATTAGAGTCAATATCTTATATTCAATCCTATTTCATATAAAGCATTTGATATAAACACATTCTCATAGAGTTCCGTGAAGAAAACTTAGATCTATTAAAATATATTACAGCATTTGTTGTCCAAATGATGCTCTATGGAATCATCAACGTATTAAGGTGCAGATCTTTCCCGACCACACTCAAGGGAGGCAATTAGAGCTAAGTTGGCTACAAATCTACTTTTTCATTTAGCCAATTGAAAAATGTATTCAAGCTTAATTTTATTAGTTATAAACTCTCAAAGAGGCTAACAACATCGTTCCTAGCCATCCAGTAGGAAGACATGAATCTTTAGTTAGCTACATTCGTGGCTTTCAGCCATCCTGATTCTTTTAATCAGTGGTCACAAAATCATGGATCACTTACCCAAAATTGCTCCAAGAAGTGAATCTAACATATTGTTATCAAATATTTAATTCTAAAAAAAAAGAAAGCAAGGTCAAAGAAATCGACAAAGGAGGAACATCTCTCTCGACCATCTCAAAACAAACAACCCCGAAATGATAGACCTCGACGAGATCAAACTCTTAGTATATAATTTACTCTTCTAAACACTTATCATATATAAGTGTTCCTACAAACAAGTGATCACCTCGACCATTAAAAGCTGATAGGACCCCAGTAGGATTGGGTCCTGCTCAACCAAGTAGCAATCAATAAAACCCCACGAGATTGTAATAAAACCTCACATAGTCACCTTTATCCTATAAAGAAGTATAGCTAGGGTTTAATTTGGGACCTTAGGACTTCCTGACCACCACCCCCTTTACTAGGCTGGTCAGCCAGGGTTTCTAGTAGAAGGGTGTGGCTTGACCACTTAGGCTGTCGCTCCCCTTATTTAGGCAGGGGAGCTATAGGAGAGGCACAAGGGGGAATTCACTTAGGAAGCACCCCCTAAGGCTAGGGTTTTGAGCCTTATATAAGCTTGTAGCCTCCATCTCTTTTTCATAAAGCAAGATCATCTTTTAGTTCAGCCTTGTGGCTGACTTCTAGGAGAGAGGAACCCCTATAGCATTCCAAGGGTTGATCCCCCTCAAAGATCAAATCTTCATATAATTTCTCTAGGGTTTTATCATATGGTATCAGAGCAGCAATCTTGCTACCCTTGTTACCATCTCTGCCTCCTCCATCAAGCCAAGCAATTCCCGCAATTGCTTTTGATGTCGCCTCCACCGTCATCCTCCTGCCGTAGATCAAACTAATATGTTGTTGCCACCATCAATTGCTCTAGAGATCTGATATTTTTCTACCACCCATACCTTTTGGCTACTGTAATTTTTCATCTACAAAATACTAAAAAGAGTTTCCTATCTTTTCCTTACTGTGAATTCCTTTCGTCGTAAAAATGATCATCTTTGCGAATGAAGAATTGCTGCAGAAAATTTCAGTCGCATATAGGCTTTTGAACAGATCTCTTTGATATCTTTTGTGAACAAAATTTGGCACTCATTTTATAAATCATCTTGGCTTCTATCTGAGATTGATCTACTATGAAACTACTTTTTGAAACCATTCTTATACTGCTACAAATTGTTATCACAAATCGCTGAAACTTTATGACGAGAATTCTGCCATCTTATCTTGCAAAAGTTTTCTTACTATTACGCTGTCAAAATTTTCTTGTTCCAAATTGCTATTACTACTACCATCTGAACTAAGATTTTGCTACCAAAATTCTCCATGATTTTCTTGGGTTTTTGATGGAATTTACATCGAGAAACTGCTACTTCTTCTATGGTAATTTTGTTCGACAATGCAGCATATATCATAGTGATCTTTATTCGAATTCTATCAGATCTCGTTACCATCTTTTCCAGATTTGAAACTTTCTTTCCCTAACATTCATCCCCCACAATCACAGCCCCAAAACCTTGTCAAAACTACACCAAAATCAGCCACAAAACAGCCCCAAACTGCAGCCTAGACATCCACCGATCCACCCCCTTTCGGCCACAACTTTTTCCAACCAATCCATGCCCTTAACCTGACAACAAAAGAGAGATCTTAATGTTACAGATCTGGAGGCATACACTATGGCATCAGAGGATGCCATCAATGTAAAATTCGGAGCCTTCGAGACCCGAATGGAGGAGAAAATATAAATTATCTTCGCCGAACTCAGTTTAGGCCGACCACCAAGCCCGAAGAGATCACATCAAGGCGAGACCTCTGATCAAAGAGATAAATTCCAGGAGAGGGGAGGCTCTATGATCGACCCCTACTATCCACGCATGAGGGTAGACTTCCCTAGATGGGAAGAAGGAGACCCGATTGGATGGATCTTGCGTGCAGAGCGTTATTTTTTGTTCCACCAAACCACAGATGCTTCTATGGTGAAAATTATGGATATTCATCTTGAGGGAGATGTCATACAATGGTTTGATTAGTTTGAACATACCCATGATGGCCTCTCATGGAGACAATTCAAAGAATGGCTGTTGATTCGCTTCGAACCGACCGACTACGAGAATGTCGACGACCAATTTAGTAAAGATCCAACAAACCATCCAAGAATATCAAACAAGGTTTGAAAGATTATCTAATTAAACTCGTGATTGGTCTCAGAAATAGCTATTAGGAACCTTTATTGAGGGCTTGAAGCCGGAGATCCGAGGAGAAGTTAAAGCATGACAACCATACACGCTTATGGCAACTATCTCTTTCACGCGACTTCAAGAGGAGCTATTGAACCATGAAGCCCAGAGGACTAGGGTCACTCCCCGACCAGCAATACTGAAGCCCTCAACCCCCTCTACTATCATCCAAGCCCTCACACTCAAAAAGTTGACGAGAGAAGAACTTCGGGAGTGATTTGTGAAGGGTTTGTGTTGGCACTATGATGAGTCATAGAGTCACGATCATTGCTGCAAAAAGGGGTGACTTCTCATGATTGAACTAGTAGATGAAGAAGTCCTTGAACCATCAGAAGATAGCCTCGAATATGAAGAAGAAGTTATGAAAGAAGAGCCACAACCGACCGAATTTATGGTGCATGCACTAGCCAGCTACTCTAATCCGCAAAAACAATGAAAGTTAGAGGCCTTCTCAAGCAACAACTGATCACCATTCTTATCGACACGAGTAGCACTAATAATTTCCTCAACAGTAAGGTTGCTGCTTATATGGTGCTCCACATCGAAGGTTGCAACAAGTTTGACGTAAAGGTCACCGATGGTCGAATCTTAAAGTACGACCAATGGTGCTCGTGAGTGAAATTACTACTACAAGACCAAGAGATTCTAGCCAACTTTTTTCTCCTACCTATTGATGATTATAAAGTCGTGCTCGGCATTGAATGACTAACGATGGTAGGTGACATCTCCTGGAACTTCTCTAAATTGATTATGAAATTTTATTGCAAAGGCAGACAGGTCACCCTACATGACAAGCGCGAAAGCCATATCTCCACCGTTTCGACGCAACGAATGGAGAAAGTCTTATATAAGGCACATAGTGATTTTTTGATACATCTCCAGCAGAAATCAGAGGAGAAAAACATGCAAATTGCAAATCCAAAACTCGCCCAATTGCTTCCTGAATTTGTCGATGTTTTTGCTGAACCACACGGTCTGCCCCCTACCTGGCAACATGATCATCGGATCCCTATTCTTTCGGGCAAACCACCAGCAAACTCTAGGTCGTATCACTATCCTCACCTATAGAAGGATGAGATTGAGACTATTGTAAAATAGATGCCTGGCACATGGGTGATTAGGCTAAGTTGTAGCCCCTATTCCTCGCTAGTGTTGCTAGTGCGTAAGAAGGATGAAACTTGGGGGATGTGCATCAACTACCAAGCTTTAAATGTCATCATCGTCAAGGATAAGTACCCAATACCATTAGTGGATGAACCCTTGGATGAATTAAAAGGAGTCATAGTCTTCACGAAGTTGGACCTCTATTCCGGGTACCACCAAATTCGGGTATGTGCTGAAGACATTCCAAATGCACAACGGATATATGAATTCTTGGTAATGCCTTTTGGATTCACTAATGCTCCTTTTACCTTCTAAAGTCTAATGAACTACATTTTCTAAAGCTTTCTTCATAAATTTGTGCTAGTATTTTTTGACGATATTCTCATTTACAGTCTTACTCTTGAGATTTATTTTCAGCACTTGCGAATTGTTCTAACGATCCTTCAGGAGAATACTCTCTATGTTAAATAATAAAAGTGCAGGTTCCTCCAGCGTAAAGTATAGTACCTTGGGCACATAATATCAGAAGGAGTGGCGGTAGACCCAACAAAGATAGAGGCAATGCAAGGTTAGTCGAAACCTATAAACATAAAATTGCTGCATTGTTTCCTTGGACTCACTGACTACTACCAAAAGTTTATAAAGGACTATGGGAAGATCAGTGTACCACTCACCTCCCTACTGAAAAAGGACTCCTTCCAGTGGTCAGACAAAGCCTCTAGGGCTTTCGACAGACTCAAGGTAGCAATGACGACGACGCCAGTCCTAGCGCTACCTGATTTCAGCCGACCCTTCATCATTGAGGTCGACGCATCTAGAGTTGGAATCGGAGCCATTCTGATATAAGATGGTCGACCACTTGCATATATCAGCAAGGCCTTATCTCCCTCTCATCACAAAATGTCCATATATGGTAATAAGATGCTTGCAATTATGTACGCCATTACAAAATGGAGGCCCTACCTAATCGAGCGATGCTTTCAGATCAAAACCGACCATCGAAGCCTCAAATATTTTTTGCAACAGAAAATATCATCCCCTGAGTGGCAAAAATAGGTAACCAAACTTCTTGGTTTTGATTATGAAATTATTTACAGAAAAGGGAAAGAAAACATTGTTGTAGATGCGCTATCATGACTACTAGAGCAGGCCGATATTTCAGTCATCTCCCTTCCTTCCATCGGCTTTCTCGAGGACATTAGGGAGGAATGGAAGAAGGATCCAGACACCAGCAACATCATAGAAAAATTAGAGAAGGATCCGAGTGTAATAGCCCACTACACTTGAGATTCGGGGGATCTATGCTACAAAGGTCGTATTGTGCTTTCACCTGATTCCCCTTGCATCAAAATCATCATGCACGAAATGCACTCTTCACCTTTAGCAGGGCACTCTAGATTTCTAAAAACATACAAGAGAGTGAAGCAAATTTTTTATTGGAGAGATATGAAAAAATTTATTTCTGAATATGTAGCAAAATGTGATGTATGTCAATAGCAAAAGGGTGAAACAATGGCAAGTCCAAGAAAGTTGTAACCACTACCCATACCGGACTCGGTGTAGACCAGCATCTCTATGGACTTTATTGAAGGGCTGTCATCATCTAAAGGTAAAAGCACAATACTTGTGGTGGTTGATCGATTGACGAAATATGCCAATTTCTGTGCTGTAAGACATCCCTATACCGCTGCCATTATTGCTCAGATTTTTGTTAAAAATATTGTTAAATTGTATAGGATGCTAAGGTCCATTGTGAGTGACCATGACAGGGTTTTTACAAGTAACTTTTAGACTGAGTTATTCCAACTATAGGGAACTCAACTTAAAATGAGCATAACTTACTATCCATAAACGGATGGCCAAACAGAGGTGGTGAACAAGTGTCTAGAGACCTATCTTCGGTGCTTCACCAGTGACCGGCCAAAGGAGTGGACGAGTGGTTCCCTTGGGCTGAATAGTGGTACAACACTACATGTCACTCATCTGCAAAATGTACCTCATATGAGTCATTATATGGTCGACCGGCCCCTGTTATTCTAAAGTATATACTTGGTGCGGCCAAAGTGGATCAGGTCGACCAAAATTTAATTGACAGGGACAAGCTCCTACAACTACTGAAGGATAATCTCTCTGCCGCTCAAACCAGGATGAAGCAACAAGTTGACACACATCGAGGCGAAAGGGAGTTTTTAGTAGGAGATTGAGTTTACCTTCGCCTATAGCCATACAAGCAACTATCTATCAACACACGAGCCTCTACGAAGCTATCTTATCGCTTTTATGGATCTTATCAAATCACAAAATGTATTGGAGCTGTGGCGTACATACTTAAATTGCTCGAGGATTCCAAAATTCACCCTGTCTTCCACGTGTTTGCTTGAAGCCTAAGTTGGGAGAAAATGAATCAGCCCAGACTCAACTTCCAAATACCACTGATGATGGAGAAATTCAAGCCCAACCACAAGCCATCCTTGATCGAAGAATTGTGATGCATCGTCAATATCCCTTTACTGAAGTACTAGTGCATTGGAGCAATTTACCACCTGAAGATGCCACATGGGAATCATATGAGGTACTGAAGACCCGGTTCCCTGAGTCCATAGAACCTCATGTAATCATTTTTAATTAAATTTTATTTATTATCATTAATATTTTTATTAATTATGGTTTAAATATTTTAGTTTTTATTTATTATGAATATAATTACTATTATTAAATTTCTTCATGATAATTAAATTAATAATGGTTACTATTAAATTTCTCCATTCATGATAATTAGATTTCTAAATTATGGTCCAAACGTTTCGTTTCTTGAATTAAATCATGAATATTATGGTAATAAATGTTATTGATGAGAGAACGACTATATATATGTGTGTTTTGGTCTCTTGGCTTAATCTCAACTTGAAGGATTTCCTACACCATCTAAAGTGAGAATTCAGAGCCGAGAAGTGCCAAAATACTAAGAAATCGTTGCTTAAATCTTCAACAACAATGGCTGGAGGTACGTAATTTAAGTTTTCACATTTATTTGTGTTTCTATCAAAATGGTTTAGAAACACACCTTTTGATTTCATTTCTTCTTAAGATATTCTAACATTTGGTATCAGAGCAGAGATTAACCTCTACCTTGCTATGAAAAAGATTTTATTTTTAAGATATTAAAATATGGTTTGATTTCGATTTCTCCTTCGAATCTTTTGATGCATTTGGTATTGGAAATCATGAAGATATTAGATTTTCAATATTTTTCCAAATGAAAATATTGTTTATTGATAAAACTCATATGCTACATGAATGTTTTGTTATTATAATTCATGTTTATGAGTCAAGATTTTATATTCAAAATGTCTAGTGATCCATATAATCTTAATTAATTAGGGACTAGCAACGGCATCCTTAGTTAATTAAAATTATATATAAATTAGGATCACATAAGGAATTAGACATAATATTATGATTAATTATATTTAACATAATAATTGTTATCCCACATGATCTTTTATTATGTTTATATAATTAATCAGGATAAAATATCAAAATTACTTTCATAATTTACCCATAGGGGTTATGAATTAGTATATAATTTGATAGTTTTATCATAAAGATCATTTGAATCTATTTGAATTAAAAATTTAGCTCATAGACAATTTTTATGTCATGAGATTTATTTTTAGTATGTTTTACATTGGTAAAACATGCAATTTAGACTTTTAAGCCTCAAATTTTGGCATAACCATTTTGGGTTTTATACAGTTTCTCAGACTATTAATCTCTCTGATATTCGATGTGACATTCCCGAACTCAAGGGTGATAACTATAAGATATGGAATGAGAGAATAATTCTCCATTTAGGGTGGATGGATATTGATTATGCTATTAGGAAAGATGAACCACTTGCAGTCTCTAATACTAGCACTTCAATTAATATCGCGCTATATGAGCGATGGGAACGATCCAATTGGCTTAGTGTGATGTTTATTAAGACTAAAATAACTGCTGGTATATGTGGTTCTGTTGATCATCATAATAATGTCCGATATTTGCTAAAGGCTATTGACGAGCAGTTCGTCACTTCGGATAAGGCACTAGAAAACACCCTAATAATGAAGGTTTCCCCTCTAGTGTTGGTGATGACTTGGTTTGCAAGCTTAAGAAATCTATATATGGTTTAAAATAAGCCTTCCGTCAATGGTATTTTGAATTTCTTGAAGTGATTTCTTCGTTCGGATTTGTTGAAAATCTCATGGATCAATGTATATACCAGAAGATCAGTGGGAGTAAAATATGTTTTCTTGTTTTATACATAGATGATATTTTGCTTGCAACCAATGATAATGGTTTGCTACATGAGGTGAGACAATTCCTTTCTAGAAACTTTAATATGAAGGATATGGGTGAAGCATCTTATATCATTGGCATAAAGATCCATACAGATAAACTTCGAGGTATTTTAGGTCTATCACAAGAAACCTATATTAATAAGCTTTTAGAAAGATTTCGGATAAAGGATTGTTCACAAGTGTTGCTCCCATTATGAAAGATGATAAGTTCAATTTGAACCAATGCCCGAAGAATGATCTTGAGATGGAATCAACGAAAAATATCTCATATGCTTCTGTCGTAGGAAGCCTTATATATGCTCAGGTCTGCACTAGACCTGATATAGCATTTGCTATTGGGATTCTCGGAGGATATCAGAGTAATCCAGGTATTGACCACTAGAGAGCTGCAAAGAAAGTGATGAGGTATCTTCAAGGAATCAAAGATTACATGCTTATGTATAGACATACAGACAAACTCGATGTGATTGGCTATTCCGATTCGGACTTTGCTGGCTGTGTTGATTCTCGTAAATCAACATCAGGATACATTTTCATATTGGCTGGTGGAGCTATTTCTTGGAGAAGTGCCAAGCAGACTTTGACTGCTACTTCTACCATGGAAGCTGAGTTTGTCTCCTGTTTTGAGGCTACTTCACATGGTGTATGACTTAAGAGTTTCATTTCTGGGCTTAGAATAATGGATCATATTTCTAGGTCATTAAGAATTTTCTGTGATAATTCAGCTGTTGTCTTTATGGCTAAGAACAATAAAAGTGGAAGTCGAAGTAAACATATCGACATTAAGTATTTAGCCATAAGAGAACGTGTAAAGGAAGAGAAAGTGGTCATTGAGCATATTAGCACTGAATTGATGATTGCTGATCCTTTGACTAAAGGCATGCCACCTATGAAATTCAAGGATCATGTAGAGAAAATGAGACTTAGTTCTACTTTGTAATTATATTGAAACTCTTATATATTGTGATATTTTCTCATATTCATGTGCATATTAATTTGAGAAAATATATTTGGATGGACCAAGAATAAATATAGGGTTTATTCATTAAGTGATGTTACTATATTGTGATACATAGAAGATAATACTCGTTTTAAGAGGACTTATCACTGTGATTCATGTATTTATTTCTTACGAATATTATTCGGTAAGATTAATTCAAGTCATTAAGTGAAACGTATGGACCAAGTGGGAGAATGTAATCATTTTTTAATTAAATTTTATTTATTATCATTAATATTCTTATTAATTATGGTTTAAATATTTTAGTTTTCATTTATTATGAATATAATGACTATTATTAATTTCTTCATTTATGACAATTAAATTAATAATGGTTAATATTAAATTTCTCATTTCATGATAATTAGAATTCTAAATTATGGTCCAAATGTTTCGTTTCTTAAATTAAATCATGAACATTATGGTAATAAATATTCTTGATGGGAGAACGACTATATATATGTGTGTTTTGGTCCTTTGGCTTAATCTCAACTTGAAGGATTTCCTACACCATCTAAAGTGAGAATTCAGAGCCGAGAAGTGCCAAAATACTGAGAAATCATTGCTTAAATCTTCAACAACAATGGCTGGAGGTACGCAATTTAAGTTTCTGCATTCATTTGTGTTTCTATCAAAATGGTTTAGAAATACACATTTTGGTTTCATTTCTTCTTCAGATATTCTAACACCTCAGCCTTGAGGACAATGCTGATTTGAAGAGGGCGAGCTTGATATGACCCTAGTAGAGTTGGGTCCTGCTCAACTAAGTAGCAATCAATAAACCCAGCGAGATTGTAATAAAACCTCACATAGTCACCTCTATCATATAAAGAAGTGTGGCTAGGATTTAATTTGGGGTCTTAGGGCTTCTTGGCTGCCACCCCTTTTATTGGGCTAGTTGGCCAGGGTTTCTAGCAGAGGGGTGTGGCATGTGTAGCCACTTAGGCCGTCACCCCTGTTATTTAGGCAATGCGGTTGTAGAAGGGGCAAAAGAAAAAATTCACTTATGAAGCACCCCCGTAGGGTTAGGGTTTTGAGCCCTATATAAGCTTGTAGCCTCCACCTCTTTTTTATCAAGCAGGATCATCTTTTAATTCAGCCTTGTAACCGACTTCTAGGAAGGAGGAACCCCTATAGCATTCCAAGGGTTGATCCCTCTCAAAGATCGAATCTCCATAGAATTTCTCTAGGGTTCTATAAAAACTATTACCAATTAGGATGGACAAATCAAAATTCCACTTGGGGCATGGTCTAAACACATAGATTTAATACTCTGATTCATAGTCAATCTATGATATTCTTAAGAAAGGATCATAATTAGATCTTAATCAACTTTTAGATCAAACAACTAGAATATATCATAACAGATTAGCACCCAAAGGAGGCTTCCTAAAATATTCAAGGAAATTATGTGCTCTCGAGTTGAGTCACATATGCCAAATCCTAGGTTATAATTATGGCATGCTATGAGCCAAATCTTTCTTGATCTAACATAACTACATATATGATGCATCTTTCGGAAGATGAGATGGTAAAGGCAGCTCGCAAGTGCCACTCAAACTCCTTAGCAAAATTGTCATGTAACCACTCTTCATAAATGACAAAGACCATGAAATGTGCATATCATGAGGATCATACCTAACAAGCTAACTCCCCCATGTAAGGATATTGTCAATGATAATGTGACCTGAATAAACTTGGAGCACTACTTTCAATAATAATGTGGTAAAAATAGCTCGAAGCTCTATCTTTGATAACAACATAACCAAAATAATCCCAAATCTAACCTTCAAAAAAATATAGTTGAATTAGTCTAAAACTCTCTACTATGGATGACTGTGCGACTGAATTGGGTCGAAGCAGTATCTTCAACAACAACGCACTTGATGACTCGAATTGTTACCTTTGATGATCATGTGATCGATGACTCAAAGTGCTACGTTCAATAACAGTATACTTGAAATAGTCCAAAGCACTACCTTCAACAATAGCATAATTAAAACGACTCGAAGCACTATCTTCAATAATAATATAGTCTAAACAACCCAAAGTACTACCTTCGACGATAATACAACTAAAATAGTCTAAAGCGCTACCTTTAATGATAATATAATCAAAATGACCCGAAATACTACCTTCAATGATAGAACAATCGAAATAGTTAGATTGGGCTTCTAGTGCTACCTTCAAGACAATGTGATTGAAACAATTTGAAGCACTATTTAGGTCATTTAGACAAAATTATATTAGTTGTAAACTCTCTTTTATATGTAGGATCGATTACTCAAAAGTTCATATTGTACTCTAATATTACTCGACATACCAAATCAAGATGAGGGACAAATTATGCTTTGCAAACTGTCAACACCTAAGTAACACTTGATTGATACCTTAGTCGACACCTTAGCAACACTTTGGCAATACATGATCGACACTCTGGTATCATATATTAAAAAAGGACATTTGAACAAATGGAGGAACTATCAAATAACTTTGAGATATTTAGATTCGATACACAATTAAATGAATGGCAATGTTGAGGTAACTCATGTCATCGTCTTGAATTTTCAACTCTGATTCTTAGAGATATTCTCCTAATTTTCATAGTCATCTATCCTACTATATATATAAGCCCTAAGATACATGACATAAAAAAAGGCTATCCATCTCTAATATAATTAATTATTATTTATATTTGACATTAAATAGAATCTCTCAAACCTTTTACTAAATTAAGTATTAAAAAAAAGTTTTATAGGGTTTGATGATCTCACTCCTAATCAATCTATCTATGATATTCTTGGAAATGTATCACTTTGAAAATTAAATAATCAAATTTATTATAACAAAAAATCTATTAAAAATAATTATATATTATTTAAAAATAACTTTGAATAATTTGTGAATGCTAAGAGAAATTCTACAACCCAAATAATATGTCCTCGACAACATTCAAAGGTCTCCATGGTAGGGGATAGTAAATGGAGTTATTTATTGTTCTACCTCTATTATAATACAAATAAAGAAACACATGTTGTTGGAATATTTTATCAGAAAGTCTCACAAAAGCCTTATTAATAAAGAAGGTAAATGGAGCCTTATTAATAAAGAAGGTAAATAAATCTTCTGCTAGAAGCCAGTCCGAAGGAACAAAGCTATTTAAAAGATCACAATATATATATAGTCAAATCCTACACTTGACCTTCAAGCACTAATAGTACGTTTTGTTGTCGTTACCAATCTTTGCTTTTGTCTGAGATTGACCCACACAGTTTCTTTAGTTTTTTTGCATAATTACTTGTTAATAGAAACCATCAGCTGTAGAACACTATGGTTTCAGGACAAGGGAGTGGCCATCAACACTAACTAGCATTCCATTGTATCGTGCTTTATATATCATTCATTATCTTAAAAGATCATTATTCTAATATCATATATATATATATATATATATATAATCATCGACTTGACTAATTTATGCTTATGCTAAAATTTCAATTGAGGATAGAAAATGTTTGTATTTTGCATCTTATATCTTATTTCAGTGAAACGATGAAAAATATTTGTAGCTAATATAATGACAAAAAACACTCATATCTTTTTTTTTTATAAATTCCGCATAAAAGAATGATGCATCATGTGTTTGATAGGATTCCTCAGATCATTAAATTAGTTTTTAATTTATTAATTTATTAGTTATAGACAAAGATCTTAAGAGAGAAAAAGACCATGGTTGGTTCACCTTTTTTTTGCTTTTCCCTTTCCTTCACACCCCCATGCTACTTACTATTTTGATGAACTGGGAAGATAACTCTGGCCACTACAGTTCATCAGTCATGGAGATTGGCTCAAAACAAGCATTGTCATGGTCATATCTACAGCAACAGTGAATGGTGAGAATAAGAATTGCCTAATCTTCCAGCTGAAAACAGTTGCATTATTGTATGATAGTGGCTACTGTGTAGAAATAAATTGACATGTGATTCATCATTGGTTGATATAATAATATTTATATCAGCACAGCTGCTCATCTCAATGTCATCATGATTTGTGTAATAAATAGCAGCCTACTACATCATGAAAAGTTTATTAAGCACTAAAAAACACCAAAAGAAGGGCTCATGAATCATCTCATGTTCATCATTGCATCTACATGTGTAGTAATTCAAATTTTATATTCCTTTTTCTCAACAATATGGGAACACATATAAGCTCTTCAACATAGGTTCAATCCGTTGGAAATAAGAAGTAATAACATAGGTTCAATCCGTTGGAAATAAGAAGTAATAAAAATGCTCAATTGATTCATTGATCCATCGTTAATTTATATAGGTGAAGATAAGATGATTTTCCTCAACTAACCTACGTGATTTCCTCATTCAGTTAAGGAAATCATATCTAAATCCTAACTTAATCTTATCTTTTATCATGCCCCCGCAAGATCTTGAACTAAGGACGTTGATCTTGAACCGATGATAATGAATCCGAAGAAAGGAGCAGAGGATTCTGCTAGAGCCAAATTCGACAATCCGATTAGATCGAACTATCATGCCCCCGCAAGATCAAGCTCCTGTGAAGGAGGATACAGATCTTTACCCGATGTCAAGGAGACCGCTGTGTTGTCAACCGCGGTGAAGGTCTGACAACGGTTGACTTCGGCGGAGGAGATGCTGCTACGGTTGGGGCGATCGGTAGATCTGAAGGGCAGCGAGAGAAGCGCTGCGGTCGTAGATTTACTGTCGTTTGACAGCGAGAATGAACTTATTGCTGATGGGGTAGGGAAGGTGCCGCTGCTTGTTGGTTCTGATGCGACAATGGTGGTGCACAAGGAAGATGGCCTCGTGCAGAAGAACACCTCGGTAGAGGAATTGAGAAAGCCGACGCACTAGAAGTCTCCAGCTTCGATGTCGACGAGAGACTATCGTTTGACAGCAAGAAGCGATAGATCTAAGGAGAGGGCCGAAGGAGAAGATAAGGAAGCCGCTGTAGTGAAGGTGTGCTTCCCTTTCTTCCCTGACTTCAGGACCACAATGTTGCGGTCCCTTCTTTGGAGGTGTAGAGACGATGCAAAGAGCGATCTGCACCGAAGAGAAGCGACCGAGTTATTGCTGTGACGGCAGCAGCAGCGAGCGAACGGTGAGCCGATGGTAGGCAACAATGAGGCTGATAGTGTCGCCGATGCTAGCGATGGCTTTGCAGAAGAGGAGTCGACCGACAATTGCGGCTTCGCAAAAAGGCAGTCGACGAGGTGGGGATTTGCTACCGTTTGATAGCAAGAAAGAACTTGTTGTGCCCTCTCTACAAAGCACCGAGAGACGATGGGCAGTGGCCCTTATAGGTGCTCTTGGTAGAGAGAACAAAGGCTGCAGGAGGGACGATGCCAGCGAGCGGGTGTAGAAGTCGTCATCTACTGCAGATGAGGTAGGAGAGATCTTCGGAGCAGAGGATGTCCGGGAGGGTGACGACAGATGACCCCTGAGTATCTGCAGTTTTGCAGCGGGGTTGTCGACGAACAAATGGAAATCTTTGGCTTCTATGTATGTGCGTGATAATCTTTGGTGCATATTTGATTATTTTAACTATTTTTCTTTAGGCCTATGATAAAAGAGAAGGATATCTTTTGTTGGATATTTTTGAGAATTTATGACTAATCTTGGATTTACTGGACCTCATTTTACATGGACTAACAATAGGAGGAGACTGGCTCTTATTGAGATTAGACTTGATCGTGTTTTTTCAATAATTATTCATTGAATCTATTTAGGCTCGGGCATGCTTGAATCTTTTCGATGGTTTTCAATTGGCATTCTAAGTATCAAATTTTTTTTTTTTATTTAAATTTTTTTTTTTTTTGGATTGAAGATAAGGAGGGATTTCATAAGGTCATTAGATCCAACTGGATTAATCACAACAATACTAACATTGCCAAACTCTAGAGGTTCCCTCCTCTTCTGTTGGAACTGACAATAATTTAACAAGCTATCGTTGAGGATAAAGACTCTCACTCTCACTTTACCAATAGTGAATCTTCTAACCTTACTTGCTTTTATAATCGTTTTTAGTTAAGACTGGTTCGATTAAAGATGGGAACCAAAATATACAATTCTTATTATAATATTACAAAACCTTATCAACTCCATTCGGATCGAATATGAGATTGTCCCCCACCACGTAGAAATAAATCATCATGATGTTCTTTCTTAATTTTTATAGATAATTTTGGACCCAACCTGTTTCTTTCTCATATGTCTCTGGCCTTCAATACTAGATATTGATTGATGATTGCTTGCATGATTTTTTGATTCGCCCTTTTGATTGAATCCAAGATTTAGGACTCCATCTAATGTTTGGAATACTGGAAAAGTATTAAGCCTAGTTGGTTTTGTTATTAAATTCTATTGGGGGTGTTGGAATGTTGAATATGATTTATTATATATAGATGACCTTCGATCACTCCCATGAATCTTGTATCTTTCATGTGGTCTAGGTTTAAATTTTTATTATTTTTATTTCAAAATATCAAAAATCCGACGATCATTAATTGATTTTAGATTGATTTCGTTATGTAATGCTAATAATTACCATATTCTTTCTGAGGTTCTTGCTAATTGCATAAAATGTTTCTAAAGAGCAATCTGCCGTCCTGAATCATCGTAGTATTCAAAATAGTATTTTTATTATTCAGGAAGTTGCTCATTCTCCTTTTAAGTTCAAAAGTATAAAAAATAAAAAAAAATACCTTATGTTATTATCAAGATTGATCTTGAGAAGTCAGACTTATCAAAATATCTTGTGAAAAGCATACTCTTAATCAAAATATCAATCTAATCCAACATTTTCTTTCCTCAGTCTACCAACTCTTTTCAGTTAAACGTGATGTTTGTAACTTTTTTCAATTGTCTGAGGGAAAGTTTTTCTTTTAAATATTTGAGTGCATGGATTTCATGTTCTCCATTCCGAATAAATTGGTTGGGTGACAGTCCACCTTCTTGTCTCAGGCAAGGAGAGTCATGCACATTAAATCTGTCATTCTAGAATCTCCCATTCACGATCTATTTCTGTCACTCAGGTTCTTCGTTCAAGTTGCATTCACAAACATTGAGAGGATATGTGGCTCGGCTCCTTATATCTTGAGCGGGGCCTCAGCACAGCTTGACCCGAGTACGTAAGATCATCAACACTACTTTGGAGCGCAGATAGACTGATGCGAGATCTAGTCACGAGGTCATCCAACCAAATCCTTGAGGTGTGGCTAAGGGTTGCTCCTTCCTTCCGGGCATCAGGTTCCTACATGCAAACTGAAGTTGGGAGGGGGATCTTCCAACTAGACCTCTCCGATGCTTAAGTTAGTGAGAGCTGATGTGAAGAAAATTATCGTGTATGAGTGCAAAATATTCGATCCTCGATATTGTTTATGCGGGTGGCTTTTATATTTGTTGCCTTATGTTGCCGTACGTGGTTGTTTACTGATCGCCAGTGTCATCATACACTAGTGTTTAATGCTCACTGGTGCCTTCGACGAGCGACCCATATGTTGGGCACAAACATCATTTGAATTATTCGACGTTACTCCTTGCTTCTCGAATAACCATGTGCGAGGCTATACCGCTCCGTACATCATCAAGTAAAGTTGATGAAGAGGATTGTCGGCGTGCATGACATGTGGATGTCTTGTCCGGATTTATGATGTTGAGTTTGCTCGATATGCCAGGTTAACTTTACCGTGACAATCATGCGTCTCGTGAAATAGAAACTATATAGCAGCTACTACATAAATTTCTTTTACACAATTTGATTTTATTAAAATAAAAATATATATTAATATAATATTTTATAGCTGACGAAGGTTATGTGATAATTAGATAAATCAATATTTCTGTATATTTTTATTATATTATAAATTCACTAAACTGAATTTGAAAACATCTCTTAAAGACCTTTTTAATTTGTAACAAATCAATGCTGAGTTAATTATCAAGGAATTTTTACAAGACACAAAAGACAAACATTTCTCTTGATCAATCATGATTCACTAATTGCATTTCCTGAGGAACTTTCTTACCATTTTTAGATGTGAAAATACCTAAAAGATAGATTAGATATTTTCAATTTTAGTAGGTCAGATTGATGATCAATTGACTATATTGAAGAATAATAAAAATTATAATAAATTAATTTTAATGATTATCTCATTATTATTATTATTATTATTATTATTATACTAGATTCCAGATTTTATTCCGTGTAAGAGTTGAGTATATTGCATATAATTAATTTAATAGGATGAAAGAAAATTATTTAAACAAAGAAATAATAAAAAACAATGAAATATGGCTCTTAAGCAGCCACCTGCCATGTGAACCTTCTTGGCTGGATTCAGCAGTTTCTCTTAGTTTCCTCTTCCCCATGTCTCCTAACCTCACAGTACTCGATCTCCCACCGATTTGAGGTAGAGAAGATAAAAGAAGCCATAGCAGAGGAGGCAGAGGGCAGCAAAAGAGAAGCCTTCCGACACAATCCTTCTTCTCCATAATCATTGCCACATTTCTTCCACTCCAAGGCAAGAAAACAGAGTGGCAGTGGGGATGCAGGGCAGCGCCAGGAGGAGGAGCTTCACCAGGAACGGAGTGGTCGCTGGCTCCGTTTGGGAGGCGCGGATGAGGGTGGACGCCGTGAACGGCGGGATCAAGGTCTTCAACGGCGATGAGAGCCGCGACGGCGACGGCGACGGCAACGCCGACGAGGAGGGAATGCGAGTCTACCGTAGGCTGCGGAGGAACCAGAGCGACAGCATCGCCGCCGGGCGGCGGAGGAGGATCTGGACGCCGCCCCCGTCCTCGGCGTCCTCGGTGAATGGATCGATCGGCGGAAATCCGATCCCGCTGCACAAGGCGCGGTCGGAATTGGCGGAGGATTCTCGGGAGTTGGGAGGGGTAGGGCGGGTGCTGGCGATCGGCGACGGTAGTGAGGGTGTCGGTGGTGATGATGGGGACGTGGAGATCGAGGATGTGGTGGGAAGGGAAAGCTTTGATGACAAGGAGATCGATCTGCCGGTAGAGAGAGGGAAGAACGTGGAGGAGGAGAAGACAATTACCCAAGTCCACGAGATTCCTGCGTCGTCGCCGCCGGTTGTAGAGAAGAAGCAGGATTGTCCTGAGATTGCGACCTCACCAGTTGCAGAAAAGCAGCAGCAGCAGAGTCAGAGGGCAATCGATCCAGATCCTATCAAACCACCTCCTTGTAAGTTGTTTATTTCCTCATGGATTCACGTAATTCCTTCAAAAAATGCAGGAAAATAAGTAGAATTATACGTCTCATCATCAGATTCAGAAAAGAAGAAGATGAATCACAGGATAGTTGACCCAGATCCTGTCGAACCACCGCCTCGTAAGTTCTTCTTCTTCCTGCGTTCCTGAAACCAGATGTTGTACTGACATTGTCTCGTCATCAGATGCAGAAAATAAGAGGATTAATCACAAGACAATCGATCCAGATCCTGTTGAACAACCTCCTTGTAAGTTGTTCTTCGTTATGCATATCTGAAACCAGATGTAGGAAACAAGCAGGTTAGAACTGAGATCGTCTCATCATCAGATTCGGAAAAGAAGAAGATGAATCACAGGATAATCGATTCAGATCTTGTTGAACTACGTCCTTGTAAGTCGTTCTTCTTTATGCATTTCTGAAAAAAAAAAAAAAAAAAAAACAGATGCAGAAACAATCAGGGTGGTGCTGAGAGTGTATCTATCATCTTCAGATGCAGAAAAGAAGAAGATGGATCACAGGACAATTGACCCAGATCCCGTTGAACCACCTTCTTGTAAATTGCCTTTCTTCCTTGTTGCTCTTATTTTTTGTCTTTTTAATCTGACTCTTTCTTGGATTTTGCTTCGGACCAGTTGAAGGGGCAAAGAGAATGTTTGACAGCAAACCTGGGCACCACAATAGGTTGCAGAGCATTGGTGAGTTCTTGCGGTTGCTACATAATTCGTAACAATCTGATACATTTTTGTACAGATTTCTCAGATCCCCACTAAAGATCATACCAACATGCTGAATTTTTTCAGTGGATTTGATTATGTGGCGAGAGATTCCGAAGTCGGCATTTGTTTTTGGTCTCGGAACATTCATTCTCATGTCCTCTTCCTATGCCAAGGATCTCAATTTCAGGTGAGGATTGAACTGGCTCAAGTCAGTATTTCTCAGGGATTTCCTTGAGAACCACAGATGATGTAGCTGACTTCATCAAGGTGTTCATGCTGCAGCTTAATCTCAGCAACTTCCTATCTTGGTCTCATCTATCTTGCACTCATTTTCATTTACAAGTCCATCTTGCACAGGTAATTCCTCCCTCATGAGACCCTTCCAATACATCATCACTTTCCTGCATTTGTGTTTTTGGTCACAAAGTATGTTATGAAGCAGAGGAGAGAGTGTGGAGTACGATGAAAGCAACATGGTGGGTGAGGAAGAGGCCATCTGGCTTCTAAGGCTGCTCCTTCCTTACGTAAATGAGCTACTGCTTAAGATAAGGGCCCTTTTCTGCGGAGACCCTGCAACCACCATGAAGGCAAGAAGAGTTTGGCTTTGGCTTTGGCTTCCCTGCTCTGCGTTTTTAGCCGCCTGTTTTCTCATCACCACCCATGCAGCTTTCTTTCTAACACCGGTAAATTCATGTCGCTCTGGCAGCTGGCTGTGCTACTTTTCGCCATGGCCAGGTGTGGAAACTCCATCACCATTTGGACCCTCTCAAGGCTCTGTAAGTTTCTGGATTTCGACTCGAGTTCCAAGTTACCATGCAGTAGATTGATTGATATGCTGCTTGTAATCCTCTGCAGTGTTCTTTGGCGTCTTCACCGTACCAAAGATCTGCTCCTCCTATTCCACCCAGCTGGCGAAACATGGTGAGCGACGAGTGTGCTTTTTTTGTTCAATACAGAGCTGAGAGAGTGAGTAATGGCTCCTCCTCTGCATTGCAAGTCGTGTTCAGGCTTTGTGCTGCATTCGATGTATTCGAGACGTAGGCTCAAAGTTACTCCTTTGTCCTCCTTTTTCACGCGCACTGGGGTTAACGAGGAAGCATATTAGCCGTGTGTGATTCAGACTCGGGATCAGATTCTGCTACTGCATGTGTTAGGACTGTGCCATCCTACCTACCCCTGGCATCAGCACAAGAGTTGACTCGTGTGTTTTCTCTGCCAAGGCCATCCCCGAGTCTTGCAAGAAATTACTGCTGGTTTGTCAATGGTAGTTCTTGAGGGAATTCCCCTCAAATTATGATAGGTTGGCTGATGTCCTTGGTATCATTTACAAGTTTTTAGTCAGCTATACACCACCACCAACTTTCTATTTCTTTAAAATGAACAAGTAGCATCAAAGGGGGGTTTTCTGTTTGGGGGTAGAGGTGACGTGACATTTTTGTTCTTATGCCCATTTGTCTGTCCATCATGTCAATTATGATCTTACACATGAAGCAAAAGCTAAATAATGAAACTTCATTACATGCAGGTAACTTCTGGGTGGAGAGGATTAGAGATGGGTGGGAGTCATGCACCCACAAGAAGGCGGTGGCAGCCGCAATCTTCACCCTCATTTGGAACATCTCCTCCACCGTTGCTCGCATCTGGGCCGGTAAGGCTCCTCCTCTAACAACACCGTCACCAGTTATTGCCTCATGATCGACTCCCTTAATGCATGTTCTCGGGCAGTGTTCATGCTGGTTGTGGCTGTAAAGTACTACCAGCAATGTGTCGCCGAGGAGTGGCCTGGGCGAGAAGAGGTGGTGGTGGTGGTGGGAGAGGTACAAGAAGTTTCCAAGCCGGCACAGAGCCAGGTGCAGGCGCTTGGGCTGCACCACCGACACGGGGGTGGGACGGCAGTGAGAGAGAGAAAGCAAAAAAAGAGGTGAAAGGCAGAGGACAGATGTGAGTGCGTGGGTCCCCCTCGAAAGCAGTAGAGTGGGACAGCCTAAAAGAGACTCACTCACTCATAGGAGCCACAGAGAGAGAGAGAGAGAGGAAAGAGACGAGGGAGGAAGGAGACAGGAACGTTGTGGTGGTCTTTGGAAAGAAAGCAAGGAGATCCTAAGTGGGTTGTGTGTTCCCAGCTGGCTTTTGTCAGGGCGGAACGGTAATAAACGTAGCTTCGCTGCACATGGCTCCCTTTGTGTCTTGGGATGGAACGTGTTTTGTTCTCTGGGACCACTGATGTCCAATGATCCATCTTTTGGACCACTTATGCAACGAACTATTTGATCTGATGCAGTGTCAACGATCCATTAATTTTATAGGTTTGCACCGCCCATTCTGATCCTATAAATTAACATAATTGGTCGGTCTTTAAAAAGAACTCAACTATCCTTTATATGCCTTGAAGGAATTATAACTATATGTTCCTTGGGTAACAATTAATTCATTAACATGCTTCGAGTGTGGATCATTTACTTATTAACTTAGACATGTAATTTGTTTTTTTCTTTCTTCTCCTGATGGTCTTAAAAAAGTCCTAATGATTTTTCTTAAAAAATAAACATTACATCAAATGACGTATAAGATGCCCATAAGTTGGTTAAAAACCTCAAAAGACATTACGTACGCACTCACTTTTCGGATGTCCCAATAAAGCTAAGAAATCACACTAATGGTTTACATTGCCTAATATTATTATTTTTAATTAAAGAAAGAAAACAGATACGAAGAAAGATAATTAATTATCTTAGAATTATTATAATACAAACGATTAAAATTCTTCATGGCAAACTGCCTTGTCATCAAACGGTTGTAATCGACCATCAAAATCTATTAAAGTGATATTGGTCGAACCCATCAAAGTTGATCTACAAGTTTGAGCACGCTATCTCAGTTCATTCATACATGCAGTGAGTAAACTCATCAATCCTATTCCATCTTTTTTCAAAGAAAATAATATTTGATATATATATATATAATAACAAAATTGATAAATTAATGTGTCCAATGCAGTGATCTTCATGGTCAAGCCATCTTCTCACCTTTACGACCAATGCAGACAGATATCTCCCTACACTCATTGTTACCGTAATAGTTAAAATATAAACAAGATGTTTGATGTGACCTTCAATATCTTCTTATCTTCCTCACTTAATTTGATGAATTTGTGTGATGTATTTTGTGGCCTAAAACGTCCCCTTTATACGATTCCTTCTGACGAGGACAAAGAAATATTTAAAGAAAAAATAAATAAATATCCAACATTACACAAAGTATTCCTCTTACATATGATGATGCCCACGTTATAAGGAAAGCATTTACATCCTAAGATATCCCCTTGAGCATAACACATTTATCTAAAATAAAAAAAAATACAAAGAATTTAATCAGTCCTTTTCGACATGATATGCATATCCAAGATCTAAACATCAAAGTATTTAATGTGTCTTAACCAAATAAAGTTTATCCTTATACGTGATGTCAGAAGTTAAACATCAAATCGTATGATACATTTGCTCAAGACAAACGTCAATATGTTTGACTCATCTTAATTATTTCTTCTCTCAAGATATAAGCATCAATACATTCGGTATATGTTAATCGAACAAAACATCTCATTGTATATAATTTATCTAGCCAAAATATAAGCATCAAACAGTTGATGCACCTAAACCCAACAAAGCATCATCACCCGTTAAAACTCTTAAAATGCATCCCCTAAAGAAAAAAAAAAACTTCTTTCGTTCTAAAAATAAATAATTTTTTTCACGTTAGCTTAACAATTAAAATTGATCTTATTACCTTCTAATTCAATCATCAAATATAATTAGAAAATTAAAAAAAAATCTTCGTGATAAAAAAAAAACCCATATAAATGCATCGACCCATTGGACTCAAGGTGACATTCATGTGTCATCTATATAATATAAAAAATAAAAAATTATAAAATCTAACAATCCAAACCACATGTAAATTGGTGGATCTCCGCCATTTAATGCACCACACTGGCACGAATAAATCAAATACAAAAATCCAGTGCAATATGTGCCAACATAGATTTTTCTTTTATAATCTCGAGCTGGAAATGTTTGGATGAATAAGAAACTAAAAAAAAAAAAAAACTCGACAAATTATTTTATGTGACACCTTATGTTCCTCTTTGGTAATCGAGCGAAGCTCTATCATGCAATCTATATGTAGGATCAGGAGGGCGGGGCAAACCTTCGCGCCTTCATTGTTAGACACACACAGAAGCGCACAGCGTAGAAAGATAGCTAGAAGATGCAGATCTTCGTGAGAACCCTAACGGGGAAGACGATCACCCTCGAGGTCGAGAGCAGCGACACCATCGACAACGTCAAGTCTAAGATCCAGGTCCCTCCTCCACCCCCTTCTTTCGCTCGAGTTCCGTGTGAATCTAGCGGTCTCTTGATATCGCATAGTAGTCCATCGATTATGCTCTCGACTATGGTGTTGCTGTGCTCCATGCATCGTCGATGTTATCATTGCTCCATCATCTTACTGTGGTTCCGTATCGTGTCGCCTTGCCACACCACCAGAAAACGAGAATTAGATTGCGTTTATGATCCTTGATATTACAGTTCATCTTTATTAGTGTTTCTTCAGTTGCTGAAGCTTATGGTTTCTGCTTACTGTGTTTGTGATTCTTGCTGTGCCTCTTTAACCCTTTATATTCATCTGCCACTATTTAGTGGATTAGTTTCACTAGTATGCATTAGGTGATGTATCAGCTTCATTTTTTCAATTCGTGAATGGTGGAGACCATGACAAGTTTTAATTTTTTGATTGAATGACTACTTGGAGATGCTGCAGGACAAGGAGGGAATCGCCCCAGATCAGCAGATATTGATTTTTGCTGGGAAACAATTGTAAGATGGCAGAACTCTTGCAGACTACAACATCCAGAGAGTCAACACTTCATCTGGTTCTGAGGCTTCGGGGTGGAATGATGATCAAGGTCAAGACACTCACAGGCAAAGAAACCGAGATCGACTTCGATCCCACCGATACAATAGATAGGATCAAGGAACGGATTGAAGAGAAAGAAGGGATTCCACCTCCGCAGCAAAGGTTTGTGAGTTACTGCTGTGTGGTCATTGGACTGTAATCTCATGAACTCTTCCAGGATTCTGACAAATCAGTGGTGTTTCTCGTGCAGGCTTATCTACTTAGGGAAGCAACTCGCTGATGACAAGACTGCCCGGGAATTCAACATCGAAGATGGTTCTGTTCTTCACCTTGTGCTTGCTCTGAGGGGTGGCATTTAGTGAGGACGTCAAGAATGTGTTCTGTAACCATTATGTTGATGAGCACATGATTTAAGCGTCGAAAACATTGTTTATATTTGCTTTACAGTGTTCATTTTGCTTTTATGTGTCATTTGCACTGTGTATTCTTTTCCCTACTTCAATTAACAGATAAAACGAAGATGAAAACGTGGTTCCAACTCAAAAACACCATATCTTTTTCTCAACTACAAGGAGTTCAAAGATCCTACTTGTGGCTCCCGTCACGGTTGTCACCGGCGGTAGCCTTTGCGACGTCGGAGGCTGTGGTGCCGGGCCGGGACTTGTGGTACAGAGTGAAGTAGCCGATGGCGGCGACGATCAAGAACCCACCGGCGGCCATGGTCATGGGGCTGAACGGCATGTTCCGTCGCTGGTGCAGCACGCCGCGAGCGTTGGCCTCCGGCGCCGCCCTCGACGCGTCCCTGTTGGTGTTGCTCATTGCTCAGTCACTCTCCCTCGTCTCTATTACTCGATGTGAAGGCGAGAGGAGGGGGTTTTGAGGTCGTCAAGGCAACGGCAATCATGCATACGTGCGTGGTGGAGGGGACACGTCGCCGTCGAACGGTCCTTCACTTGGAGACGTGGGAGCATGCATGGCTTCCTCTTGTACGCACTCTACGTGTAATGGTTGCTATTTCGATGATGGCTTGCTTCTCTTGGTTCGAACAGGTATTATATAGGATATAGTTCAGCATCCGTCCTCCGGCCCGCTAATGCTTCCCCTCTAAATCAATCCCTTCCTCATCTCTTATCTTAACGGATCATTTGGTTCGGCATCCGTCCTCCGACCCGCCAATGCTTCCCTCGAAGTCATCTCTTATCTTAATGGATCAGTCGCTCATGTCACATGTCATGTGTTCCCCATCTTCACATGACAAGGGGGGATCCATTGAGATCAGAGGTCGGATGAGAGACGTTGAAAGGGGCGATTAGATCCATGTGAATATTATAATTAGTGGTGGAGCCACGCTATTATGTGGATGGCTGGCCTTCCTTGTGTGTCCGTATCGCATTGATGGAATCGGTCAATTACCAGCACATGACCGCTGCGACAAATGCAGCCCCATCCACGTGTCCTGGTCCATCTCATCACATCCGGAGCTTGCCACCAGGCTTCAAACGCCATACAGCGGCCAATAAGGAAATGATGTGGATATAGGGTCCAATGATCATGATACCGGCAGCCCGCATTCTGCTGCTGCTGTCTCGGACAAGACAGCGCATCCTGACCTCATGTTTGATAACCAAAATAAAGACAAATGCTTCACTTTTTCCTTCGTCCGTACCACCAGCGTCATTGGATGTCTAGGTGGAGCCCGATAACATAATATTGAGGGCCATGTTTTCTTCCAATGAAAAACCAGGTAGATCGGTTCCGTAGGTATTGATCTTAATCAACGCCAGTTGGGGTCTTCCCCGCGTTCATATTTGCCACAGAAACGTCAACAGAGCAGCATTCGAAGAAGACGGAGGAGAGAGAGAGAGAGAGAGAGAGAGAGAGAGAGAGAGAGGAAATGGCTTCGGAGAGTTGCTGCTTGTTCCTTGAGATCCTCATCTCGATCATCCTCCCTCCCCTTGGCGTATTCCTTCACTACGGCTGCTGCAGCGTACTGATTCCCATCCTAATCTCTCGTCTTTCTTCTTCGTTCCGCCCCTTCTCCCTATTCTTCGGATGTTGATTTGTTTTTTTCCTCTTTTTGTTTCATCCGAAGCTGGAATTCTGCATCTGTTTGCTGCTGACGATTTTGGGGTACGTCCCGGGGATCATCTACGCCATCTACGTGCTCGTGGCGGTCGATCACCAACCCTACCGGAGGAGCTACTACGAGCCCCTTGCTTAGGGTTTGCATCTCGACTCTTTGGATCAGTCGACTTTATTGTTGCATTGCTCTATTAGTTTATTATATGATTCTGCTTAGGACATGGGTGTGCATAATGTCATTATGCTTAGATTTCTGAGTTTCGCAGTTACATTCACATCATACTTCTATTTCCACGTCAACGATCAATTCTTGTTGCCGCATTCTGAAACTTGTTGATGGCCATCGCCGATGATTTGTAATTTGTGGTCCATTAATTGCTCTAATAGTGCACATATTCTTTTTTATTGCTGCAAATACCAATCACATATATCGACTTCATACTGGAAGGACAATTGAAAAGGAGAAAGATTGTTATCGTGAGGTGAGGCTCGTACTGGTGATCCTTGTCTCATGATGCCCCTGTAAACCTCAATGGGTATCCACCACAGGGTTGTGTTTTCTCTAGCGTGTTCTCCCCACAAGGAGCCAATGCATACTTACCTCCTTTGTATTTTAGAACAATGATTCTGCTCTAATGGAAGACCAGACCAGATTCTTTGAGTTACTTGACTTGCTATTATATATTTTTCATACTAATATGTACAACGCAAGTTAATCAAATCTGGCAACTTCAGCATTTATCCATATGCTTTGCCAATTTGACTACATGTCTTACAACTGAAAATAAATATTGTGAATAATCATAATCTAATATATACATAGAACAGAGAGATGATTAACTTTGTCAGCAGAATTATGTTATAATCTTTATTTCTACAATAAACCATAAGAGTTTATACATTTGTGTAATGAAGGAGGAATTATGAAAAAAATAATTGGTCTTTTTCTTACCCTCCCTCGTTTAGGCCATCAGTCACATTTACCACATGTTGGCAAATTCTGAAGCTAATAATGTGGAAATCGTTGTTTCATTTTGAACTTGACTTTGTTTCATAGCTTAGTATATTTGGACACTTGTATACTTATGTATGTTATCATCAAGATACTCATCAAAATAGATTTTCCAAAGACTATAGCTTGCCAATTCTTTTTTAACCTGCATGCTTCATTATACACTATAAGGTTTATTAGCCATCTTTCAGTGTTTTTTATATTTTTGTAACTTTTCAAAAGAGTTAATGTTATGATCTCTGTATCGTGTTCACACTTGTACTGGTAAATCATAAAGGACTCTTTATGTTTCATATCTTGGTAGCTGTTTTGTTACACTAGGTGCCTAGTTGGATTGTGTTTTTATGCTATGTGTTGTTGGATACTGTGTTTTTATGCTAACCATGGCAAAACATGTATGTCTTTTACCTGTGTTTCCTGTTGAAGATATGTGATAATTACAAAGAATCTGTGTGAGTCTTTGTGCATTTGACTCCATCAGTCTTATGGTATTCATTGGTTTAAAAGACACTCCTGGATAGATACCAGGCGATGAAATTATTAGGCTTGCTTTTGAGTTGTTCCTGGTGAATAAGATTCTTAGTTTCTGTAGGAGAACCAGTTAATTGGAATTATTGGATGTTGATTGTTTAGACAATTATCTAACAACTGGTTGCACTGTAACAATCATCTATGTGCACATGCTTTAGAAGTACTTTATAGAATAGGAAGTAACATAGGAACAGTCTCATTCTTTCACCATTTTTAAATTGAACTTATGCATACTATAGGAGACCACTGCTTTTCTTCCGAAGAATGCTCATCTTTGTAGACAGAATCTAGCATTCATCAGTATTCTTTTCCTCTCACAGACTGCCGTATAACAGCTAGGAAGCAGATAATTCACTTGCTGTTAATTCACATTTGAGATCTGTGCATGTGTAAAAATTCATGTATTAGGCAAGACAGCTGTGAAAGATTATTATAAGTTCTGTTTGATTGTTGTCACCCTTCAAGGAGGGTTCTTGTCAATTTAGCAATTCAAGACCAATAGTATTCACAAGACAACAAATTTACTGCTCAATGACTAATTCTACACAATTCTAATTAATCATTTTGTATGTCATTATGGTTATGTCCTACATAGTCATGTGGTTTCTTGCATTTGATGTTTGTCTTCTGTAGGAGAGTCAGTCACGTAAAAATATATTAATATTTGACATAGTATAGGTTAATGATTTTCATGTTTTCTGATCTTAGTTCATATTGATACTTTGGTGGACGAAGATAACTGATTATAATTTCTTTTATTTTTTTGACCAAAGTAGATGCCTTAGGGAAAAATAAAGTTTCTTCTGCTGGCATGCTGTGGTAGAGCTAATGTCAAAATGATTGCTGGTCATAAAACTTGAAGCTAAATGAGGACAAACCTATTGCACAAGTAATTGTTGTTTGCATAGATGTGTTCATGTCATATTCAAGTAATTCAGATATCTAATCTAATTTGCTAAATGCTACAAAGTTCACAGATTCTTGGCTGATGTCTTTTATATCTCTACATGTAGGATGTTCCTTTGACAATGGGGTATTGCTCAAAAGAATTGTGAGTTCCAGGCTTGTGTGATTTTCAAAACTCTTGCAAATGCTTAGTATTATTGATGTCAATCATGTGTATGGTCTTTCTTATTATCTATGGTAATATGTGAAACTTTCTTGTGAAAATTTCAGTGGGTTTCAAATGAAATTTTGTGGAATTCGTTATATTTTCTTGACATGCTTTTGCAATTATGTATGGTTAATTATCAATTTTAGTTTGTGATCATAATTAAATTATATTGTTTCTATCGTATTATGTGCCATTACAACATTGATTTCTTAAGGTGCCAACACGTCAATGAATTAGTTTGCCTATTGGTTGGTATGGCTAATTATCTTTACATGTCATGTGTTGAAAATTTTAAATATCATAAATGTTCTTACAAATATCAAAATAATTCTTTTGGCAAAATCGTATGTAAATTTCTGAAGGTCAGTGGTTTTTATATTTATTTCTCATAATACACGTTTAGCATGTTTAATCTTTAAAAAATTTTAAACTTACATATATGTCATTGTAATTAATCTTTGTTAGCTATTATAAGATAGTTATTAGCTAAAACTCTCGTTTCACTAATACTGTTTAAAAAACCATTACGATACTAGAAAATAATAAGATTATTTTCCTAGAAAATATCTATATTTTAGTTATTTAAAAAAAGTACCTTTCATTTCGATTTTTCCTAAATAATACCTCTATCTCAAAAATATTCAAACTATCCCTTTTCCATCATCGCCTTTGTTGTTGTCCATCCGTTTGTCGCCACTCGTTGTCCATAGCTCATCATCCACGATAGGATTTTTTTTTTTTTAAAAGAAGAATATAATGCGTAGAAACTTGAAGAAGATTGGATAATCAATGATTGAAATGGAAAAAAAAAAGAATATAATGCCTATATTAGAAATTTGAAAAAGAAAAGATAATCGATCATTAAAAATAAAAGGATAATTAATGTTATTTTTTAAAAAGGTAATCAATATTATTTAAAAGGATTAATGTTTGTTTTAACTTATTTGATTTTGATCATGGACCACTTAAATCCGTATGATTTAATTACGTCTAAAATAACTCTTAATTCTTCATAAATATTGTATATGATTCCCTCTTGTAAGGTCTGAGTTAATAGACGTTAAAGTATACTTACGTGTCATGCTGACTCATAAATAAATTTTAAGTTTAAAAAAATATATATTTTAATCACTATAGTTTTGGTTATAGACTATTTAAGCCTTTATAATATTCCTTGTGTTTAAAATAGCACTTATATATTTAAAAACAAAGCATATAAGCCCCTCCCATCAAGTATGACATATTGATTCATAATAAATTATTAATATAATGATACATATAATTTAAATTTTAAAAAATTATCTATCATGTTGAGAAAGAGGAAGCGACAAAGATTGTAACGACCGATGAAGGCAGAGAGACAGAAATAGGAGAGGTCGGAGGCAAAGGTGAGGGAGAGCTAGACCACCACCTCATAGGCACGATGGGTGGGGTTGTAGGAGAGGACGAAGTGGGAGATGATGAGGATGAAAACACTTAGGAGGAAGAGGGACTATGAGACCATTACGTGCCTAGCATCGGATTGGCCAATATATATCCACCTGAGGTAGGACCGGAAGCTCTTGGGCTTGTCGCTAGTGTAGGAGAGGCTATGTCTCATACGTACATCCTGCTAGGTAGCTATGACTTAGTGCTATTGTTGGTATTGCTTCCACGATGATGCATATTTCCGCCATTGATGGTGGTCTTAATTTTTTTAATTTCAATTGTACGTGTTATTATATTAATCAATTTATTATGAGTTAGCACGTAAGAAGACTCTAACGTATGTTAATTCAGACTTGACAGGAGAAACTTATATGCTATGTTTTTAAAAATATAAAGATTTTTTTCGACACGAGTAAAATCATAAAGGCTTAAGTCGTTTATGACTAGGCTAAAGTATACTTTTTTAAAAAAGTTAAATTACATATGTCATTATATTAATAGTTTATATGAGTCAACATGCCACATAAGCAGACTCTAATATCTGTTAACTCAAACTTGACAGGAGGAACTTATATGCTATATTTTTTAAATTATATGAGTTATTTTATATATAAATAAATCATAAGGGCTTAAGTGGTTCATGGTCAAAATTACCGGGTCTAAAATGAACTTTAACTCTATTTAAAAAGAAGAGATAATCAGTCATTTCTTATGTATAGTGTTAAAGTACTTGTTTTGTGCTTCGTCTTTGCATATTCAATAATGAAGTAAGAACATATACCTCACAGTGAGGGGTGTGTTGAATACATCTTACTATATTCTACTATTCCCATATCCCGAGCACTAGCATCAGAGGGGCCACGTCGAGCACTCACCACCCCGACCCCGATCGTCTTGCAGGAACCAACTGAGGATCCGAGCTCTCCATCAGCAAATCTCCCAACCCTTAGTAGCTTCCTTTCCTAACCCAACCAAGCCGCCCCAATCCTCTAATCGACTTGGACGATCCTGCGCATGTAGGTTGAACCACACCATGCTGACTCACCGGTCCATGACACAACATCCAACAATATTTTGGTGCTAGAAAGAGGGCCTGATGTCGCAGGAACATTCGATGCTCAATAATTCCTAGGAAGAAGCCTTTGTCACCCAACAGGTCCCCAGAATCGGAGGACAACCTGTTGTTCCTATCCTCGGGGAAGGAAACCAGTCGACGCACACTCCAAACCGTTCTTAGTGATTATTCAATGATCTCAAGCTTTCCCCACTAACATTCAATCCCAGGCTTCCCGTCGTATCTCACGAGACCTTCCTCGGGCTCACCTATTGGGAAACCTCAGCGGGAGCATCACATGCGCAGCGAAAATCAAAACAAAAAATCGATTTCCCACGAAGATCAAATCATCGTACAAAAGATTGGGGTCGCGAGAAAGCCGTAAAAATTGATAAAACCGCGTCATGTGATAGATTGATTACCTAGGAAGATCATATATCCCTGTATTTTCAGATCCGAATGGAGAGGATGAAGGAGGTCAAACGTCCTCCTCTCTAACAATATCCACACGATGGATCTCTACAGTGAAACTCCTCCAATCTGATCTCACAACTCTTGCATAGAGGGAGGGAGGAGAATAGGAGGGGAGGCCAAAGCTGTAGCCTATCAACTATGAACCTCTCTCCTATTTATAGAGAGCCACCAAAAACCCTAGGGTTCCTACCTTAGTGGGTATTGGACCTTCATCCAATAACCCACTAACCTTGCATTATTGGATCTCTATCCAATAATCTCCTTAGGCCTATAATTGGGCCTTAAGCAAGGAGCCCATTAGTGCATGGTCTCATTTAATGAGAATAGGGGCTAATTGAATCTCTATTCAATCATCTATTTGCTAAAACATCCACCATATGTGTGTGACCCTCTAGGCCCGATACTGAGCTAGCCGTGAGTCGCTCCTATCAGAACTCCTTCTGATACAATGAATTATTATCTCCATAATAATTCACTCAACTCATCGACTATGGACGTATTAGGCCTCTACGCTATATTCCCTAGATGATACAGGGGGATCAAATCCATCAGACCTGTCTATCCACAGTTATCGTATATCTATAATCCATCATCCAACTAATATCATAGAGACTATATATTGGACATGGTACTGTCAAGTCACATACGAAATCTGTCTAAGTCCCGCTCTAATTGGATTCTCTCTCCTCTCTCAATCCGAATGACCCTAGCCAGGGATTTGTCTGATTCCCATTACACAGAACCAAGGACATCAGAATATATATGTAACAAATAATATAATATGAGAATATGTCAATAATAATCATAAGAAAAAAGATCGCACAGTGTGACACACGTGTCATCACTCACGTGATTGGCTTACAGGGCACCTGTAACTAGTAATCTCCCACTTGACCTAAAGCCAATCACCTATGTGTCTGATCCCTATCAGACCCTTATGATGCTCAAATACAATTTGAGCCAACGGTTGTGTCAGTGGATCTACAATATTATCTTTGGATAGAACTCTTTCCATTGCTATATCTTTATGGGTCATTATCGTTCTAATCAGTTGGAACCTCCTCAGAATAATTCTAATGAGACCTGAGTTCCTTTGTGAGAGCTATTGCCCTATCACTGTCGCAGTATATGGGAATCAACTCTAGGTTGCTTGGTACGACTCCCAAATCTTTGATGAACTTCTTCATCCACACCCCTTCTTTTGCTGGTTCTGATACGACAATGTATTCCGCCTCTGTGGTCGAGTCAGTAGTAGTATCTTACGTGGAACTCTTCCAGCTTACTGCTCCTCCATTGAGGGTGAAAACATACCCTGAGTTTGACTTACTATCATTAATGTTGGACTGAAAACTCGAGTCCATGTAGCCCTCAACCTGGAGGCTACCTCCTCCATATACTATTAAAATATCCTTAGTCCTTCTCAAGTGCTTAAGGATACACTTTACTGCCTTCCAGTATTCCAAACCTGGATCCGCTTGATACCTACTCGTGACACTCAGAGCATGCGCTATATTAGGTCTGGTTCATAGCATAACATATATGATAGACCCTATCACTGAGGCGTAGGGTATCCTATCCATGTCTGCCCTTTCTTCAGGAGTCTTTAGGGATATAATATTAGAAAGTGATATTTCATATCTCATTGATATGAGACCTCTTTTGGAATTCTCCATGCCAAACCTTTTGACAATGGAATCTATGTACCTAGACTGGGATAAGCCAAGCATCCTCTTGGATCTATCTCTATATATCTGGATGTCCAAAATATAGGATGCTTCCTCTAACTCTTTTATGGAGAAGTTTCTGGATAGCCAAGCCTTTACTATGGAGAATATTCCTACATCATTCCCAATTATTATGATGTCAACCACATACAACACCAAGAAGGTGATAACGCTTTCACTTACCTTTCTGTACACACAAGACTCATCTTCATTCTTAACGAAGTCATAAGATCTGATCGCCTTATCAAATCTTATGTTCCAACTTCGGGAAGCTTGTTCAATCCATAAATAGATCTGAGCAACCTGCACACTTTATCTGGACTCTCTTTGGATACAAATCCCTCTGGCTGTATCATATACACCTCCTCCTTGAGGTTGCCATTAAAGAATGTCTTTTCACATCCATCTGTCAGATCTCATAGTCATAGTGTGCTGCAATGACAAAAAAATTCTAATAGATTTAAGCATGGCTACAGGGGAAAAGGTTTCATCATAGTCAACTCATTATCTTTGACGATATCATTTAACTACCAGCATTACCTTATAAGTCTCCACCTTTCCATGAAGATCCACTTGCACCCAATGGGTACAATACCCTCAGGTGCACCCAAAAGGTTCAACCTTGTTAGAGTATATGGAATCCATCTCAGAATTCATGACTTCTTGCCACTTCCCGGAGTCTATACTCATAATAGCCTCCTCGTAGGTCTGAGAATCAATATCGTAAGAATCATCTCCACTAATATATCCCACATATCTTTCAGGAGGGTGAGATACTATGCTAGACCTGCGCAAAGTTAGAACTTGTGTGCTAGGTATCTGAACAGACTCGAGCTCTGGAATGGTGCTTGGGCTAGGTTCTCTAACCTCACTCAACTCTATCTCACTCCCATTGTTTCTACCAAGAATGTGTTCCTTCTTAAAAAACATAGCTCTCTTGGTAACAAAGACATTTCGGTCCTCGCGATGATATAAATAATACCCATAAGTTTCCTTGGGGTATCCCACAAACTTATACCATTCTGTCCTTGATTCCAACTTGTCAGGATTGTGTCTTCTGACGTGGGTAGAATAGCCCCAAATCTTAACCACCTTAAGATTGAGCTTCTTTCCTTTTCATATCTCATATGGTATAGACACTACCAACTTTGATGGAACTCTGTTTAGAAGGTAAGCTGCGGTCTCTAGGGTATATCCCCAGAATGAGATGGGTAGGTCAGCGAAACTCATCATGGATCACACCATGTCTAACAGTGTGTGATTCCTCCTTTCTGATACACCATTAAGCTGAGGTGTATAAGGAGGTGTCCACTGGGATAGAATCTCATTGTCCTTAAGGAAATGGGTGAACTCCGTACTCAAGTTCTTTCTTCCTCGATATGATCGAAGAGTCTTAATACTCTTTCCAATCTGGTTCTCGACTTTATTCTTATACTCTCTGAATTTCTCAAATGTCTCGGACTTATACTTCATCAAGTACACGTGTCCATACCTAGAGAAATCATCAGTGAATGTAATGAAGTATGAGTAACCACCTATAGCCTGAGTCGACATGAGACCATATACATCACTATGTATGAGTTCCAATAACTCAGTTGCTCTCTCTCAAGTTCCACTAAAAGGAGAGTTGGTCATCTTCCCACAAAGGCAAGGTTCACAAGTTGCATATGACTCATAGTCAAATGGATCTAAGTATCAATCTTTTAGCAATTTTTGAATCATTCCCTCATGTATATGATCTAGCCTACAATGTCATAGGTATGCATTATTCACCTCATCTCTTTTCCTCTTAAATGTATTTATATTCATGATGTGTGGAGAAGTGTCTAACACATATAAGCCATGTATCAGGGTCCCTCTAGTGATGATATCATCATCCATAATTATTGAACAACTATTATTCTCAAAAACTAATTTATATCAACTAATTATCAAATAAGAGATGAAAATAATATTTTTGATAATAGAGGGAACAAAATAGCATGCATCTAATGCAACGATAGCTCCACCAGGCAGATGTAGGATGACCTCCCCAACGACAACTGTAGCAACTCTTGCTTCATTATCCATCTTGAGGTTCATCTCACCTCTGGCCAATCTCCTAGGTTTTGTCAGAAACTGTAACAAATTACAGATATGATAAACACTCCCGGTATCTAATACCCATGTGTCATCATGAAAATCTGACAAGTGGAGACTGATTATAAATATACCTTAAGCTTCTCCAAGCTTCTGTTTCACCTTATCTGCAAGGTAGTCCTTACAGTTCCTCTTTCAGTGTCCGTCTTGGCCGTAGTGTGAAGCACTGTCCTTTGTCCTTTGCCAGGTATTTCTTGGCAACCTTTGTCTTACCTGGTCTTTCTTTGCCCTTGCCCTTCTTAAGGGTCTTACTAGCCTTCATTTTCCTATTGGTCTCACCAATATAGAGAACTGACTTCTCTTTCTTGATGGTACTCTCAGAGTCACCTCAAACTTGTTCATATTAAAGATAATAGTGAACCGTGAAAATGAATCTAGTAGGGACCGAAGTATAAAATCAACATACATGTTATCCTTTAGGACTATCTTTATACTCATGAAGCAAGCGATCTCATCCTCGCTTGTCCTTTCCTCCGGCGTGGGCATAATTGTATCAAGGACATATACGATTTTCTCTTTCGTGAGAACAATTATCAAATTATGGAGCCTTTGGACCAATGAGGCGGTTGACATCATATATGCCACATAGGGGTTTTGCAAGCGACAAACAAGATATAGCGTAAATAAATAACATGCAGATTTTGTTAGAAAATACTAATTAAGATATGAACTTTTATCTTAATGTACTCCCACTATTTTTCTAGCGAATCACGCTACACCCTCGATATGTGAAACAAAAGTCTCACGGTAGACTCCTAATGGAGATTGAGATCCAATCGGTATCTTAGTGTAACCCTGAGGGACTCGACTAATTACACTAAGCCTAAAAGGTAAGCAACTCTTGCCAATCACAACTCCTTATGATTCCCATCATGTTCAGCCTCCGAATCATCATGGTCTCGGGGGACTCGACCAACCATGACGTTCAGTTAAGTCATTACCATCGTTACAAGATAAGTCTGATTCGATGATATGCCCTCGAGGGACTCAACCAAGCATATCATGTCCTCATGTCACTAATGACATCTCTATGTCGTAGGCAAGATCTCGATCACGTAGATAGGCGAGCCTCGTGGGACTCGACCAACTCAACCTATGTTGTGATTCAATTTCCTCCTATAACGATGGAAGGCCACGTGAGTCAATCTTATTGCCTCACGCTTACCGACTTAATATTATGGTAGGAGGGATTTTTATTTTGTATCGGTCTCCTAATATGTCGTGTCACACACATACATATTTAATATATATCTACATCGTATATAAATATATATATATATATATATATATATATATATATATATATATATATATATATATAGTAGGTGTATAACACATCACATATGCAAGTCATACCGGATGATTATGAGCCGTCACCTAATATAATTAAGCTTGAGCCAATGGGCCTAATCACTCATAATAGGATCTATGTGTGCATCGACGCATCTACATGCCCTGTGATCGTTGATCTCATCATCATTAGTTTCGTCAGATCGTCGCATCACCATGCGTTGTGATCTCCTGCCATGGCATCGTGGGTCCCGCTGTCACCTCCACGCTCCCACCTTGCCTTTCCATTTAATTACAAATAATCACAAGCACGCAGGATCGACAATAAATGAAAAAAATGGAGTCTCGCAGGCCCCAATAATAATAATAATAATCATAATTACACATATCATAACACATGGCTCATGATCATCCATCCACATCATACATCACATGTACATCACATCATATATATGATTACTAGATATATATAATAATTAATTAAACTATTTAATTAATTATTTTTTTAAAAATCAGGATATGCTCGAAATTTCTAAAATTATCAAGGGTATTTTTAAAATTCTAGATGAGAGGACAGTCCTCAAAATTTTTAGAATTATTAAGGGCATTTAAAGAATTCTATAAAATGAGACAGAGTTGGAATTTATTAAATTTTGAGGAGCATAACTATTTTTTTTATAAAAGATGCCCTAGCCCTCCTTCACCCTCGTACCGTCGCAGCCGTTGCCCTTGCGCAGGCGACGACTGCCCTTGCCCGTCAGCAGCCGCCCTGCAAAGGGGCAGCCGGCCCTTACGGGCGCTGTGCTGCAAGCGACAGTGTCCGCGGGCGGCTGCCGCCCCTGCAGGCTGGCCGCAGCTGGTCGCCCCCTGTGCAGGCGACCTTGGCCGCAACAGTCACCCTTTGCAGGTGGCCTCAACCACAACTAGTCGCCCCCTTGCAGGTGGCCAGGCCATGGCCGGCTGCCTGTAGGGGGCCTGGTCGTGGCTAGCACCCCTACAAATGGCCTAGCCATGGTCGGTTGCCCCCTTTCATGGCTGCGTTTTCTGTAAAAATGCAGCAAGAATGTGTAGAATTATTCTACGTGATTCAATATCATCACATGCAGTTTAAAACCAATCTTTCACATGAAAACCTTGGCTCTGATACCACTGTTGGGAAACCTCAACGGGAGCATCACATGCGTAGCGAAAATCAAAATAAAAAATTGGTTTCCCACACAGATCTTATCGTCGTGCAAAAGATTGGGGTCGCGAGAAAGCTGCAAAAACCAATAAAACTGCATCATGTGATAGATTGATTACCTAGGGAGATCATATATCCCCGTATTTTCAGATCTGGATGAAGAGGATGAAGGAGGTCAAGCGTCCTCATCTCTAACGATATCTACATGATGGATCTCTACAACGAAACTCCTCCAATCTGATCTCGCAACTCTTGATAGAGGGAGGGAGGAGAATAGGAGGGGGAGGCAACCATGAACCTCCCTCCTATTTATAGAGAGTCACCAAAAACTCTAGGTTCCTCCTTTAGTGGATATTGAATCTCCATCCAATAACCCACTAACCTTGTATTATTGGATCTCTATCCAATAATCTTCTTAGGCCTCTAATTGGGCCTCAAGCAAGGAGCCCATTAGTGTAGGGTCTCATCTAATGAGAATATGGGCTAATTGGATGCTCAAGCAAGGAGCCCATTAGTGTAGGGTCTCATCTAATGAGAATATGGGCTAATTGGATCTCCATCCAATCATCTATTCGTTGAAACATCAATCATATGTGTGTGACCTTCTAGGCCCGATACCGAGCTGGCCATGAGTCGTTCCTATCAGAACTCCTTATGATATAGTGAATTATTATCTTCATAATAATTGATTCGACTCATTGACTATGGATGTACTAGGCCACTACATCATAGTCCCCAAACGGTACAGGGGGTTCGATTCCATCGGACCTATCTGTCCATAGTTACCATGTATCTATAATCCCTTATCCAACTAATATCCCTAAGATCGTATATTGGACATGGTGCTGTCAGGTCACACACGAAATCCATCTAAGTCATACTCTAATCGAATTCTCCCTCCTCTCTCAATCCGAATGACCTTGACCAGGGATTTGTTCGAGCAAGCACATATGAGATATTCCTCTCATGATACCGAGAGTAGATGATCCTCTATTGACACTAAATTACCTTCGTAAGGTTGGTTACCAATCCCGATAACCAGTTGTACCAGAGTTGAAACTTTTCAAACCTATAAGTCTGGTGTCAAAGAATAGAATACTCATACACGACATCATTGGTGTCTTAAGTCTAAGGACCATATACACAACTGGAACTATGGAATCGTTGTCTGACATTAGGTATCATTAACCATACAGCATTTCATAAGCGGATCAATCAGTGAACTCATTCTCCAATGAGCACCTGTACTATATCTTTAGTGTCTCTACACACGTGGCTATGAGACCAGCCGCCTCTATCATATGGACGAGTATATAGCACACTGATCAGTCCGGTTATCTCGATGTCCCTCTCGAGTAACCTATGACCGAGATTATTTAGGATCTGTCTTTAAAGGTGAATCGATCTCATTGTCATAATCTCATCACGATCCGATTCCCATTGCACAGAACCAAAGACATCACAATATATATGCAACAAATAATATAATGTGAGAATATGTCAATAATAATCATAGAATAAAAGATCGCACAACGTGTCACACATGCCATCACTCACGTGATTGGCTTGTAGGGCACCTGTAACCAGCATCACCCACCAAGTACAAGCTCGAGCTGGGATGATCCAATCGATCATCCCCCACATTCCTCAACTGATGCAACAACCAGCACCACAACATCAGACCTCCCCAGCAGTACCGCAGGAGGCCTCACCCTTACAGGGGCAGCCGTCGGTCTTAAAGCAACCCGACGATGAGGTCCCATGACCTCCCCCCGAGCTCCCCTCAGGACCCATCAGGAATGTAGCAGGCTGACAGACACCTACCACTTGCACCTCTATTCATAGCATGCCTGAGTCGGGCACCCTCTCTTTCGACTCGACAAATTCGCTTAGAGCGTAATTGTGGCTGATGAATCAATGAATAGACAAGGTCCAAAAGGAGTTCATCAGGTCGAAGGAGGAGCTCGGGGAGAGATCCACTAGAGGATCTCCCTTCTTCCCGGAGGTCTAGGACCAGCCAAACCCACAGAACTTTTGGCACCCGACGCTCGAAGCATACGATGGTAGCTCTGACCCGATGGAGCATGTAGCGATGTTCAGAGTGCAAATGATGCTCTATGGAACCTTGGATGCCTATTTGTGTCGAGCAAGAGAGGGACGACTTGAGGCCTCGGGTCCACCCCCAAAACTAATTGAGTTAGCATGATTACACTTAAAACTAACTCAATTTAGACCTAACCTTCAATAATCAAGACATAAACAATTAAAGACAAGAGTTCTATGTTGCTCAGCATATCTTTGGATCATCTAAACTTCATCTGAAATTTTGATGTGTCATTCATATCTTCGGTATATTGCCCCGATCCATCGACAAGTTGACTCCTGCAACATCTGATCTTGGCGCAATGTCCGATTCTTTCGGCCTGATGCCCAATCTTTGACTCTAGACAAAAATATGATTCTTTTGCTTCAATTGTTTTATCTTTTCATGATTAAAGTTAGTCCTATATCACTTTTTTCAAATATTGATTAGATCATAACTTCATCAATTGATTTTATCATCAAAATTCGAGATTCAATAATATCCCTTTTAATAATGATAATAAATTGATGATGAAGTTTTAACTAAATTCCACCTATCTATATATTATATCGAAATAAAGCAAACTTGAATTTAAAAAGATTGATAACATTTGAATTCAAGTCAAAACAGTGACTTTCACATCATAGCATGCATCATAAAATCATGAGTATTGTATGCACAATTTCAAATCGTCATAATTTCAAAATACCAAAGTACATCATACCATGCATGATTCAAATTTCAAATCATCATCATAATTTCTCCCTCTTTGTCATTAACAAAAAGAAAAAAAGTACAATTAGTAAGTTTTTAAAACATCCAAGCTAGTAATTTTTTTCAGATATGTAAGTTAGCAATTTTTGCTTTTCTCGAGATGTGCAAGCTAGAATTTTGTTTTTTTTAGATGTGCAAACTTACATTTTTTGCTTCTCTTGAGATGAGCAAGTTAGCACTTTTTGCTTCCTTTAGATGAGCATGATCGCACTTATTTTTCTCCCCTTTGTTATTATGTTATTATCAAAACAAGAAAAAGAAGGGAAGGATTCAATGATGTATATCAATATCATCATATGAAAGATGAAAGATCAAGTCATGAATATCAAAAAATCATGAATTATTTTAACAAATCTCTTATTTTGTAAATCATAGTAAACGATCTTGATTCAAAAGAAAAACTCAAGTTATAAAAATCGAGAAATCAAGATAATGATCCAAATATATATATAAAAAGAGTTCATGCATATCTCTCTTCTAATGAAATCAAATTATTCCTCATTCAAAGGTTTAGTAAAAATATCTGCTATTTGATATTTTATGTTAATAAAATCTAATGATATATCATGATTATTAACATGATCATAATAAAATGATGTCTAATATCAATGTATTTAGTTCTGGAGTGTTGAATGAGATTCTTTGTTAAACAAATAGCATTAGTATTATCGTATTTTATAGGAATGTTTTCAAGTAAAGTCCATAGTCTTCTAAAGTGTTTTTCATCCAAATAACTTATGCACAACATGCACCAACTGCTATATATTCAGCCTTGGCTATAGATAACGCAACAGAATTTTATTTCTTAGAAGACCAAGAAACAAGAGCATGACCTAAGAGTTGATATGTTCCAGATGTGCTTTTTTTTATCTATTCTACAACCAGCAAAGTCAACGTCAGCATAAGCAATCAATTCAAGTTTTTTAGATTTTGAATACCATAATACCACAATATATTCTATATGTGCTTTTAAGTATCTAAAAATTATTTTAACTGATTTATAATGAGATTGTTTATAATTAGATTGAAATCTAACACAAAGTCTAACACTAAATATAATATCTGGTCTGATTTATAATAAGATTATTTATAATTATATTAAAATCTAGCACAAAGTCCAACACTAAATATAACATCTAGTCTAGTTGTAGTAAGATATATCAAACTACCTATTATAGCTATATAGGTCTTTTGATCAAAACATACTCCTTCATTATCCATATCTAATTTTATAGAGGTGTTAGTTGGTGTGTTAATGGCATTAGCACTATCCATATGAATAGTTTTAATGGATCCAAAGCGTACTTATATTGACTATAAAAGTTTCATTACTAAGTTACTTAATTTGTAATCTTACGAAAAATATTAAACTCATTTCGAATTCTTGGCTCATACTTTTGGCAAATGACCACATAAAGATTCATTTGTATAATCAAAAATATTATCATAAACATAAATTTAAACAATAAGAAAATTATTTTTAAATTTTTAATAAATAATATGATATCAACCTTACCTTTTGAGAAATTATTTTGAATAAAGAAAGAACTAAACATCTCATACCAAGCCCTAAGGGCTTGCTTCAATGCAAAGGGAGCCTTAGATAACTTTAAAATATGGTTCGAAAAAAGAAAATTCTCAAATCTGGGTGGCTGCTGAACATAAACTTCTTCAAAAATAAAGCTATTAGGAAAAATATTTTTAACATCCATTTAGAATAATTTAAAATTGTTACTACATGCAGAGGCAAGGAGTATCATTATGGCTTCAAGTCTTGCACAGGAGCGAAAGTTTCTCCATAGTTGATACATTCTTCTTGGTTAAAACTTTTGGCTACTAATCTAGTCTTGTTTCGAACCACGATACCAAATTAATCTTGTTTATTCCTAAAGACCCATTTAGTGTCAATTATAAGATGGTCAATAGGTCTAAGAACAAGTGCCTGAACTTTATTTCTCTCATATTGATTTAATTCTTCATGCATTATAAAAACTCATGTGTCATCTTTAAGAGCATCGTCAATGCATTTAGGTTCAATTTGAGACAAAAAGGTCGTATTTACATATATTTTTTAAAAGAAGAATGAGTTTGAATATATTTTAATATATCTCCAATGATTAGCCTTAGGATGTGCATCTACATACTTCCATTCCTTGGGTAAAGATTCTTTGGAATTAGATGCATCTAAGTTGCTTGGGAAATGAGAACTTTCATTCAAATTCAACGTATTAAATTCAAAATCATCATCAAATTTTTTTTTTTAAAATTTAAAAAACTCATTAAAAATAACATTGATAGATTCCTCAATGACTTTTTTTTTTTTGAAAACACGATAAACTTTAAAAATAGAGGAATATCCAAGAAATGCCTTCATAGGATTTTACATCCTTTTCATTTAAAAGAAAATATTTATAATCAAGAACTTTAAAATATGAAATATTGGGTCTTTTGTTGTTTCACAATTCATTCATGACATAGCATGTCATGTTAATGGCTTCGGCCCAAAAATATTTGGGCAAACTATGTTCATTAAGCATGGTCTTGTCATCTCTTGTAAACTCCTATTCTTTCTCTCAACAACTCTATTTTGATATGAATTTCTTGGAGTAAAGAAATTATGATCATACCCATGTGAATCATAAAATTTTTGAACATCATAATTTTTAAATTCATCACCATGATCACTATGAATCTAAGATATCATAAAACCTTTTTCATTTTGAACTTGTTTGAAAAACTTCATTAAATATTTAAAACAATCACTTTTATATGCCAAAAAGTATGTCCAAGTAAATATACTATAATCATCAATAATTACAAATGCATATTTACTACCTACTACACTTGTGGTATCAATTGGTCCAATAAATTCATATGGATTAATTGTAGTGGTCTAGAGGTGCTTACTTGATTTTTAGATTTAAAACTACTCCTTGTTTGTTTACCTAGTTGGCATGCATCACAAACTTTATATTTGGCAAACTTAATTGTAGGCATACCTCTTATAAGTTCTTTAGTTGTAATTTGTGAAATTAGTTTCATACTTGCATTACCTAATCTTCTAAGCCAAAGGCCATGCATCATCATTTAAAATCAAAAAATAAGTTACATCACAAAATTCATCAAAATCAATAGTGTACACATTATTAATTCTTAATGCAATCATAAATTTATTTTGTATGGTATCTCTATAATGTAAGCATTAGATTCAAATTTGATGTTATATCCCTTATCACATAATTGACTAATACTTAATAGGTCGTGTTTTAAACCATCTACTAATAAAATATCTTCAATCTAAAAGTTTGACTTGTTACCTATATTTCTTTTGCCAATATTTTTTTTTCTATTGTCTCCGAAGGTGACATATCCTTCGTCTTGGCTAGTGAGCTTAGAAAAATGTGTTGGATCTCCGGTTATATATCTTGAGCATCCGCTATCAAGGTACCATCTCTTACTCCTAGCTTTTTATTATAGACAAATCTACACAAAAAAAAGGGGTGTTTATTTTAGGTACCCATTTAGCTTTAGGTCTCTCATGAAAAGATCTATCTATTTTGACTAATGATATTAAGTTATTTATGGTTCCTTTAAGAACCCACGATAATTTGTGTGAATTATATTTTCTAAATAAATATTTATAAGTATAATGTCCACATCTACCACAAAAATTATATTTATTTTTAGGAAAAACATGTAATATGAGTCGTTTAACAAATTTAGTCGGCTTTTGTTGAGTGTTACTACTCACAAAATCGATTCTTTCTTTTCTATATACATGACCTTTGTTTGCAAGGATCATGTTTAATGATTTGTTTCTAATTTTAAAATTTTCTAATATTTATTGTAGAACCACATTTTCTTTTTTGACTAAGTCTAACTCTTCACATTTAGTACAAGAGGCTAACAAACAATTATCATGCTCATTTTTTAATTTTCTAAATTTACTAGAAAGATAATCATAATCCTTTTTTAGCAATTTATATTTCTTACCAACTAATTTAAACACATCATAAATTATGAAAAACATCGAATAATTCATTATAAGCTAAAGAAGATTTGTTTGAGTCACATATCTTGTTGCCAAAAGTCATTAATACGTAGTTCTACACATTATCTTTGTTAGTTTGTTCTTCATCTTTAGATGCACTGGATTCATCCCAAGTTGTCATGCATGCCTTCTTTTTCTTTGGTAGCTTTTTCTTTAATTAGGGATATTCACTTTTGAAGTCTCCCAGCTTCTTGCATTCATAGCAGATGATTGTGTCATTTTTTAGTTTGTTTTTGTTCTTAGGGTAATGGTTTACAAGACTTGTTTTGTTTCTTTTTTATGAATTTTTTAAATTTTCATGTTAGGAGTGCCAAGTCATCCCATCACTTAGCTTTCGCTCGAGTGGTCTTCTTTGGTTCTAAGTGTCATATCATTCTTGTTCTTTGGAAGGTTATTCTCATGTTCGTCGTGTGTCATACAAGTCATCTCATAGGTCATTAATGACCTGATAAGTTCTTTAAGCAAAAAATAGTTTGTCTTTTGATTCTTAAATTGCAGTTAATTTTGAATCTCAACTTTTTAAAAGAGATCTTAGAATTTTATTAACAAGTTCAAGAATAGTAAAAGATTTACTAAGAGCTTTCAAACAATTGCAACATCCGTAAAATAGGTGCACATGTCACCAATGGTTTCGCTTGATTTTATTCGAAATAACTCCAAACTTTGTAGTAAGAGATTAATCTTAAATTTTTTAACTCTACTTGTGCTTTCATGTGTGACTTCGAGTATGTGCTAAATATCATGTTCAGTTTCGCATATAGAAATATGATTAAATTTATTTTTGTTTGAAGTGTAAAATAAAATGTTCATAGCGTTAGCATTTAAAGAAAATGATTTTTTTCCTCTAGATCATTCCATTCATTCATTAGTCTAGAGGATTTTTAAAAATCACATTTGACAATATTTCATAAATCGAAGTCTATAGAAATAAAAAAATCCTTATTCGTGTTTTTCAATATGTGTAATCTGTCCCATTGAACATAGAGAGACGAATGATAGAATGACCCTCTTGATTGCCGAAGAAAGTCATTTAGTCTCTCTTGGGTAATAAACCAATTGAGAAAAACTTGGCTCTGATACCAATTGTTAAGATTGCATCGGCACTAAAGAGGGGGGGGGGGGGGGGTTGTGAATCAGTGCTTTCGAAAAATTATGTCGATTCGAAAATATCGTTCAATAAAATCATATTAGAAATATATTTTGAATTGAAAAGTGAGTAAAGTGTTGTGAGCAACTAAATCAATAAACAATAAGAATGAAAAGCACAAAGGAAAAGAGCACACCAAATTTATAGTGGTTCGGTCATTGTGACCTACGTCCACTCTGTTAGGAAATCTACGATCGACATCTTATGTGTAGCGAAAAATAAAAGAAAAATTAGATTTCCCAAGTTAAAGTATTTAGCTATTGTATGATGATTGTGCGCAAAAAATCATAAAACCCGAAAAACTACACAAATCATGAGATATGTGTTATCTAGGCAGATCGTATATCCTTAAAAATTTCCAGATCCGATAGAGAAGAGGAAGGAGTACTCGTGTGCTCCTCTCTAGTGGTGATCTACATGGTGGACGTGGTGACAAGGCTCCTCAGCTACGGGATCAGTCTCTCCACATACACCACAAGGCTCTTAAGCCAAAGAGGAGGAGAAAGAGACCAAGGAGAAATATGAAGGTAAGCTTTTGTAGCTCTAGCCTATGAACCAAGGAGCCCCCTCTCTTATTTATAGAGGTGAATGAGCATATTCCTTAATGGATCCAATTACCCAATCATATTGGATCTTATCTATAGGATCCAAACTAATAGCAATACAGATATCTCATATCTGTATCTCTACTCATCGTAACATCCACCATATGTGTGTGACCCTCTAGGTCAGATACCGAGCTGACCGTGAGTCGCTTCTATTAGAACTCCTTCTAATATAGTGAATTATTATCATCATAATAATTTGCTCGACTTATCGACTATGGACGTACTAGGCTACTATGCCATAGTCCCCATATGGTACAGGAGAATCGAATCCATCGAACTTGTTTGTCCACAGTTATTGTGTATCTATAGTCTCTCATCCATCTAATATCCCGGAGATCGTATATTGGGCATGTATACTGTCAGGCCTCATACGGAATCCACCTAAGTCTCGGTATAATTATAGTCTCCAAGAGAACTTATTCTCTTTTAATTTGAACGACCTTGGCCAGAGATTTTGTCTAAGCGAGCACACACAAGATATTCCTCTCATGATATTGAGAGTAGATGATCATTTATTGACACTCAATTGATTTTGTATGGTTGGCTACCAATCCCGATAACTGGCTATACCAGATCTAGAACGTTCTAGACTTGTAAGTTAGGCGTCAAAGAGAGTAGTACTCATACAAGATATCCATGGTGTCTCAAGTCTAAGGACCAATACACAACTGAGACTACAGAATTGCTGTTTAACATCATGTAGCATTATCCATCCAGTATTCCATAAGTGGATCAATCGGTGACCTCATTCTTTAATGAGCACATGTACTGTACCTCTAGTGTCCCCACACAAGCGGTTATGAGACCAGCCGCCTCTATTATATGAACGAGTATACATTACACTGATCTTTTGGGTTATCTTAATGTCCCTATTTAGTAACCTATGACCAAGATGAATTAGGATCTGTGTTTAAAGGCAAACCAATCTCATTATTATAATCTCATCATGATCTGATTCATATTATACAGATCCAAGGACATCACAATACACTGCTAGAAAAATATATAATATGAGAAAATCCCAACAATAATAAGCAAAGAGATTACTGCAATGTGTTACAAGTGTCATCACCTACGTGATTGGCTTATAGGGCACCTATAACTAGCACACTCGTGATTCCTCCTCCGTAGAGACTACCGGCTTTCACTAATGATCTTCTTTCAATAGACAAAGATCAATTACCCTCTTCTCCTTTTTATAGGTTTAAGAGAGAACATTTATAAGTCTCACACCTCCCTTAGAATGAAACATAAACTTCAAAAAGATGGAAACACTCAACACTTAGAGCTTTAAAACACTTCCAATCATAATTTTTTGCTCACTTGTTTTGCTTCCTTAAGCAAGAATGAGCGGATATTTATATGCTCCAAATGACTTTAAAAAATGGAAGCAAAATTTAAATTTTTGAGTTTTCAAGGCATGAGCAATACCACTATTGGGTAGTATTATCGCTTGTTAGAGCTTAGGAGACCGGGCTCTAGCGGTACTACTACTAGCTTAGGCGATACCATCGCCTGCATTTTTAATTGTTGGTGGTACCATTGCCCAATCTGGGCGGTACCACCATATGACATAACCTAGAAGACTGTGTCTTCTGGCGGTGCTACCACATGACCCAACATTGGGTCATTGGACCTCCCAATGGGCCCAAATCAACTCATATTAAAGCCTAATGGACCCTTAATTGAGTTATCATAGTTACACCCAAAACTAACTCAATTAGACCTAACCTTCTATTGAAAAACCAAGGGGGAGCATCACATGTGCAGCAGAAGATCAAAACAAAAAATATTTCCCATGTAGATCAAATCGTAATGCAAGATATTGGATCGCGAGAAAACTACAAAATCAAAAAACTACATCATGTGAGAGATTATTTACCTAGGGAGATCGTATATCCCTATTTTTTCCATATCCAGATGGAGAGGATGAAGGAGGTCAAGTGTCCTCTCTAGCGATATCCACACGATGGATCGCAGCAGCGATACTCCTCCAATCGTAGCCCCAAATCTCGTAACTCTTACGCAGCTTCTCGCAACGAACTTGGAAGAAGATACTCTATTTTCTTCACTGCCCTCTCATGCTTGAGAGGGGTTGGTCGACTGAGAATGTGAGGGAGAGGAGGAGAGTAGGAAAGGGCGACAAAAGGTGCAGTCTATCATATATGTGTCGCCCCTGCCTCCTATTTATAGAGCCCCACCAAAATCATAGTGCATTATACCTTAGTGGGTATTGGATCTCTATCCAATTATCCACTAATCTTAGATTATTAAATCTTTATCCAATAATCTTCTTTGGCCTCTAATTGGGTCTTATACTATGAGTCCATCAGTGTAAGGTCTCATCTAATGAGAATAAGGGCTCATTGGATCTCTATCCAATCATCTATTTGTTGAAGTATCCACCATATGTGTGTGACCCTTTTGGGTCCGATACTGAGCTGGTCGTGAGTCGCTCCTATCAAAACTTCTTCTGATATAGTGAATTATTATCCACATAATAGTTCACTCGGCTCATTGACTATGGACGTACTAGGCCACTACGCCATAGTCCCCAAATGGTATAAAGGGATCAAATCTATTAGACCTGTCTGTCCACAGTTACCGTGTATCTATAGTCTCCCATCCAACTAATATCTCAGAGACCGTATATTGGACATGGTACTGTCAAGCCACATACATAATCCATCTGAGTCTCGCTTTAATCAGATTCTCCTGAAGACCACATTCTCTCTCAATTCGAATGACCTTGACTATGAATTTATCTGAGCAAGCACATATAAGATATTCTTCTCATGATTACCGAGAGTGAATGATCATTTATTGATACTCAAACCTTCGTAAGGTTGGCTATCAATTCCGATAACTGATTATACCATATCTGAAACTTTCCAAACCTGTAAGTCTGGCATCAAAGAAAGGAGTACTCAAATAAAGCATCATTAAAGTCTCAAGTCTAAAGACTAGATACATAATTGAGACTATGGAATCACTGTCTGATATTATGTATCATTAACCATACAACATTTCGTAAGCGGATCAATCAGTGAACTCATTCTCCAATAAGTACTTGTATTATATCCTTAGTGTCTCCACACAAGTGGCTATGAGACCAATCACCTCCATCATATGAACGGGTATACAATACACTAATCTTTCTTGTTATCTCGATATCCCTCTCGAGTAACCTATGACCGGGATAATTTAGGATATGTGATTAAAGATGAATCAGTCTCATTATCGTGATCTCATCATAATTTGATTCTCATTTCATAATCGGTCTTATATATATATATATATATATATATATATATATATATATATATATATATATATATATATATATATATATATATATATATATATATATATATATATATATATATATAATGTGAGAATATGTCAATAATAATCATATGTAAAAAAGATCACACAACGTGTCACACATGCCATCACTCACGTGATTAGCTTGCAGGGCACCTGTAACCAACAATCTCACACTTGACCTAAAGCCAATCACTTATGTGTTTGATCCTCATCAGATCCCTTTGACGCTCAAATATAATATGAGTCAATGGCTTTGTTAATGGATCTGCAATGTTATCTTCTGATAGAACTTTTTCCATTGCTATATCTTTACAGGCTATGATCTCTCTGATTAGATGGAACATCCTCAGAATGTGCTTAGGCTTTTGATAAGACCTTGGTTCCTTCGCTTAAGCGATCACCTCATTGTTGTCATAGTATATGGGAATCGGCTCCACGCTACTCGGTACGACTCCAAAATCTCTGATAAACTTTTTCGTCTACATCCCTTCCTTTGCTGCTTATGTTGCATCAATATACTGTCTCTATGGTCGAGTTAGTAGTAGTATCTTACTTGGAACTCTTCTTGTTTATTACTCCTCCATTCAGGGTGAAAATATACCCTAAGTTTGACTTGCTATCATCAATGTCGGACTGCAAACTTAAATTTGTGTAGCCCTCAACTTGGAGGCTACCTCCTTCATATACTAGTAAAAGATAATTAGTCCTTATTAAGTACTTAATGATATATTTTACTACCTTCTATTGTTCTAAACCTGGATCTATATGATACTTGCTCGTGACACTCAAAGCACGGGCTATATCAGGCCTGGTACATAGCATAGCATATATGATACACCCTATTGCTGAGGCATAGGGTATTATATCAATGTCTACCCTTTCTTTAGGAGTCTTTAGGGACATACTCCTAGAAAGTAATATTTCATGTCTCATCGGTATGAGACCTCTCTTGGAATTCTCCATGCCAAATCTTTTAATAATGGAGTCTATGTACCGGGACTGGGACAAGCTAAACATCCTCTTGGATCTATCACTATAGATATGGATCCCCAAAATATAGGATGCTTCCCCTAAGTCCTTCATGGAGAAGTTTTTGGATAGACAAGTCTTTACTGTGGAAAGCATTCCTACATCACTCCCAATGATTAGGATGTCATCCATATATAGCACCAAGAAGGTGGTAACACTCTCATTTATCTTCTTGTACACACAAGGCTCATCTTCGTTTTTGACGAAGTCATAAGATCTGATCGCCTTATCAAATCTTATGTTCCAACTTTGGGAAACTTGCTTCAATCCATATATGGACCTTAGCAACTTCAATACTTTATCTGGACTCTCTCTGGATACAAATCCCTCTGGCTGTATTATATACACCTCCTCTTCGAGGTTGCCATTGAGGAATATCGTTTTCACATCCATCTACCAGATCTCATAATCTTAGTCTATTGCAATGGCCAAAAGAATTCTGTTGGATTTAAGCATAGCTACGGGTGAAATGGTTTTATCATAGTTAATTCCTTGACTTTGATAATATCCTTTAGTACCAACCTTGTCTTATAGGTCTCCATATTTTCATCCACTTTGATCTTCTTTTTGAAGATCTATTTGCAACCGATGGGTACGATATCCTTAGGTGCATCCATAAGGTTCCAAACCTTGTTAGAGTACATGGAATCCATCTCAAAATTTATGAGTTTTTGCCACTTCCCGGAGTCTATACTCATAATAGCCTCCTCATAGGTTTGAGGATCAACATCCTGAGAGTCCTCTCTCTTGATATGTCTCACATATCTTTCAAGAGGGTGAGATACTCTACTATACCTGTATAAAGTTAAAACTTGTGTGTTAAGTACCTGAACAGACTTGGACTCTGGAATATTGCTTGAGCTAGGTTCTCTAACCACGCTCAATTCTATCTCACTCCCACTATTTCCACCAAGAATGTGTTCCTTCTCAAGGAACACAACTCTCTTGGCAACAAAGACCTTATGGTCCTCGGGATGATAGAAATAATACCCCAAAGACTCCTTGGGGTATCCCACCAATGTGCATCATTCCGACCTTGATTTTAACTTATCAGGGTTGTGTCTTCTAACGTGGGCAGACACTCTCAAATCTTAACCACCTTAAGATTAGGCTTCTTTCTTTTTCATATCTTATATGGTGTATGCTGGTTACAAGTGTCTTGCAAGCCACTCACGTGAGTGATGACACGTGTGACATACTGTGCGATCTTTTTGCTTATGATTAATATTGACATATTTTCACATTATATTATCTATAGCATATATATTGTGATGTCCTTGGTTCTGTGCAATGAGAATCAGATCAAGATGAGATTACGATAATGAGATCGATTCACCTTTAAACACAAATCCTAAATAATCCTGATCATAGGTTACTCGAGAGGGACATCGAGATAACCGGACAAATTGGTGTACTATATACTCGTCCATATGATGGAGGCAACTGGTCTCATAGCCACTTATATAGAGACACTAAGGATATAATACAGGTGCTCATTGGAGAATGAATTCACTGATTGATCCGCTTATGGAATGTTGTATGGTTAATGATACCTAATGTCAGACAGTGATTCCATAGTCCCAGTTATGTATCTGGTCCTTAGACTTGAGACACCAAAGATGCCTTGTATGAGTACTCCTTTCTTTGATGTCAGACTTACATGTTTAGAAAGTTCCAGATATGGTACAATTGGTTATCAGGATTGGTAGCTAACCTTATGAAGGCAATTGAGTGTCAATAGAGGATCATCCACTCTCGGTATCATGAGAGAAATATCTCATATGTGCTTGCTCAAACAAATCCCTGGCCAGGGTCATTCGGATTGAGAGAGAAAGAGTTCTTTGGGAGAATCCTATTAGAGCGAGACTATGACGGATTCCGTATGTGACCTGACAGTACCACATTCAATATACGATCTCTGAGATATTAGTTGGATGAGGGATTATAGATACACAGTAACTGTAGACAGACAGGTCCGATGGATTCGATCCCCCTATACTATCTAGGAAGTAACTGTAGACAGACAGGTCCGATGGATTATAGCTACCACCTCCTATTCTCCTCCCTCCCTCTGCGTAAGAGTTACAAGATCAGATTGGAGGAGTTTCGCTGCAGAGATCCATCGTGTTGATACCGCAAGAGAGGAGGACGCTTGACCTCCTTCATCTTCTCCATCCGAATCTGGAATACAGGGATATACGATCTCTATAGGTAAAATCAATCTCTCACATATCGTGGTTTTTCAGTTTTTGTGATTTTTCTCGCGATCCCAATCTTTTGCACGATGATTTGATCTGCGTGGGAAACCAGTTTTTGTTTTGATTTCTGCTACAAATGTGATGCACCCACTGAGGTTTCCCAACAGTGTAGACACTACCGACTTTGATGGAACTCTGTTCAGAAGGTAAGTTACGATCTCTATGGCATATCCCTAGAATGAGATGGGTAGGTCAATGAAACTCATCATGGACCACACCATATATAACAGTGTGTAATTCCTCCTTTCTGATACACCATTGAGCTGAGATGTATAAGAAGATGTCTACTAAGATATAATCCTAGGGTCCTTGAGGAAATGGGTGAACTCCATACTCAAGTATTCTCCTCCTCGATCTGATCGAAGAGTCTTAATACTCTTTCTGATCTGATTCTCTACCTCGTTCTTATATTCCCTAAATTTCTCAAAGGCCTCAAACTTGTACTTCATCAAATACATGTGTCCATATCTAGAGAAATCATCAGTGAATGTAATGAAGTATATGAAACCACCTATATCCTAAGTCAAAATGGAACCACATACATCACTATGTACGAGTTTCAATTACTCAGTGGTTCTCTCTCCAGTTCCACCAAAATGAAAGTTGGTCATTTTCCCATGAAGGCAAGGTTCGTAAGTTGTATATGACTAATAGCAATGGATCTAAGTATCAATCTTTCAATAACTTTTGAATCCATCTCTCATATATATGACCTAGCCTACAATGTCATAGGTATACATTGTTCACCTAATCTCTTTTCCTCTTATACGTATTTATATTCATGATGTGTGGAGAAGTGTCTAACACATATAAGCCATTTATCAGGGTCCCTATAGTGATGATCTCGTCACCTATAATTATTCAATAATTATTATTCTTAAAAACTAATTTATATCTACTAATTATCAAACAAGACATTACAATAATATTTTTGATAATATAGGGAACAAAATAGCATACATCTAATGCAATGATAGCTCCACCAGGCAGATGTAGGGTGACCTCCCTAATGATAACTGCAATAACTCTTACTTCATTGTCCATCTTGATGTCCGTCTTGCCTTTGGCCAATCTCTTAGGTCTTGCTAGAACATGTAATAAATTACATATATGATAAGTACTCTAGGTTTCCAATACCTATGTGTCTATGTGTTATAATGAAAATCTGACAAGTGGAGACTGATCATGAATATACCTGAAGCTTTTTTAAGCTTCTGTTTCACCTTGTCTACAAGGTAATTCTTACAGTTCCTCATCCAGTGTTCATCTTTGTCGTAGTGGAAGCACTATCCTTTGTCGGGTCATTTTTGGTAACCTTTGTCTTACCCGATCTTTCTTTGCTCTTGCCCTTCTTAAGGGTCTTATTGGTCTTCCTTTTCTTCTTAGTCTCACCAATGACTTCTCTTTCTTGATGGCACTCTCAGCTTCCCTCAACATATTAAGGAGCTTAGGGAGAGTCACCTCAAACTTGCTCATGTTAAAATTTATGATGAAGTAAGAAAAGTAATTTGGCAGGGACTAAAGTATAAGATCAATAGACAGGTTATCCTCTATGACTATTCTTAAACCTGTAAGTTTCTCGATCCACTCTATCATCTTTATGATATGGTTATCAACTGATGTCCCTTTTGACATCCTGGCTTGGAAGAGTCTCTTAGATATCTCATATCTTTGAGTTCTTCTTTGTTTCTCAAACAGTTGGCGGAGATGAAGATGATAGAATCTGTAACTCAGGAGTCATAGAGGCCAACATATAACATTTTATCAATGTGGAATCATATATATACTTCACATAGTGAGCAATCTCATCCTCGCTTACCCTCTCTTCCAGTGTGGGCATAACTGTAACAAGGACGTATGCGATTTTCTTTTCCATAAGAATAATTCTCAAATTGCGGAGTCAATCCATGTAGTTATGACCAATGAGACGGTTGGCATCAAGTATGCCACGTAGGGGGTTTACGAGCGACATATTAGATCTCCTTTGGCCTCTAATTGGGCCTTATGCAAGAAGTCCATCAATGTAGGGTTCTCATCTAATGAGAATAAGGGCTAATTGGATCTTTATCCAATCCTCCTCCATTCGCTGAAGTATCCACCATATGTGTGTGACCTTCTAGGCTTGATACCGAGCTAGTCATGAGTTACTCCCATCAAAATTCCTTTTGATATAGTGAATTAGTATCCCCATAATAATTCACTTGACTCGTCGACTATGGACGTACTAGGCCATTGCGCCACAATCCTCAGACGATACAGGGGGATCAAATCCATCGGATCTATTTATCCACTGATACCGTGTATCTATAGTCCCTCATCCAACTAATATCTCAGGGATCGTATATTGGATATGGTACTATCAGGCCACATGCAAAATTCATCATAGTCTCGCTCTAATCGGATTCTCCCAGAGACCTCATTCTCTCTCAATCTGAATGACCCTAGCCATGGATTTATCTGAGCAAGCACACATATGATATTTCTCTCATGATACAGATAGTGGATGATCCTTTATTGACACTCAATTGCCTTCATAAGGTTGGCTATCAATCCCAATAATCGATTGTACTAGACCTGAAACTTTCTAGACCTGTAAGTCTGACGTCAAAGAAATGATTACTCAAACAAGGCATTCTTTGTATTTTAAGTCTAAGGACCATATATATAACTAGGGCTACGGAATCGTTGTCTAACATTAGGTATTATTTACCATACAATATTTTGTAAGCGGATCAATCAAGTGAACTTATTCTCCAATGAGCACCTGTACTGTATCCTTAGTATCTCCACACAATTGGTTATGAGACCAGCCGCCTTCATCATATGGATAGGTATACAGTACATCGATCTGTCCAGTTATCTCAATGTCCCTCTCGAGTAACCTATGACCGGGATAATTTAGGATCTATGTTTAAAGGTGAATCAGTCTCATTATCATGATCTCATCACGATCTGATTCTCATTGCATCGAACTAAGTGCATCATAATATATATATATATATATATATATATATATATATATATATATATATATATATATATATATATATATATATATATATAACAGATAATATAATGTAAAAATATGTCAATAATAATAATAAGCAAAAAGATTGTGCAACATGTCACATATGTCATGACTCACATGATAAGCTTGCAGGGCACCTGTAACCAGCACCTTCGATAATCAAGACATAAACGACTAGAGACAAGGTTTCTATGTTTTCCCAACATGTCATTAGTTCATTTGAGCTTCATTCGAACTTTCGATACGTCATCCAAATCTTCGACATATCGCCTGATTTATCAGTATATTAACTCATGCAATATCCAATATTGGCACAATGTACGATTCTTTCGGCCCGATACTCGATCTCTAACTTCGACCCAATATCTGATTCTTCTGCTTCAATTGTTTTACCTTTTCATTATCGAAGTTAGTCCTGCATCACTTTTCTCAAACGTTGATTAGATCATAACTTCATTAATTAATTTCATCATCAAAATATGATATTCAATATCGTTTACTAAAATATGTTAAGAAAAAAGATCCTTCACATATTAAATTAGTATTTCTAAATATGTGTTCATCCGGATACTAATATATGCCTAATCCCATAGTATATATTATCTATGTGAAATGTGTACATGCTTGTATACTTTAGGATAAATTCATCCAAAATCAAGATATATTTTTGGTAACAAATATAGAAAGTCATTTTATTTTGTAGAAAAAAAGGTTTCATCGTACGAAATTACGGAATATTGGATTTTTTTTGTTTGTACAAATTTACTACGTATATAAAGTCTCAAATCATACTGAAATGTGTTCTTATAGCAAAGGTTCTGAAGAGGCCAAACAATAAAAAAGCTTTGGCTGCATCAAGCGACAAGACCTTCACCTTGCAGCCTATCCTCGCCTCTACCAAGACTCACGGGCGGTGTTAACCCCATGCATGCACAACATACGACCAAATATAACACAAAGAACCGGAGACGACGACAGCAGCTGATCTGAATCTGACTCCATAGCTTCAGTCTCCCGCCCGTGAATCCCCAATAATTCCCCACCGTGAGCTAATGCCTCCAAAGTACCCATCCATCCTCTTCTGCTATCTTTATCTAAGTTCCCCAGAAACCCTCCTTCCTCTTCCCCCGTCGCTGCTACTGTTGTCGCACACACCACACTCTTCACCATCCTTCTAGGCTCTCTTCAATGGCGGGACTTCCCATCTCTCTCTTCCATCGCATCTTTCTTCTTCTTCTTCTTCTCGTCGGAAGCGTTCAATGTTCCAGAGAGACGTACTCCATGCACGAGCTGCAATGGGGAGAGACAAGCGCTTCTCACTCTACCTCCGGGAGGAGAACAAGTTGAAAGCTATCAGCCTTGTTAGTGCTATACCTCTACTCCCACTGACCTTGTTATGCTGACTTCACAGGAAGGGCTGCTGGCGCGACGATACTAGAAATGAGGCAACACCTGCAGTCTCCAAGGACAAATCTGAAGCTCCTGATCGATGACGAAGCTCGAGCCGAATCACTCCAATCCAGACTCAAAGATCCGATTGAGGAGTCTACATCCGAGGCGCAGGTGCCTCTCATCTCAGGTATCAAACTACAGACCCTCAACTACGTGGTGACCATGGGAGTGGGCGGCAAGAACATGACGGTCATCGTCGACACCGGCAGCGACGTCACCTGGGTCCAATGCAAGCCTTGCTCCTACTGCTACAGCCAACAGGACCCCCTCTTCGACCCCTCTGCCTCGCCTTCGTACCACAGCATCACCTGCAACTCCACCACCTGCTACTCCCTGCTTCTGGCGGCCACCGGGAATGCCGGCGTCTGTGGCGACGATCGGTCGACCTGCAACTACGCCCTCAGCTACGGAGATGGCTCCTACACCCGCGGCGTGCTGGGCCGCGAGAGGATCGACATCGGTGGGACGAGCATCGAGGGCTTCATCTTCGGCTGCGGCCGTCGGAACCACGGCCTCTTCGGTGGAACCTCGGGTCTCATGGGGCTCGGCAGGACTCAGCTCTCTCTGGTCTCCCAAACCACCTCTCAGTTCGGCGGATTCTTCTCCTACTGCCTCCCCACGAGAATCCTCAACTCATCTGGCTCTCTGGTTCTTGGTGATGATCCGGCTCTCTACAAGAACTCCACGCCGGTCTCGTACACTCGAATGGTATCAGTTCCCCGGCAAGCGCCATTCTACTTCCTCAACCTCACCGGCGCGAGCATCGGCGGTGTGCCACTTGATGTCGCCGGCTTCTCCAACAGCATAACCCTCATCGATTCGGGCACGGTGATCACCCGGCTTCCGCCCTCGGTCTACCAGACGCTGAAGGCCGAGTTCGTGAAGCAGTTCTCAGGCTATCCGCCGGCGCCGAGCTTCTCGATCTTGGACACCTGCTTCAACCTGTCGGCATACGAGGAGGTGAAGGTCCCCAAGCTGAGGTTTGGATTCGAGGGCGGCGCGGAGATGAACGTGGACGTCACCGGCATCTTCTACTTCGTGAAGAAGGACGCTTCTCAGATTTGTTTGGCGATCGCCAGTCTTCAGTTCGACGACCAAGTCGGCATCATCGGGAACTACCAGCAGAAGAATCAGAGGGTGGTGTATGATACAGTGGCGTCCAGAATCGGATTTGCTGAGGAGCCTTGTAGTTGATCTCCGGGTTGTTTTGATGCGCCATGAAAAGCTCGTATGTTGTTTGATACATTTGAATAAGTTTCAGTCATGTGTGAGCGAGCATCGATGTTGAGAATGGAGAATCCCTTGTTATTGTTCCGTAGATGAAGAGCTTCGGCATTGGGAGCCCTTTCCACTCCATGACGAGAGCCTTCCAATTACACAAGGATATCAGGAAAAACAAGAATAGAAATAGAGCAGACATTTTATAATTAATTTTGAGTTCTCGATTTGTGAGAAGGATAAGATGATGATGATACCTGGCATCCACATCTCAAGTTTGACGGTCACTGATCTCAGAATTCCAGATACAATTATGGATACCAATAATAAGAATGCAATTTTGTCCATGCAATTCTGCAGGTCAAGCAGCAACAAGGCCTGTTCTGTTGATTAGAGCATGGAAGAAGGAAACGGCTGGCTTCCCACATTAAAGATGATAACGTGTTGCATTATACCGTAACACATGTATGCAAGTCACACCAACTGCTGCTTTTTCATCACAAAGAAGAACCGATGGGTGGGGGACATCTTTTGCTATGTTTTCCTGTAGGAGCAATCGCCTTGTTCTCTGATGTTGATACCTCCTCGTTGTGGACAGGACATTCCAACAGAAGAAAATAAATTGGTAAGATTTCCCTTGTTCTTTTGCTAGGAGAAATAGTACAAGCATCATTGTGTCAATAGAATACCAGAACAAGAGCCAAGAGTTACAGTAATAAAATTGGTGACATCTCAGCTACCAGCACAAGTGCTAAGAGTACAATAATATAAATGGCACAGAAGCGACCCTCTCGTCATAAGTCGATCTTGTGGAACAACTGACAAGCTGTCCCAACCTTAAATGAAAAATATGCTAATGAACTATAGAACTCTTGAATGATATATAGCATTATCTAAGAACTCTTGAATCAAGCAACTACCTTTGGACTAATATTACTCTTATCTTACCTTTGGACTAGTATTACTCTTATCTACAGACATGCATGGTCCAGTAATATAAAGCCAACGAAAACACTTCCCAAAATAGAGGGGAAATAAAAAAAGTTACCAAAACTGATTCCCCACTATTTTAGGCAGATCAAGTGTGACAAATACAATTATGCCCTTTCTTTACTCAAGATCTCCATCCTCTTCGGAAAACTATTTGCAATCCATGTCTGTATACAAAATAAAATCCAGTCCAGTTCCATCTTTAATGTAACCTGTACTGGCTCTAATGTATAGTTGATTCATGTATCTGTCAATTAAAATAACTCTGAAGATCCAAATAAAGGTCTGTTATGAACAGAAGATACAAGAATGATAACTAAATGTAATGCAGAAAAGAGAAAGGGGAAAGATCCTATTGAATTGAGAAAGAAAAGAATTCCAAATTCACTGAATATTAAGTCTGAACTAAGCCCTAGTCAAGTTCATGAACCCGAAAGAGGGCGCCACCAAGTACAAATGCAAAATAACTAGGCTGAGGATTCAAGGGAACAACAAGGAGCAGGGGAGAATAGCATGCAATCCAAGATTAAGGAAAACAGTGATCCAACATATTGTAATGGTGTAAACTCAAAAATGAAAAGCAGCAGGCTGACTCTGGCAGTGACATATGGTAGGTACACAGTGCAAATCAATCTTCACAGTGGAAAAAAAAAAAAAAACAGTAAAATGAAACTCCAATTTTAAATGCTGTTTATATAATGTGGCATTTGCTCGAGAATAACTTTTTTCTGTTTTTAAGAGTACCAGTTTCCGGATATATTTAGAATAACCAAACCAATAGTCTGCTCAAAACTGATTGGTTACAGAAAAGTTGTTCAGAAAACTTCTCTCCTCAATTTCTTCAACCACCGAATGGGAAATAATGATCTATGTCCAAATGTTTTAGCTTGTAACCTACAGTTGCTTCCAAGATGTATTGTTCTGACAAAACCTATAGTTATGCCAATTCCTTATTGTTGTGGAACTTAGCCTACTTCAGTCATCATTAGTCTCCACCAAAGCTAAAACTCGGTAATGTTTTATCCTAAATGACTTGTCTCTATGGAAATTTAACAAAACCAATCAAAAGCCTAACCCCCTTATAAATCATTGCCTCAAGATCATTACTTTTCAGTCACGATAATAACTTCTGTCTGATATCAAAAGCCTAAATTATTTATGGTATTTATCGTATATGCAGTCAAGCATCTCACTGAAGAAATTGATTATTCTATATATTACAAGTAAATGAAATTCTGCTTCCCAAATTGATTATCGAAATAGACCCAAATTTGATGAGATGAGAAAAATGAGATACTGAAAAAGGATTAATCAAAACCCAAGCCAGAATATGGTAAAGGCAGTGACTAAACTAAAGAGTGTCGAAGTCTAAGAGAAGGCTTCTGTTATGAAGAAGCTAGACATCCAAGATTTAGCAATTTATTAGCAATTTAAAGGAAAACATATCTAACAGAAATATAACTATGCACAGAAAGCATTGCAACACAATGAGAGATAATAGAATGAAACTAAAACAAAGATTGCTTTAAGTATCAGAAAAAAGATGAGGTAGAAACAAAATAATGGGGAAAACTACAACGCATGTTTGTTATTCAAATGACAGCATATGGTATAGTCTAATCATTATCTAGTGAATAATTTTATGAGAGTGATGAAACAGTGGAATAGGAAAACTACATATATCACTTGAGAGTTATCGCCATGGTCATCATGATCATCTGATACCCCTGAAAAGAAACAAAGTAACAGTCAGTTCAAGATCCAATCCACCGAAAGCCAACAGATAGTAATGAACTCAAAGCAGCATTCTCCGACACTCAATTCAATCCTGCGACGGCCATCGACCGAACAGCCACCTACTGCTCCTCAGAATCCTGCAGCGCCCTTGCGAATGTCTCATCGTCAACATCAGGATCATTGGAATCGAAAGTGTCCTCGTGTAATCGCTCCCCTCGATGTTCCCCGCGTCGTCCTCGATCACTTGGCCCGGCTCGTCTCCCACGCCCTCCTCGACTTCCTCCTCCTCGTAACCGTAGCTCCCGTAATCGCTGCAATCGACGCCGTTCATCCTCAGCATTGCGTACGCCCTCTCCTGCACCCAATCGCCAACATCGAAAGAACGCCCAAAACTCTCATTCCCAATCCCATAACACGATTCGAACATAGAGGAGCAGGAGGGATCAGGTGCCTGTTCTTGGAGCGCGCGGGCGAGAGCTAGGTCAGCATCGACCTGGCTAAGGCTGGTGAAGGGCCTGTGGGCGGAAGACGGCGGAGGTGGTGGCAACGTCGCCTCCCCCGATGGCGATGCATCCCCGGCGGGCGGTGGAGGGGTTGGAATCGGGTTAGGGTTAGCATTCCCTTCGTCGGTGTCGCGTTTCTTCCGGCGCCGTTTGCTTCACCGTTCTCCATCATGACGCCGTTGAAGGGAAGACGGGAGAGCGGAGCCGACCACATAAGATGCGTGTTTTCGACACTGTTTCATCTGCGGTGGAACTTATTAGACATTTTATTAGTAAATAACTTATGTAACTTTACTCGCATGGATACCTACATTTTGATTGGTGCTAAGAGGGATTTCACTGCAAGAAGCCTGTAGTTTTAGAGACGGGTACACACACGGGTAACACAAATTAGAATAGGAGGATCCATATATAGAAAAATTAATTCTCTCTCATGAAGATCTAATAAATGGGCAAACTTTCGAAGGTTTGAGCTTACGAAACTCATCCAATTTTTTTAGATAATAAAAAAGAATAATTTTTTTTTAAGAAAGTTCTTAGGGATATTCTTGCTTGCCACCCAACTTTCAAAATTTTTATTTTAACGTTTCAAAATAATAAAAATAATCCTTCATCAACTTTTATTTTTTTCTTAAAAACCATTTTCTTCTTTCTCGGATAAGAAACAACGATGGTCTTTGAGGAATAAACATCGAGTAACTCTCACCAACAACCACTAAAAAATAGATGATGCAAGTGTTATCTGAAATGATTAAACGTAAAACGTATGTATGTGGCTTTTCAAGTATGTCGTAAAATTATAATGCTCAACCCTAGACATGTGATAAAAACTTTAAACCACAAAATGTTTGATTTTTTAATTATATATATATATATATATATATCGAAAGTTTTGAGGTTTTGACATGTCTAAAGCTAACTTAAATTTGTCTTCTCGTGGTGGGCTGGGCCGGATTGGATGTAATGTTCACGTTAAGATATATATATATATATATATATATATACATCGAAAGTTTTGAGGTTTTGACACGTCTAAAGCTAACTTAAATTTATGTCTTCTCGTGGTGGGCTGGGCCGGATTGGATGTAATGTTCACGTTAAGATACTATACATTGTTTCATATTATTAGATTGGATTTGTTTCATAGTGTGGGTCGGGTATGATAGTCAGTTCCGACCCGCCTACCGCATGTCCTATAGATCCGGTATGCCGTGCCGTTTCTCTCGTCCTCGCGGAGTACGATTCCCCTCTTTCCGCCCCTATCACTCTCTCCTTCGATAGATCTCCGCTTGAACCCTAGATTCAGATCTGAAGGCCAGGTCACTTCTCCCTCTTCCGTTCGTTCTTGATCTCTATTCGTTTTATTTCGTCCAGCTCGAGTATTTCACTTTAATGTGTCGTTTTTGTGTGTGGATCTGGCGGCCGCAGTTGGATCTCATGTTATATCGCTTGGGTCGATGCATACTGGTGATTAGTTTATGTGGGAAATAGCATGACTAGATCCAAACTTCCGTCTCTTTGTTAGATCTGCTACCATTCTCGATTGCGATATGTAAAATCAGTAAATTGGCTTGTTGTCAGCTTGCTAAAAAAGTGAAAATATGCTGTTTCTGTTTGTTTTTCCATTGTTTTTATATTACCTGCTCATACGGTTTATGGGATCGGAATTGAAAGTTCAGACGTTCCTATGTGATCTTCCTCATTTTTCTGATGTACATGTTTTTCCAAGGCATCATTTTTCTGATGTACATGTTACTGCTATATTTTGACAGATTGTGTAATCGGACTAGTTGTAGTTTGGCTGGAATTCAGAGTCGTACAAAATGGTATGTACTTGAGACTTGCTGTGGAATTTTCTTTTTAGATCTTATGATCTATTGTTGCATGTTAATGCTTTTGTTGTTTTGTCTTCGTTGTGCTGCCATGAATTGAGCAACATCTGGAATATAATTTTATTACATGTATTGATTTTTGCACCTTGATCTTAACCATTAGCTGGTAAAACATTTCAAACCACGTTTTGGGCTGCTTACTTCAATAACAAAAATTATCTTTTGAATCAACTAGACTTGATTAAGTTTGGATTCTTATCATCCTTGATTTGTTATACTGTCTAAGTTGATTCAATTACAACCAGGCTACCCTGACTTGGTAAAATTCTCCACTGATTTTTTTCTTCAATTATTTACCCATCCAGGAATGATATATATCTTCTGGTTGAGAGGAACTGGCTATTGAAATACTGGCTTATAAAATAAATATCTAAAATAATGATGATAGGCTTTGGAACATAATTACTTGAGCCTTGTTGATCTCTTGTCTGTCCTCCACTATCTTTCTTTCTGATGTCAGACAATGCTTGATGATGTTGATCATAGATACTCTTTGTTTAATCTCCTTCCATTAAATTATTTGTTTCTGTGGGCTATCTGATGGCTAGGACTGCAGGAGGACGACTGGTTCTGTAAATTTGTGCTATTTAGAGAAATTGATTTTGGATGATGTGTTTAAAAGTTGTTACACTAACATGATCAAGCGTCGTGTTATCCTAACATAGATGCTGCAATATCAAATAACATGGTCTAGACAATGATAGTTGATCTATGTGGCCTGAAGTGCTCGGCATCAGTATCAATGCAAACTTCTACATGTATTTTTTTGAAGTACATGCTGCTTTGTCATATCAATTTTCCTTGTTAAAGAAAATTACTGTGATCAAAGTGGATTATCCCATTTTACATGGAAGTTTGTAAATTTCCTGGTTAACTGTTTATACTGTGTCGAAGGCAATTGATTATATAACTAAGTTCATTGTTCCTAGTGGAGCTACTAAAGACAGCCTTCATGAGATTGTGTGCCGTTAACTAACTAACAAAGCAAATTCTTTCATATTGATCATATCTAGAGAATTGGTAATCGAACTGTTTAAGTACTTGCATTTCAATGATAGAGCAATATCATTTGTCCCTGTAAATATGATGTCCATCTTAAAGTGAAAATTATCATAGACATCATTTTCAGTGGTTCATGCAACAAATCTTAAAAAAGAAAAGTTTCATATATAACCCTGAAAATGGTATACAATATTTCATGAGACTTTGAGGATATCCTCTATATTTTCATTCATCAATAGGTAAATCCAAAAGTAAGGCTCCTTTTAGAGGTACACGTGAATTCTTTTTTCATGGGTAGGTCGGAGTATCTTATCACATCTGGTCATTAAATGAACTCTACATGGATGGGATAGATAAGTTGGAGAAATTACATACGTGACATACTTGATAGCATGATTATTGTCATGTACTAGTTCAATATGAAATCATGGATTAATTATTTTTCCCCTTCTCGTGTAGATCGGATTCTCACCCCTTTTCATCGCTTTCTTTCATTATTACTATCTTTCTTTGTTCACTCTTTGGTTTTATTTGTTGGTACTTGGTAGCACAGTGCCAAAAATGATAATCAATATCAATAGACAGGAGGGTATCAGCAATATTGAGCTAAAATAGTTCAATATGGTATTCTTTCCAAGGTCGATGATTTCGAATATGGGTAGTACATACCAGTCCACTAGCTAACCGGTACGCGGACCACTCGCTATCGGGTGGTACCATCGATTGGGGCTGTTTCCGCCCCGTTACCACCTGAAATCGATCGATAACGGTTGATTTTGATCGTCGCCGATTGTTGTCGGGCGGTAACGATCGATTTTGGGCGGTATCAACTAAGGGAGGGAGAATCTGGAGTCCGATGCTACTCTTTGCTTGCACGATCCGTCGCCCGCGGGCGATTTCTTTTCCCTGCATGGGGAGAAGGAACGAGGCGACATCGCATTTTTTTGTTTTTTAACTTATATATATATATATATATATATATATATATATATTACATACCGAGTGGTACATCTAGACGTACCACTCGGTACCGGCATACCATATCGAACCGAGCTGAGCCTGGTATGCTAGTACGGACCAGTATGGCGAACCTTAGTTCTTTCCCATTGCTAGCTAGAAAATCTTTATGCTTGGACTTCTAGTTTTGTTTAAATTCAGGTGTATGGTCTTTATAGTTTATAATATGTTAATAATTCAACCTTCAATATTTTATCTTACCCTATGCCAGATTGAAATTATCTTACAGATCCTCTCCTGCTAAACCTTTTTCTTTATATGTCTGACCAGGTTGTTCTTGCAGCTTCTATCATAACTAAGTCCGGAAAAGGTAAGTTCCTATACCTTTATTTGTTTATTTTCCAGTTCTTCTACATCAAACTATGATAAGCTGATCGCAATCAGAGATTCTCCGCCACAAGTAAATGACCTAGGAATATGTTCTTTGTTTAAACTTATCTTCCTGAAAGTATTTATATCGATAGTATAAGATCTGATGTTGCAGATCATGACTTTGGATACATAATTCTAAAATAGCTGCAGTTGTTTTTCAAGCCACTCATATAGTTCCAACATTTTGATTTTGGACACTGAATATGTTCCTGAACTTTCTTGCTGTGAAACGAAATATTTTCTAAACTCAGAGCTTCATGTTTTGTTAAATTACATTTTCTACCTTGATTTAATCAGGTCTTGGTTGCTTGCCATCATTTTTGAAATCCTAAGAAGCTCAAACATTTGACATAATTCGTAGCATGTTTTATCTTGTTCAACTATAGCACCTCATTGTATGATTCATTGTTATTTGAAAAGGTTTTAAATACTGGTCCAATGGCAGATTTGATTTACTATTAGACTGGCATGACACTGAGATACTGAGCTGCCTGTTAACATGGAAAAAATGGAAAAGAAAAGGTATACCTAGTGGTATCAAGCAAGGTTTGTTGTATTGGTCCGTATCAGTGTACTGAGTTTATCTTGGTATGATACAATACCGTACCAAGCGATATGCATAGTGCATACCGCTCGGTATATTTATAATATAATCTAATAATTTATAATATAATATTATATATTTGAAAGAAAAAAAAAAAAAGCTGACGACGTCGCCTCGATCCTTCTCCCCGCGAGGGGAGATGTTCAGGGGAGAAGGAATCGCCCACCGGCGATTCTTTGCCCGCGGGCGACGAATCGCACGGGCGACCTACGAGCGCCAGACCTCGTGGGGGAACCAGCGAAGAGCAATGCAGGAGGTATTTTTCTCCTCTTCTTCTTCTCCCTCTTCTTTTCCTTTTTCTTATTTCTCCCTCAATCGACCGTCGACGGCCAAAATCGACCGTCGACGGCCGATTTAGGCAGTACCGCCTAATAGCGGGTGGTCCACGTACCGATTAGCTGGCGGACCGGTATGTACCGCCTGGTATGGGGCCTTACCGCTCGGTAAGGCAAACCTTGATATCAAGTTATATTGTCTATTACTGCCATCTATTCCTCAGAGTAGTATTTTAAACCATTCTCAGATGAATTTCTACCTTTGACTTCTTCCGTTGAGGTTTGTGGCCAACATTTGTAGTATTTAGACAGACCAACCAATTATGGACTCAGGCCATTTTTGTTTACAATGGTCTTGTGTGAAAACAAATAATTGCCTTTCTTCTAAATTTTAATATAAATATTTTTTTTTATAAATATTTCTGAAGTTCTTTGAGGCATAGTTCAAATTATTTTTGTTTTTTTAGATAAATTGATCTCCAGTGTTTATTTTAACTTTTTGAAGTACCGGTTTTACATTTATCACAAGGGATCCTAGTCTCATAAGTTTTGCTTAGTTACAGACTTCATGTGTTTTCAGTTGCATGGATTTCTTCTAATATACTCATGTTTGTTATAAATAGATCACATTTTACTTGCTTGAATATATATGGAAGTGAGAATTTTGTATAATTAGGGAACTGAAATAATTGTTTGATTAGCGCCTTTTCATTGCATTTTTCACTTACAGGTGTATCTTTGGTTTCTCTGTTTTGGTTTTTATACTGCTGAAGTAACTGGAAATAATGTTAAACATAATTTTACAAACTTAGGGTTTTGATAATTATGAAGTAGAAAGTTTGGTTAGATATTTTACATAAATCTCAGGTTTCATCAAAATACAAACTTGCTTGCTGCAACTTGATTTCATGGTTGAAATATTATCTAAAAAGCAGCCAAGTGGATGAGGCATCCACCAATGTCGTAGTGTCTGAGAAGGGGTTGTGATATGCAATCTTATTTAAAAATTATTCTTTTTCATTTTTACTTGTGTTGCAGTGTTGGTTTCAAGGCAATTTGTGGACATGTCTCGAATTAGGATAGAAGGATTGCTTGCTGCGTTTCCAAAGTTGGTGGGAACCGGAAAGCAGCATACTTATGTTGAGACTGAGAATGTTCGCTATGTGTACCAACCAATAGAAGCACTTTATCTGCTGCTTGTTACAAACAAACAGAGTAATATTCTTGAAGATCTGGACATACTGAGACTCCTGTCCAAACTTGTATCCTTTTTACATCAGATTGTGAATTTATACCAGTTTTGCTGTCACCAGATGATTGCTTTTCACTCAGCAGAGTGAATCTTCTTTGCTGTCACGGAATTACCTCTTTTATGATTTCATGTACTGAACATGTGTTGGTTGTTCTTTCCCTCTATTTGGTCATAAGTACACTGCTTAGCCTTATGTTAATGCAAATATTGCTACATTAGTTGTTTGGATAGTTAACTAAATTATCTTTTCTGTTCATGTTTATGGTTCATTGAAATTTTCCATAATTTAAAGCTGGACAATTTGTTTCCTTAAATGGTACATAGGTGCCTGAATATTCACCCTCTTTAGATGAAGAGGGCATATGTAAGATGGCTTTTGAGTTGATTTTTGCTTTTGATGAAGCCATCTCACTAGGGAACAAAGAAAATTTGACTGTTGCTCAAGTTAAACAGTACTGTGAGATGGAGAGCCATGAGGAAAGATTGCACAAGTTGGTCATGCAAAGTAAAATTAATGAGACTAAGGATGTCATGAAGCGGAAAGCTAGTGAGATAGACAAAAGCAAGGTATGTATGAACATTTGCTGCCTTTTTATTAATAGTTAACTTCTTTCATATGCATGATGAAAATGTATGTGAAAGGGAACCTCTGCTGTCTGTGCATACAGTGAATTGTCTTTTTTGACATTTGATGATGTAAAAGGATCATGTTTATACAACATCTCTTCTCATTCGATTATTATAAATCAATGGTTCTATGGTATCAGTTTGACTTACGCTTAGTAATATTCTATTTTAAGATCACAATGGTTCAAAATTGTACCTTGTATCTTCTGTGCACAATTAATTGTACATATGAACATCATTGCAACTACAATTTGTTTTTATCTGAAAAAGATTGTCATAATTGGTAGGTTCTTTAATATATTATGAATTAATGCTGGAGACTAGGCTTCACAATCTAGTATAATTATTTAAATAATGTCAGATTCCGGGTCTATATGCAAATCTAGGGTTGTTTATACTTGGAAGATATCTATTCCAAGTATATATTCAAATTATGATCATAGTCAATGTGTCAGCAAGTGGATTATATCTATTCTTAGCTTATCTATTTGCAAGTAGTTGAAATTTGTTCCACATGTCAAGGGATGACCCTGTCATGTCATGCCTCTTGTGCCATATAGCACATGCATTAGTTGTATACAATATTATTTGTTGCATGTACATGACTGGGCACTGTTCATAGTGTGTATGCTAATTCTAATGTTCTTGAAAATTCTGCTTATGTTTTTTCAGAAGTTTTCTAACCTTGGATAAAGTATCTTTTTTGTCCCCCCCCCCTCTTTAAAATTACAGTATCTAGCAACCAAGGTTTGCAATTTCGACATTTACTGCCCGGTACGGGCGGTACATACCGGTCCGCCAAGTTGCCAGTATGCGGACCGCCCGCTACCGGGCGGTTATGCCAAAAATCGATCGTCAACGGTCGATTGAAGGGAGAAATCGATCGTCGGCGGTCGATTGAGCGAGAAAAAGGGAAGAAGAAGAAGAGGAAAAAGAAGAAAAAAAAAAAGAAAAGAGGAGAAAAAGAATACCTATAGCCCGCGTGCGGTCCTCGCCCGTGCGCCGTCGCCGCCCGCGGGTCGCGGGCGCTTTTTCTCCGGCGCTGGGAGAAAGATCGAGGCGACGTCTTTTTTTTTTAATATTTTAATATATTAATATTATATCATATAATATATTATAATATAAAAAATATTTATATTATATTGTAATATACCGGGTGGTATGCACTGTGCGTACCACCCGGTACCAGTACCGTACTGGTACCGAGATGAACTCCGTACACCTGTACGGACCGGTAAGTCAAACCTTGCTAGCAACTATATTAATGTTAAGTGTTGTAAGAAAACTTGCACAGATTATTTTTCTTGATTAAAAATTCTTCATTTCTATATATTTGTAGCTTAATTTGACTAATATTGAATTGCAGTTGTTATGACTTATGATCACCACATCTCATATCTGTACTTTGTTTTGACAGATTGAAAAGAACAGAGGTGATAAAGGAGGGTTTATGTCTTTATCTGGCCCTCGAAGAATTGAGAGTAGCTTTAGTGATATGAGTATTTCGAGTTCTGGAAGTGGCTTTGGCAGTGGTTCTGGTTTTGGATTGGGTGCTGATGTTGAATCCTTCTCTAGCAAGCCCAAAGGTATGAACCAACAGCATGCCCTCTCAAATTAGCATCCTTATTTTGGTTTACAACTATCTTCATTTATATTTTGAATGATAACTTATGTTAGTCGTAATTAGATTTAGTGTATTACTTATGTTTTGTTTCTTCTATTCTTAGTGGAATGTTGTAGTACTGTTTTGCGCCTCAACTCATCTTTCATATTTCCTTCACAGTATCTCTTGTTTGTTCTCTTGCTTCTCTCTAATATAATTCACTGTGAAATAAATGTTTCATCATCTCTAAGACAACCTCAACCTGTACTTGAATTGCAATTATACATTCATAATTGAATGTTATATTCTGCACAAGGTTTGACTTATCGGTCCGTACCGATGTACCGAGTTCATTTCGGTACCGGTATGGTATCAGTACCAGGCGGTACACAGTGTGTACCTCCCGGTATATTAAAATATAATATAAATATTTTATAATATAATATAATATAATATTAATATATTAAAATATTGAAAGAAAAAGAGAAAAGGGGCGACGGCGCGCGAGTGAGGACGACGCGCGGGCGCTAGGTATTCTTTCTTCTTCTCCTCTTTTCTTTTTTTCTTCTTCTTCCCTTTTTCTCGCTCAATTGACCGCTGACGGTCGATTTCTCCCTCAATCGACCGTCGGCGGTTGATTTCTCCCTCAATCGGCCGCCGACAGTCGAAATCGACTGCCGACGGTCGATTTTTGGTAGAACCGCCCAATAGTGGGCGGCTCGCATACCGACAATCTGACGGACTAGTATGTACCGCCCGTACCGAGTGGTACAAGTCGAAATTGCAAACCTTGATTCTGCATGCAAAAGTTTATTGCATTATAAAAACTTGAGTTATCACCAGTAGAAGAGCCTATATTGGATTACAGAAGTCCCGTATTTCCGTTCTAATATAAGTTGGAAGAAGTTTTTACTAGCTTTTATTTCTTTAGTCCTTGTGTCCAGTTTTAAATAGTCAAGTTGGTTATTGGTTAAATGATACTTTTAGTCTTTTACTATTGTTAGTTAACTTGTGTTAGTATGGCGACGGACAGTTCTGATGATTCATTTGTCTGCTGAACACTCTGCTGCTTCAGGTCGCCCACCTGCATCGGCTAATGCTCCCACCAAAGGACTTGGTATGAAGCTAGGTAAAACACAAAGGACAAACCAGTTTTTGGAATCACTAAAGGCTGAAGGGGAAGTAATTCTTGAGGATGTGCAGCCCACTGCCGCTCAGTCGAAGTCATCTCTTCCGCCAACTGATCCGGTCACGTTAACCATTGAAGAGCGATTAAATGTTGTAATCAGGAGAGATGGTGGTCTTAATAACTTTGATATTCAAGGAACACTTTCTCTCCAAATTCTTAATCAGGAAGATGGATTTGTCCAGTTGCAGGTTCTCTTCCTCATTCATATTCTTATGCAATAATCATATTGCCTATGCTGCAACTGTCACATTTTCATTGTGTTTTTAAATAGTCCACGTGGATTACATGTGATATTGCTCTGCCTGGTGAATATTCAGGAAAAAACTGCAGTCATGCTACTACTGTGATGTTTTTCTTTAGAATAATTGCACATTTTTGGTAGACCAATCATGTGATCTCAGTTTAAATTTTCTTAGTTCGTGACTTGAATCTATAGTTTCGTGACCCACATATTGAGTTTGCCAAGAGACGATAAGAAGTAGGAGGATAAAGTTAAATTTGTTGCTATAACATATATGCTGCTAGTGTAGGAGAAAACTTGCAGAAAGAGTTTTCTGCAGTTCTATGGTACTTCATGCATGTAAGAAGATTTCTACTGATGATATCCTGGTAGCTTTATGCATGAAATTCAAGTAAATATATTTCCCATTTCCTAGAAAGTCTTAGACTAAAGTCACTCAAATGTGTCTTGTATCTTGTTTACAGATTGAAAACCAAGATGTTCCTGGCCTTAGCTTCAAAACCCATCCTAACATCAATAAAGAGTTATTCAACAGCAAACATATTATAGGCTTGAAAGATTCCAACAGGCCATTTCCTGCTGGTCAAAATGATGTTGGCCTTATGAAGTGGAGAATCCAAGGAATGGATGAAGCTGCTTTGCCTTTAACCGGTGGGTACTATTTTCTAACTCAAATATTTGTCGGCAAAGTGGAGAATCTAATTATTCCTCATTAATCTGCAGTTAACTGCTGGCCCTCTGTGTCTGGCGGTGAAACTTATGTTAACATAGAGTATGAAGCATCTGAGATGTTTGACTTACAAAATGTTGTGATCTCCATACCTCTCCCTGCACTTAGGGAGCCACCAAGTGTGAAGCAGATAGATGGAGAATGGAAGTAAGTAATTGAGTTTCTTTTCCTTTTTTCTTTTAGATGGATCTTGTTTATGTAAAACTTTGAATAATGTTCATCCGGAAATTTGTCAAGGATTTTAAATTTTTCAGTAACAGTTAATCCTGATTATGTTTTCCATATTCAAAAGAACCAATAGTTAAATCTGAGGTCAAATCGGTAAATATATCTAAGCTTCTAACATTTCTTTGACTCCTCTTACAGTTTCTTGATTCAAGAATGGCTCAGACTGTTAAAAGAGTTTTTCTATTGCCTTACTTTGAAATATCTTAAACATAAAATAGCAAATAAGGCATTCCAGCTGAAATTTTATTCCACATAGTATTCATATATTTTGGTCTGACACAGGAATGCAGAACTAAAAATTGTGTGTATCTTTTGAGATCTTATGACTTCTATGGCATGTAAATGAAATGAATAGGACATGTGAAAGCAAACATGTATCGCTGGGCTAAAGTGGGAATCAAACTCATTCTTTAAATGACTTCAAAGAAGGAATTTTGAAAGTTTTACAAATTTTGCTGCACTCTGGAATCACTCAAATTCAAGAAATAGATTCTTTTGTTGTGCAGCTGTAAGAATGTCTTTTGCATCATAAATGCAATTCTTTCAAGAAAGCATCCAAATTTGCTGGTGACTTCTCAAATTTATAATGGAAGCATAAAGATTCTTTTACATAAGTAGTGGATAAAAAGGGTATTATCAAATCTGACCAACAAATTGCTAAAGAAAAAAACCTTGGCTTTTGTAATGCGGCCACATGTGATATGTCAAATACATGGTTGAGTGCATGAAGAAACAACACACATGGCATTTGTAAAGGTGCACGGAATGCATGGAAACAATATATATGCCTTTCCTTAAGGTTTGCAGCACAGTATTGATAAAAGAAAATAGTATGGCTGTATATGGCATCCAAAAACAAGTATTTCCTTTTCGCTATTGTGGAACAGTCTTGTGTCAATTGACATTTTGATTTCAATCGAAAATATACTACAGAGCACACTCATAACAGCTCAAGGAGTAGGAGCCATACTGTTCAATTTCAATAGGCCTAACTGTTCAGACTTTGAAGTTCTGACCTTATCATTTGAGACCAACTGGGCTTGAACCTGTAACTATAGATGATATGCTTCTCGCAATGGTTTTGGATTCTGTAACCTGGACCAAAATTTGGTAACAAGCTTAAGATCATCCAACCAGTGTATGATTTTGTGAGTACTACCTACTTGATGTTTTTAATCTCTTTGTCGACATATACTAACAAAAGTATACCGTGTATGTTTTTTATTTGGTCTAAGAAACAAAAAAGCCATGTACAGAAATTTTTTGAACGATTATCTTTAACTATTTAGAATTACAAAAAAGAGTTATAGATACTTGAATTGTAAACCTTAGAATCAGTAACACTTCACTTGTCATAGAGTGTTTGAGGGCATAAGCTAGGAAAATATTTTGGAAGTATCTGTTAAGAATAATTTATAATTGAAGTTCACTCAAATGTGAAATAAACTTAATAATAAAAACTTAGCTAGTAAGACATTAATTTCTTTGTTTTTGAGAGGAAATGTCTTGGACTTTGAGGATTTTACTTCAAAGGACTCTCATATAGGGAGGTTAAGAATCAAATATTTGTAGTAATAGTTGTTTTGTTGCACTTACATAAGAGGCTGAAGCAATACTGTTACAAAAATGGAGATGAACAACAGGAGTACATGTACTTGCTCTAAGGATTCAAATGACTTGTGAATTTGTTGCCTATTCTATGGCCATAATGCTGATATCCATTAAGACAATAGGAGACCAGGCGTAGTAATGAAGAAGTAACAAAATTTGAGTAGGGTGAACAGAGTAGGAAACAAGTCCTTTAAATAAATGTATATTGGCTAAAAGTTGAGCAAGTAGAGTAAATCTAGAGGTTTTGCAATTTTTTAGAGATTGCTTGAAGAATTCAGTGAGTGTAAAATGAAGCTATCTGTTTGCAACGAGTGTTAACACCAAGGAAAGCTTGCTTGATCTTAGTATTGTGTTTTTCCTCTTGCTGTTGACTTTGAATTACTACTTTTGAGATACTTTCCATTCTTGGTGTTGTTTAATTGATTTGTTAATCATCTTCAGGTATGACTCAAGAAATTCCACATTAGACTGGTCTATTCTTCTTATTGACCATTCCAACCGCAGGTATGATAAATATGTACATGCATGTAAATCTGCTTGATATTAAAAAATCCTACATCTGTTAGTGTTAATCACTTCCTCTCTAATTTTATCTGTTGTCAGTGGATCAATGGAGTTTGTTGTGCCTCCAGCTGATTCATCAGTATTCTTCCCTATTACCATCAGATTTACTGCTACAAGCACATATAGTGATGTTAAGGTGAGTAATCAATGGTTGCAAGTCTTTTAAGTTGCTCTTTGAAGGTTCTATTGCAATTTTAACCTGGTCATAGGGTAAATTATTTCCCTTTTTAAGGAAAAATTAACTGTAGCAATATTAAAATTTTATACATCTTGAAGAATACGAGCCAAATCTGTAGATGAAAAGCTGATTCATATTTTTTTTGTTTATTTAAGTTCTTTAAAAGTGCCATATATGTATAAATATCTATTCAATACAATGAATATCTGTTAGCTTACTATACTCACCCATTAAATTGGAGTGTTCAAACATGGTGGTAAAGGCAAGAATTAAGTTTTCATTTGCATGCCATGAATGAACTAGCACAGTATAGCATGCTTGGATTAAATGAGCCAGCAACATGAAAAGAAGAGTATTTTTCCTACCGAACAGGCTATAGGAAATGTCCTTTGCTTTCTTTATGCACGTGTGCATGAATCAACCAAACGGGACGTGTATCATTGACCTCCCTATGCTTGATTGCTGTATGAGATAAGAACAATTTCAGATATAAATGTTGACAATTGTTGCAGCATCCTTTGAAGTGGACATTGAAACATAAAATCTGAGGCATTTTCTTTATATGCTTTGTCTAGTTTCCCAAACATTACTCTTGTTTGAGCCGTTGGATTCTTATTTCAGTTCTGTTACTCTTCATGATATATGTGTCTGCCTCGTTATCTTTTTTGTTACTGAGGCCAATCATAAATTGATTTTTGTAATAACAAAAAATCTATTCATTGACAAAATAAGTTTGATTTTGCAGATACCTTGAAGAGCTTGTTTTCTCCCTATTATTACTCATTTAAGCACCTAAAATTTGAATCGTGTTTAATTAGTTTTATTTCATTCCAATGTTATACATCTTCAACCACATCCATTTACCTGTCACAACACTCAATGAAATTCATGTACGAGACATTATTTTTATTCCTTTTAGCATTTTGTTTTGTCTTGTAGGCCTAGATATTCACACTTTTTGATACATTTGTTATGTTCTAATCAATTTCTCTTTGATTATTTCTCTTTGCATGTCGATTATTAATGATGTATATAGTTTTGATTTATTAAGATAGTCTGGTATATACATAAAACAATCCAGACACCTTGTTGAAGAATAATAGAGTAATATATTTTTTTTATCAATATGGTGGATTGAACTGCAATATCTTCTTTTTATTAAGTTTTAATTGTAGTGGTGTATTTGTGTGTATCCACTTTTATCTTGTTTTGGGAATAGATTATAAGAAATCTATTTGGAAATTTGTTTTAGGAGATGGCTATAACACACCTCTTTTAACAGTATTACTCACAAGCTTTGCAAATTTGCAACAGGTTGTAAATCTCATGCCTCTCAGAAACAATGCTGTTCCAAGGTACTCGCAGAGGATTCAGTTGGTCACAGACACTTATCAAGTTATCTAAATTACGATGGAAATGATAAGTGTGATGAAATAAACTTGGATTTGCTAGACTCGGTATTTTGTTTCCTCATGCATCGACTATTGATTAGACAACTGTTTTTAATGTTGCACTCGGTTTTCAATACTGTTATGTTTTATGGAAGAATCATTTGGAAAAAGTATATGTTCATGTACGTTGCTGTAACAAGCATTGTGAAGTTTGGATTTGTTAGAGGACCATTGGCCCCGAGAACGTGTTGCAGGGTTTTAATGTTACTCCTCTGTGACCTGGGGATAATGACTTGAATTGAGCATTGATGGAAGGCTGTGTACACGTGTCTATCAAGTTTCATTACAACATTTATGGTTATAATTTTTAGTTGGGTTAATTCACATATGTGAGCGTGGATAAGGTAGTATTATTTCTTGGAGAAGGTTTACATGCATAATAACTTTTCCATGTTGAACTAAATAGCCGAATTATTATTATTATTATTATTATTATTATTTACATCAAATGATTGTAATATCGACTGATGTCTTCCAAGAGATAATAGTTAATAGTTTGAAATCAGGTGGAAGGTAATAATTAAAGGAGGAGTCCTTACGGTATGTATAAAACAAATGTGCTTCTCGTTTTGCCTCGAAGTAAGATAAGTGTGCGTTACACGCTCCTCCTCTTTTACCATCATGGACTGAGAGGGTTGCATAGAGAGGCTGGCTTTTGTCCTCATGTTTACGGGAATATCCACATCACGCGATAGGAGGATGTGGGAGATGGCAGGGTGTTGTGGCCCCCCCTGCCACATAGCGACACTTTTGCCTGTGTGAGACTGACTGCTTCAACAAAACTTTCTCTCTCTCTCTCTCTCTCTCTCTCTCCTTCAATTCATATTCACAAACCTTTACTGTATTGCTCGTATTCGGTGTCCAACCGAGTGAGGAGGAATAATAGAGAGGTGGAATATAAAAAAGGAGAACCATCCATATATAGTAGAAGAAGAGAGGAGAAAGAGAATGAATGACAAAGGAAACCTAAAGAATAATTAATTACACACAACTCTTTGTTCTCTCCCTCCACCACCAGCAAGCAAGTAGCAGCAGAAGAGAAGAAACAGGTCCTCTTTTGATTTTGCCTGTGCTCTCCTTTCCTTTCCCTCTTTATTCTCTCATCCCTTCCTTTCTGTCTCTTTATATTTGGCTTTCACTGAAACTGCCTGTTTGGATTGCCAGCTTTCTGCGTTCTATGGTCGAGGTATGAAGAGCTAAAAGAGCTTGGAGGTTTTTTTTTTTTTTTTTTTTTTTTTTTTTTGCTTAGGGCTTTCTGTGGGCGTTTTGATTCTTGCTTTCTTCATCCCTTTCTTTGATTGAATCTTCTCTTGTATTGCAGATCTAAAAGAGGGTAGGGTGGGTTTGAAAGAAAATTCAAGCAGATAGTTACCAAAGGAGAGATCATGGTTGCATGTTGGGCAGTGTGATTTGGACTCGTCGGTCGGTGATCCTTACAGAAAGAAACCACAAGGAGAAAGAAAAAGCACACCATAGAGAACGGTGCTGTGTTGCCGCTTTGATTTCATTGGAGATGGAAGCAGCTTCATTCTCAGGTCCTTTATTCGGAACCAGAGAGGTAGATCAGTACACCACCACTCAGCAACAACAACAGCCGCAGCAGTCATCGTCACCACCGAGCTCATCGGCCGCTCCTCGGAAGAAAAAGAGGAACCTCCCTGGAAATTCTTCAAGCAAGTATCCACGCTTCCAAACTCTTATGCTCCCCTCCTCAGTTCTCTCTGTTCATGCACACCCCAATCTTCCCACTGACATCATCATAGCATGTTATGTAGAGAAGATTTGATTGTGGGCTTCATTGAATCCACAGATGCCGAGGCCGTGGTGATTGCTTTGTCACCGAAGTCGCTTCTGGCAACGAATAGATTCATCTGCGAGGTGTGCAACAAGGGATTCAAGCGGGAGCAGAATCTGCAGCTCCACCGGCGCGGCCACAACCTGCCGTGGAAGCTGAAGCAGAAGAACCCCAAGGAGGCCTGCCGCAAGGTCTACGTCTGCCCCGAGCCCACTTGCGTCCACCACGACCCCTCGCGCGCCCTCGGCGACCTCACCGGCATCAAGAAGCACTACAGTCGCAAGCACGGCGAGAAGAAGTGGAAGTGCGACAAGTGCTCCAAGCGCTACGCCGTCCCCTCCGATCTGAAAGCCCATTCCAAGATCTGCGGCACTCGCGAGTACCGATGTGACTGTGGAACCCTCTTTTCCAGGTACTACTACTACTACTACTACTACTACTACTACTACTACTACTAATAACCCTCCCTCGATACATCCTATCCATCACAACCATTAATCACCATGCTTGGATCACCACGAGCTGCAGTCCTTACACAACGCACGGACCTGCACGCACACACACCCCCTGTTCTTGGTTTCAGTGATTAGGGTTTTTTCTTGAAATGGAGATACAGTTAAAAAGGTTAGGGTTAGGGTTGTTAGGGACGGATGGATTCGCTGGTGCAAGGAAAACGATACTGCTCCCACGTGAACCGTCGTCCCCCACCCGTTCTCTCTCCTACTCACGTGGAGACATGGAGGCAATGCTTCGCAGGCCAGCTTTGTTGTCTTGCGAGTTGGAGATATGTGGGCAGCTGGGCATGGCCGTGCTCTTTCTGGTCCACCTATTTCTTGAGAAACACCTTTGGCTGTGAGCAAAATTATGCTTCTCCGCAGCTGTGGGTGTGCAATGCGAGGGCGTACCGCCACCTCCTTTTCGCTGGAACGAGTAGCTGTGTGAAGGAGGCGTCCCTTTGACCGCGTGCAAGGAGCCCAATTTTTTTTTTTTTTTTCTACTTTCTCTGCTTACTTAATTAGCATTGCAGCAGCAGAGTTAAAAAGACATATGTTTTTTTTTTTATTAAACTCTCTACTTAATGCCAGGCGTGATAGCTTCATAACCCACAGAGCTTTCTGCGACGCATTAGCACAAGAGGGTGGGAGGATTCCGACCGCCATGACCACCATCGGAAGCTACTTATACGGCAACGCCGGATCAAACCTGGGCCTTCCTCAGCTGAACGCGCAACTCTTCTCAGAGGACCGAGCTCGCGTACCACCGCCGCCGCCGCCCCATCCTCTCCGGCTTGCTGGGAACGGTGGTGCAACACGGTTCGACCATCTCACGGTGCCGGCCCCGCAGCCGATTCACCCGTCTCCGTTCTACCTTGGTGGTGGCTCGAGCCGAGACTTGAGTGATGACCCTCTACTGCTCCAAAGCAGATCATTCCATGGCTTAATGCAGCTCCAACAACTCCATTCATCCGCCGCTACTGCTACTGATGTCTTCAATCTTGGCATCTTATCCGACAGCGGCAACAGGAGCATCGCCATTAAACCAAATGCTCATCCGCTCATCTCTGATAGATCGAACATCACCGCAAGTGGGAGCAACGAGCCGCCTACACTGTTTGCGGGAAATCTCTTTAGCAACCATGTTCATCCAAACATGTCTTCTTCCACGTACGACCAATCGGTGAAAAGTGAATCAGCACCACCCCATATGTCGGCTACTGCTCTTCTTCAGAAGGCGGCGCAAATGGGTGTGACTCCTAATCGCGGCGCCGGAAGCTCCTTAGTCAAAGGACTGGGAAGCTCGTATTCTAGCGGCAAATACACAAGTTTTGGTGCTGGCTTTGATGGTACCGGAGGGAGCTCAGCAGCAGCTCAACTGCAAGACGTCATGAACTCCCTCGCTAATGGAAACCATATGTGCAGCAGCACGAACGAGAGCGAGTTGCAGCAGAACCAATCGGGCAGTGGCATGGGAGCATCAGACAGTTTGACCAGAGACTTTCTCGGGGTTGGAGGCATGATGAGGAGCATGGGGGGAGGAATGACACCAAGAGAACACCACCTCTCTGGATCATATGGGAGCCTGCATTGAGTGGTCGTAGTGAGGACAAAAGGTATGGGTAGAAGCTACTGGTTGTTCTTACTGTGCTTGCTGTCACCCTTGAATCAGAGAAATAGGATCCAAATTCTGTATCTCTGTTGGCAAATTGTGATCTTTCTACTCCCTCCCAACTTGGAGCTTGAAGACTATGTCATCTTCTTCCTTCTTTTAGCACCTCAAAGTTTCTCTATGCGACTCGGAGTTTTCACTTGTAACCGACAAGTCTGCCACTCCTTCCATATTAAGCTAATAAAAACTCTTAGTTATTATTATATGCATGGGTTACACGTCTATTTCTTCAAATATGAGAGAGAGAGTATCATCATGTTAGCATGCAGCACATATCCACACTCATAACCTTGTTTTGCTCGGATATCCCTCCCCAAATCTCCATCTCTCTATCTCTCTACACACGCACATACATGTATCTATCTTACGTGTTTGTGTAAGGCAAACAAACACACAGAGCGACAGAGAGAAGTAATTAATATGATCCATCCAAATTAGGTGAAATAGAATGTCTTGAAATTGCTACTTCCCATCACCTCTCGTTCTAACGACTGTTGCTTCTGAGCTTCTTCCTCCCACAGGCAACCACGCACAAGATAGACTACACCGACGACCCGACCACATCGCGTTCTAGCTGAAGTCTAAGCTCTCTTGGTGGCATTTTCGCATATTCCATATTCTTTACTTTGGTGATGATAAGGTCGTTTTTGTTGTCAACTCCGGTGGCCGCCATTTCTGTAAGGGGTTATAGGTAGTAAGTAGGTAGTATTTGTACTGCTGTCATATATTTACACAAACATTATCCGTAAACGAATTCATATGCTACAGAAATCTGTGTCTACGATAAAAATTATACTGTGGTTTTGATCATACTCACATAACCATACATCGTGATGCTTGAGAACACTAGGATTAAGAGCTACGTACCTATATATATCCATTCTCTCTCTCTCTCTCTCTCTCTCTACATATATCTTGTGGAAATCCCAGCCTTCTTCCCCTGTAATCTCTTGAACGTCAGGTCGCCAAAGCGGAGGTGACTCCACACGAGAGAATGGGCAAGAAGACTAACACATTTCCAACTTTTTTGTGGTTCCATTTGTGAAAGTAGAACATTGCGATTCTGATGATGATAAGTAACCGAGAAGAATGATGCTTAGAGCAAACTGAAAAGAAGAAGAAAAAAAAAAAAGTCATCGATCCACGAAGACAAGTAGTAGTAGTACTCAGGAGTCCAACACGACCCTCGTGCCAGGAACATGCATTGCAGGTGAGGATTCGTGGGTTACGTACAATGGCGCCCCAAAAGAGCATTCAGGATGAGATGGGTTTTGTCTCGAGTGCTGTCTTAATGCTGTTGTTGGCTTGCTCGGTCTCTGAAGCATGTCGTCTGTCACCGAGCTGCAATGCCCTCCCTGGATGCTTTCTCGAGGTCTTCAAATTCCAATTTGAAAGGCAAAATGATGTGTGTTTGGGAGAAGAAAGCTGCATGCCGAATGAGGCACATCATGGATGGATCTCTCTCAAAGGAGATTCCAAAAGGTCGAGGAAGTAAACATCTGTAGAAAGACATCAATCATGGGAAAGAAAGGTAAGGATTATGATCTTATCATCTTACTACTTGGCGTACCCACACACCAAAAAATATTCTACTGTGTAATTAATAAAGATCGAGATAAGATAAAGAATAAAGAGTATTTGTTTGGCCCAAAACTTAAAAATGATTTTAAATTTCCAGGTTAAATTGATGTTCAATCTTATATATGTTAATCCTGATTTATCATCCCCGTTTGATATATAAATTTCAACGCTTACATCAATAGGATCATACATTTGTGTTGCGGTGGATACAAATCGACTTATTCTTTCCATTTTACCAAAGATTATTGAGCGTTTACGATATCAATCGTTTACTTATCAAAAGTTGAGAGTATTATTATTATATATTTTTTTTAAACTATTGTTAACAAAATCTTTGGGATGGAATCCTTAAGCATCTAAACCATTTCAAGTGGTTAACCTCTCATGCTATGATACAACTGCAGATTGAAATGGTTACCATTTACTTTTTTACAGAAAGAATAAAGAAATTTTTATAAGAACAACCATCTTGAGCTCAATCCCTCTCGTCGTCAACAAATTAATCATCGAATATACATAATGATAGGGACGAATTTGGTGTTGGCCTAGTGGACGCGTCCCGTCTTCAAATATGCTGAGCAAGCCTTTGCTGGTCCAGGCCCGTGTGCGCTAGGCCGCCCGCTTCACAATCTCTTCGGCGTAGAGCGGAGCTGGTCCGGATGAGTGGTGATTCTGGGGTCGGCTCGGGAGTTCTGATGTTGGAGTGGCGAAGCCCGGGTGAAGGGGGGATCGCCCTGTCGGGGTCGACCGCTGGTTCCTGCAAGGAGGTCGGGTCGGGTAGGTCCGACGTGACCCCTCCGATGATCAAGTTAGTTTTGTTGTCTGTTTTTCGATCCCCCTGCCCTGTGGAGGTGCATGAGCTTTTATAGTGGGTGCTGTGGGTTGTTCGTACCTGACGACCTTACCGCATTCATGACTCACCATGCTGTCGCGCCTCTCGCCATGCCTGCCGTACTGGTGGTGAGGCGTGCGCCTGCAGGTAGGGGTTGCCGACCTTACCTGTGCCAGGTCGGCTGTACGGCACCTGGTGTCCTTCGTACATCCGGTCGATCCGTTACGTTGGTTTGGCCACGTCAGTGGCCTAGTTGTCCTAGGGCGTGATGACTTGGCAGCCAGGTCGGCATTTGCCATATCATTCTTCCCCCCCCCAGGTAGACCCTCTCGAGACGCCTGATGGGGGTGCCGAAGATGAGGTCTTGCGATTGATCGCTGTTTGGGGTTGCCTTAAATTAGTCCTGAGCGCGGACTTCTAAGGATTTCGAATGACGTGGAACGTGGGGCAGCCCGAGTAGATCCGACCGAGCATGAGCTCGGGAATATGGCGCAGGAGGCTAGATCCGACCGAGCGTGAACTCGGGAGTGTAGCGCCGCGTTAGTAGATCCGACCGAGCGTGAGCTCGGGAATATGGCGCAGGAGGCTAGATCCGACCGAGCGTGAACTCGGGAGTGTAGCGTCGCATTAGTAGATCCGACCGAGCGTGAGCTCGGGAATATGGCGCAGGAGGCTGGATCCGACCGAGCGTGAACTCGGGAGTGTAGCGCCGCGCGAGTAGATCCGACCGAGCGTGAGCTCGGGAATATGGCGCAGGAGGCTAGATCCGACCGAGCGTGAACTCGGGAGTGTAGCGCCGCGCGAGTAGATCCGACCGAGCGTGAGCTCAGGAATATGGCGCAGGAGGCTAGATCCGACCGAGCGTGAACTCGGGAGTGTAGCGCCACGTTAGTAGATCCGCCCGAGCGTGAGCTTGGGGGTGAATCCAGATTTTTGGTTGAGAGAGTGAACTCAGGCGCAAATCCGGAGATTTGGTCGAGAGGGCGAACTCGGGCGCAAATCCGGAGATTTGGCCGAGAGGGCGAACTCGGGCGTAAATCCGGAGATTTGGCCGAGAAGGTGAACTCGGGCGCAAATCCGGGGATCTGGCCGAGAGAGCGAACTCGGGCGCAAATCCGGAGATTTGGCCGAGAGGGCGAACTCGGGCGCAAATCCGGAGATTTGCGCCCCCACGATAATGTTTTTTATGTACGCATATAAAATATATATATATATATATATATATATATATATATATATATATATATATATATAAATATATATATATATATTTCCTAGGGTTTCGGTCTTCTGCCTAGGGTTTCGGTCATAATCATGGCGCATTCAATGCGCTGAGTGTTTCTTCGGCGCGGCGGCCTTTTCTCTCACCTCGGGAAGCTGAAACGGCTCACCTGGGTGCTATAAATTGGTTGGGGGGTTGCGCAGAGACCTTACTTGCTCCTTTCGCTTCCTTCCTGCCTCTGCCTCGGACCACTTTAGTACCCTTCGTCTTTTCAGCTCGGCAGCCCCCCTTTTAACAGGTCGCGATGACCTCGTCGGACTCCTCGACTAGCGTCAGGGTCGTTTCTCCCTCGGAGTCGGGGGAGTCGAGTCATAGCGGTCCCGGGGTTAGTTCCTCGGGAGCGTCTTCCGAGCCCCCGTCGCCTGTCGACGCGCGGGTTCAGAGGGACTTGGAGGTCATGATGTCACATCATGACCTCGACTCGGCGGTGACCGAGGGGTCACTTGCCGTGATCAGGGCACGGTACAGCATCCCGGCTGAATACGGGTTGTATGTTCCAGAGCCGGGGCAACGTCCTTATAGCTTGGACGTCCCTGGCATGTGCATCTCGGTGGATGCCCTGGAAGCCGGCCTTCGGTTTCCTTTGCACCCTCTGATCGAGGAGTGCCTGAAGCGATGGAGAATTTCTCCGAGCCAGGTAGCGCCCAACTCGTGGCGTTACCTAGTGGTTTTTTTAGGTGAGTGCCGAGGAGCGGGAATTATCCCGACTCGGGACTTGTTCATGGCGTGCTTTCGCCTGTGTAAGAGTCGGGGCGGTTACTACCTCACCGCCCGAGTCGGTTTTAGGGTGAGCGGGGCTCCTTCCAGTAATAAGGGTTGGAAGTCCCGCTACCTTTATGTCAGTGGTCTAGGTTGGGGGTTTGGGTTCAGCTGGTCGGCTCATCCGATTGGCAACGCCCCCCCTTATCTGTCCGAGGAGGAGGCCGTCCTGGTCGGTCGACTGAAGGGGATCCTCTCCTCTTCTTGTGCGATCAAGGAAATGACCGAGCTTTGGCTCGTTGAGGCGGGTTTGAGTCCGGCCTCCAAGGGTACTAGCATTTTATTTTGCTCAAACCTTACTAATCTTTTACTGACCTGTGAGTTGTGATGCAGACCGGATGGATTTCGGGGATCTTTGTGGGATGCCGCGAGTAACTGGGGGACGGGCCCCGCCGAGCCGCCCCTCCGCCCATGAGGCCAGTGCATCCCCAGCTCGAGAGGCTCCGAGGGCGTCGGCGAAGAGACCAGCTCCCCCTCCGACTGAACGGGCTGACGCGACGGGGAAATCCGTCAAGAAGGTAAAGGTGCTATCGAGGAAGCACAAGTCCCCAGTCGGCGAAGGTGGTTCCCGACCCCACTCCAAGGGTAAGGAGCCAGCCGTATCGCCCACGAGGCCGGAAGCGCCCGCCGAGTCTGAGGAGGGGGCGGCTTCTCCGGTTCATGAGCGTCCGAGGTCCATGAAGGACCTCTTCAGGACGAAAGTTTACAAAGGAGACCAGGGTTACTATGCCCTGATGATGTCCGACCTGGGGCACCAAGACCCCGAGAAGGAGCTGTAGGCTCGGTGGGCGGGACTAAAGAACTCGACGAATGTTTGGCATACTTCGTCGGCCGCCGAGGAGTATGAAAGGGGGATCCTCCACCCCCAATTGGCGCGGGAGCTGTACACGCTCCCATCGGAGGTTTTGATGGCCCGAGCCACCAAAGAGCTTGTCCTGGTAAGTCTGCCGACCCGCAAGTTCATTTCCCTTTTGTCCTCTCTTTTTTCTTTTTCTTTCTAACGGAGTCCTTCCGTGCAGAGCCAACACCTTCAGATGGCGTTGATCGACCGGGTCCATGATGCTGGTCGGTTGATCACCTTCATGGACCATCGAGTCAAGCAACAGCAAGAGGAGCTTGACGTCCTGAAGTCGAAAGGCGGGCTCGAGGCAGTTGCCAAGGCCGAGGAGCGGGCGTCGAGACTGAAGGAGGAGCTCGAGAAAGTTAAGTCCGAAAGAGCAGAGGAGCTCCTCAGGCATGAGGCCTCGGAGAGGGAGCTGAGGGGCCATCTGGGTGATGCCCAGCATCTACTGAAAGAGGCCCGAGGCAGGGCCAGGAGGATGGACGACGAGCTACTTCAATCCGTGAAGGACTTGGAGCATGCCCGAGCTGAGCTGCCCATAACTGCCGTCGCGGAATACAAGGAATCCCTCGGCTTCAAAGAGGGTTTAAAGCGGATGGGACGGGTCACCTACGAGTACGGATATCGGGTGGCGCGAGCTCGCTTTCGTGCCCGCCACCCCGATGCCGACGTCGAAGAGGATCCGTTCACCATTTACCCCGAGGATGACTCAGTACCAATGGAGCGTCGGCAGGATTTTGACGACTCGGTGCCTCCCGAGTCTTAATTTTGTTCTCCACTTAGTTTTTATTCCTTTTGGAACTTGTAACTCGGGTCAGGTAGCCCTTAGATCGGCCCTGACCTGTTTTGTTCTTTTCCTTTTTCCTTTTTGAAGCTTGTAACTCGGGTCAGGTAGCCCTCAGATCGGCCCTGACCCGTTTTGTATTTTCCACAAGTTAATACAAGCCCTGGCGTTTTGGTGCTATTGTTGCATTTTGATTCGGTACGAGTCGTAATACATGGTCACACGTAAAACTTTCGCAAGTTCGTAATGTGCCAGGTTCTCGGTAATACCCGACCTTCCATGGTTGCCAGAGTATAAGTCCCCTCTCGGATAGTATCTATGACCCGGTAAGGACCCTCCCAATTCGGGGCCAGCTTGCCACAGGACCGAGTCAGATCGCTGACCTCGGCTTTTCGGAGGACCAGGTCGCCCGTCCCGACGTGCTGTGGGCGTACGCGTCGGTTGTAGATTCTTGCGACAGCCCTCCTGTAGGCCAGCGCTCTGAGATGAGCATCGGCCCGTCTTTCCTCTAATAGGTCGAGGTTCCTGCGGAGGTTCTGATCGGACCCCTCCTGACTTTGGGTCTGGATTCGGAGAGTCGGGAAAACCACCTCGGGGGGCAGTACGACTTCCGTGCCGAACGCCAAGCTGTAAGGTGACTCACCCGTTGGGGTTTTAGGGGTCGTTCTCAACGCCCATAGGACACTCGGGAGCTCCTCTACCCAGGAAGTTGTGGCGTTGGAGACCCTCTTTTTCAATCCTTCAAGGATGGCCCGGTTTGTTACCTCGGCCAGGCCGTTAGCTTGGGGATGGGCAACTGAGCTAAACTTTAGTTGGATGCGATAGCTCTGGCAGAACGCTTTGAACTTTGCGTTGTTGAACTGCGTGCCGTTGTCGGTGATGATCGCCCTTGGGAGGCCGAACCTGGTTATGATGCTCTTCCATACGAACCCTTCGACTTGCTTTTCGGTGATGGAAGCCAACGGCTCGGCTTCGAGCCACTTGGTGAAATAGTCGACGCCTACTATCAAGAACCTTCTCTGTCCTGAAGCTGGGAGGAAGGGGCCGAGGAGGTCCATTCCCCATTGGGCGAAGGGCCATGCGCAGTTGGCAGTCGAGAGTGGTACCATCGGTCTATGTTGGAGTCGGGCATGCTTTTGGCATGGCTCACAGCCCCGAACATAAGCTTGGGCATCCTTTCGCAGTGTGGGCCAATAATAACCTTGCCTGAGGACCATGTGCGCCAGGGTGCGCGCGCCGACATGGTCTCCACATATTCCCTCGTGGATCTCGGCTAACATGGTCTGTGCCTCGGTCGGATTTAAACAGCGAAGCAGGGGTCGGCTGAAGCCTCGCCGGTAGAGGCGGCCATCGATGATGCAGTACTATGACTCCGCCCTTCTGACTCTTCGGGCGGCCGCCTTATCCTCAGGAAGGACTCCCGCTTGTTTGAAACGGAGGATCTCGTTGGTCCAGCCTCCGTCTTCTTGACCGACAGTCATGAGGGTCGGGCCAATGGATGGCCCGACGGTCCTGACCATTGCTCCGGTTGGTGTGTCGGTCGCGCGGGAGGAAGCCAATTTAGCCAAGGCATCTGCCTGCGTGTTCTCGTTGCGGGGCACCTTGGTGACGGTAAATCTTTGAAATCACGTCGCCGCCAGCCGCACCTCGGCAATGTATTTGATCATCGCCGTTTCCCGGGTTTCAAACTTACCATTAACCTGGCCGGCGACGAGTTGGGAGTCGGTGAACACCTCTATGTCTTCTGCCCCTAGATCGGCCGCGACCTTGAGGCCGAACAGGAGCGCTTCGTACTCGGCCTCGTTATTTGTGGCTCTGAACCCTAGTCGCAAGGCGTGTTCGTACACATGGCCGGAAGGGTCTTTGAGCACCAAGCCGACTCCTCCTCTTTCCGAGTTGGCTGACCCATCGATATGTAAGGTCCATCCGGGGGTCGGATTTTGAAGAGCCGGTGGCGGCATGATCTCCGATAGGAAATCCGCGAGCACTTGGCCTTTGATTGCCTTTCTCGGCTCATATTCGATGTCGAATTCCCCCAGCTCCACCGACCACTTCAGCATTCGACCTGCAACATCAAACTTGGAGAGGATCTGGCGCAGGGGTTGGTCGGTTATTACTTTAATGGGGTGTGTCTGGAAATATGGCCTCAGTTTTCTGGAGGCCAGAATAAGCGCCAAGGCTATCCTTTCTATGGGGGCGTATCGAAGCTCAGGCCCTGCCAAAACGTGGCTGGTGTAGTAGACCGGCCTTTCCCCGGCTTTGTCAAGCGTTACCAGGACCGAGCTAACTGCCAGATCGGTCGCAGCAAGGTATAGGCCGAGGGGTTCGCCATCTTTCACCGAGGCCAGCTGTGGCAGGCTCTCGAGGTGACTTTTGAGTTGGTGGAAGGCCTCCTCGCATTCGGGGGTCCATTTGAAGTCTTTTGCCGACTTTAATGCGCGAAAAAAGGCTGAACTCTTGTCACCGGCCCGGGAAATGAAGCGGCTCAGGGCCGCTATCCTTCCCGCAAGTCGTTGTACCTCCTTTGCGGTCTTAGGGGACTGCATCTCCTGTATGGCTTTTATTTTGTCGGGGTTGGCATCGATTCCTCGTTGACGCACTATGAAGCCGAGAAACTTCCCGACCGTGATACCGAAAGTGCACTTCGCTGGGTTGAGGCGCATCCTGTATTTCTTCAACGTGCGAAATGTTTCCTCCAGGTCGGCGAGATGGGTCTCGGCATGTCGGCTTTTGACTATCATGTCGTCGACATATATTTCCATGTTCCTTCCGACCTGGTCTTTGAACATTCGATTGACGAGGCGCTGATAGGTCGCACCGGCATTCTTCAAACCGAACGGCATTACCTTGTAGCAGTATGTTCCGTTGTACGTGATAAATGCCGTGTTTCTTTTGTCTCTTGGGGCCATTTGGATCTGGTTGTATCCCGAGAAGGCATCCATAAAAGAGAGCAGCTGATGCCCGGACGTGGCGTCCACAAGTTGGTCGATGCGAGGAAGCGGGTAGCAGTCCTTCGGGCAAGCCTGATTGAGATCAGTATAATCAACACACATCCGCCAATTTCCATTTGCCTTTTTAACGAGTACAACATTGGACAACCAGGTCGGGTACTTTACTTCTTCGACGAGCTGTGCGTCCAACAGGCGTGTGACCTCGTCTTCTATGGCCCTTTGGCGATCCGGAGCAAATTTCCGAGGGCGCTGCTTCACCGGCCGGGCGTCGGGGGAGATGTTTAAGTAGTGTTGGACAATCTCCGGGTCGATCCCTGGCATGTCGTTTGGGGTCCATGCGAAAACGTCGTCGTTCCTCCTCAGGAAGTCTATCAGCTGAACTTGTTGACTCTCCGTAAGCTCCGACCTGACCTTTACCCGCTTGCTCATGCAGCTCGGGTCCAACGGTAGCTCGAGAACTTTTTCTGCGGAGTGGGCGTCCGGGGCAGCTTTCACTGGGTCAGGATGCGTGGCGTCGATCGGTTCGGCTCTTGGTTTCTTGCACAGCGCTGTCGCCGTCAGGTAGCATTGTCTGGACTCCTTCAGGTCACTCCTGACCTCGCCGACCCCGGCTCGAGTTGGAAACTTCAAGATCCGGTGGTACGTTGAGACGACCGCCCTAAGCCGGTTTAGGGTCGGGCGCCCGATGATGGCGTTGTATGCGGATGGGAGCCTGACCACCATGAATGATACCATCAGTGTCTTTGACCTCGGCTCTCCCCCGAACGTGACAGGGATCGTGGTCGTCCCCATGGGAGAAATGGAATCCCCAGTGAACCCTATCAAGGTAGATGTTAGGGGGGTGAGGTCTAGGTTGGTCAATCCCAACCGTTGGAATGCATCGAAATATAAAATGTCGGCCGAACTTCCCGTGTCGATCATAACCCGCTTGACGTAGGCATTTGCCATGCGGATTGAAATTACTAGCGCGTCATCGTGAGATGCATGCTCTTCGTCTTGCGACCTGAATGTGACATTGAGCTCTTCATGATGTAGCGGCTTCTTCCCGACCTCAGATCGCGCATATGCTTTGCGTGCCGACGAGCTGTTGCCGCCTGAGGCTAGGTCGCCGAAGATGACGTCGATTTGTTTTTCGACCGGACCCTGCGGTCGGGGGGATAGGTCTTGGGGTGGTCGACCGTCCGCGAGAGGGGGCTGCTCGCGGACGTATCGCCGCAGATGACCGCGCCGAATGAGGTCCTCAATCTGGTACTGGAGGTCGCGACATTCCTCGGTGTCGTGACCATACTCTCGATGGAACCGGCAGTACCTCCTCTTGTCACGGCGCTCAGGATGCGACTTCATCGGGCTTGGTGCCTTCAAGAGCCCCTTCTCCCGTATTTGGAAGAAGATCTCCGTTCGGGTTGAGTTGAGGGGAATTGGAGGAGGTCTGACTGGCAGCAGGCCTGACCTGTCCTCCCTTTTCTTGGGAGGCGGGGCTGGATGCCCCCGAGACTGTTCGCCCCGAGGGCGTTTCGCCTCGTCCCGCTTGCCGGCTATTAGGGTCTCGGCAGCCACATACTGATGTGCCCGTTGCAACATCTCTGGCAGAGTCGTTGGTGGCCGCTCGATTAGCGACCAAAAGAACCTTGACGGCTTCAGCCCCGTCAGAAATACCTGGATGGCCAGGGACGGATGGAGGTCCGGAATGCCCTGTACTTGTGAGGTGAACCTTCTTACGAACTGGGAGAGGGGTTCGTCGCTTCCTTGGGCCATCCCGAGGAGCGAGGCTATGGTGGGCCTCGGGCACGCGCTTGCCAGGAAACTAGACTTGAATTCCCTCGCCAATACATCAAATGACGGTATGGAAGCGGGTTTTAGCCGAGCATACCAGTTTCTGGCCGATCCTCTGAGGGTGGTCGGGAAGGCTCGACACATCAGTGCCTCCGAAGTGTCGTAAAGGGCCATCTGGGCACGAAATGTAGCGACATGCTCTATCGGGTCTCCGCTGCCGTCGTAGGGCTCGAGGGCTGGTAGCCTGAAGGCTGCCGGCAGAGGCTTTGAGTGTATCTCAGGGGTGAATGGGGAGCCTCCTTTAGAGCTTTCCCCGACCTCGTCTTTCGATCTGAAGACTTCTTTCTGAACCTCGTCAAGTCGCTGATGGACTCGGCGGACCTGCTTTCTCAGAGAGTCGGTGGAGTCGGTTGACAGAATATCAGGATCAGGTTCAGTCGGTGCTGGATTGTGAGATCGGCTTTGGGATCGGGTTGGTGTCGATGTCGGCGAAACCGGGACCCGAGGTGGTGGGGCCTCGGTCACCTGGGGTGGTGGCATCTCGGTGACTGGCGGGATTCCCCGACCTGGGGCCGCTGGTGACTCCGCTCGCGGAGGCGCTGACTGATGCGCCGCCGTATGCATCAGTTGTGGCAGGTACGGGATTATTGTCTGCACCATGCCTGCAAGCGCTTGGACTTGACTGGTGAGACCGAGGAAGGCCTCGGCAGTGACCATGGGGGGCGCAGGATTCGACGCGGGCGATAGGAACCCGGGGTCGGTCATCATTCTCCAAAAACGGTTGGGAGTCGGCATGGCAGCCGGGGCTTCCTCGGCCGATCGAGGGTGATCGGGCTCCGTCCGGTGCTTCGTGCCCGAGTCAGCGAGTGGGCGTTCTGGCGACATGGGCCCTCCTTCTAGCGCCAAAAAAAATGATAGGGACGAATTTGGTGCTGGCCTAGTGGACGCGTCCCGTCTTCAAATATGTTGAGCAAGCCTTTGCTGGTCCAGGCCCGTGTGCGCTAGGCCGCCCGCTTCACAATCTCTTCGGCGTAGAGCGGAGCTGGTCCGGATGAGTGGTGATTCTGGGGTCGGCTCGGGAGTTCTGATGTTGAGTGGCGAAGCCCGGGTGAAGGGGGGATCGCCCTGTCGGGGTCGGCCGCTGGTTCCTGCAAGGAGGTCGGGTCGGGTAGGTTCCCGACGTGACCCCTCCGATGATCAAGTTAGTTTTGTTGTCTGTTTTTCGATCCCCCTGCCCTGTGGAGGTGCAGGAGCTTTTATAGTGGGTGTTGTGGGTTGTTCGTACCTGACGACCTTACTGCATTCATGACTCACCATGCTGCTGCGCCTCTCGCCATGCCTGCCGTACTGGTGGTGAGGCGTGCGCCTGCAGGTAGGGGTTGCCGACCTTACCTGTGCCAGGTCGGCTGTACGGCACCTGGTGTCCTTCGTACATCCGGTCGATCCGTTACGTTGGTTTGGCCACGTCAGTGGCCTAGTTGTCCTAGGGCGTGATGACTTGACAGTCAGGTCGGCATTTGCCATATCACATAACAAGTCGCCATATGAATAAAACCCGAGTGTATAGTGCAAATCTAGATGAAGAACAATTGTCCTGATACCAACTAAAACATATGGTTGAGTTTTTTACAAATCCAAAACAAACAAAACAAAAAGACCCAATATGCTTTTACAATGTCTAAGATAAAAATGATAGATGAGGGTGGAGGCTAAGAATATTTGACTAATAATTGATTATATTCACTTGTACCTTTATTAGAATCAAGAAATAGTATAACTTAAATCTCTAGAATAAGATTCTACCTTTTCTAGGTAGAATGCTAGCTTATTTATTTATTTATTTATTATTAAAATATTAAAATGCATCTTTGAGATGAAAATGAGGGAGAAAATTAAGAGAGTATATGTATTATTAAAAATCAAATAACGATGAGAATATTCTCTTAGATGATCCTTAATATTATATATATATATTTCTATTAAATTTATGCTCCAACTAGTATTATCAAAGTAATCTAAAAGAGAAAACATTGTGGTGGTGTTCATTCATTGCTTCCTTCAGAGTCATCCGTCATATGAGGAAAAGTTTGGTGCATAAAACGTCGTCCTCATCCCACTTTAGCACATTAGTTAAGAAACTAAATTGGATTTGGATTGGGCGACTTCGATTCGATGGTCAATCCATTTAGATGTGGCGGCGGAATCTTCCATGGTTTATGCTTTGGGCGGCGGCCATGGCCACCCAATATGTTGTTTCAACACACGCTTGCTTGTGCATCCTTTTGCCACCACCACTCAAAACATCTCTCCCGACGACGACGACAACAACAACTCAAAACACTCTTTATGTACTATTCTTTTTTCAATATACTTCCAATAATCATGCAATTGTTCTTCATTTGGGTGTGCATCATCATGCATTCACGTTAGACCTAAATTGACCTTCTCATGGAAGAAAAATATAACACACTATCATTGAAATGTGTAGGTGTTGGCTTTTCTGCGTAACTTCATGGAAAAGGATAAGAAAATAGTAGAAGATATCAAGAGTACTTTCAATCAACAGTCTGAATATTTTCTTCGCCAAAATTTTTGTGAAGACGTCGGCAAACTGATCTTCGTTGCTGTAGCAGCTGTCTTATGTTTTTCTCTATCCACAAATTTTTTAGAACTTCTGACCTGAAATATTTTATCGTTTCTCTTGATATTTTTTTCTTCGGTAGTCATCTTTGATGATATGATAGAGACTCGGCATTTATATGATTGAATTCATTTGCATGCGGAAGCTTCATTTTTCTTTTCTTTCTCTTTGCTTTCTTCACATCATCAGAAACTTCTACTAATCCTGTATAAGTACTTTCATTATTATCCTTGGAGTTTAGAGCTTCACCCCTTTTCTGTATATGTGTGTCATCAACATTAAGACCTGCATCATCTGAGATAGTTTGCATATATCCATAAAATTTTAAATGACCATTAACTATTTTTCGATAATGTTGATTCTTCGGTAGGAGTAGTAAAGTCCGAAAATAATAAGACAAACATTTTATTTTTTGTCATCCTTGCAGTTGTTATCAATTTACTAATTTTTTTTATATCATAAATCAGATATTTTTCTTCATAAAAAATAACATAATATCCTTTTCTCATTAGTTATCCTATACTAATGAGATTTTGTTTTAAATCAAGAATAAATAACACATCATCAATAATTTTTTTACCAGACTTTGTGTTCGTAGCAACTGTTCCTTTTCCTTTTACTTGAGCCTTTTTACCATTTCCCATATGCACAATAGATCTAACCGAATCATCAAGTTTATGAAACAGACTTTTATCCCCTGTCATATGATCACTACATCCACTATCCAAAAATCAAACAAATCTAGAATATTTTTCATCAGATGCTATAAACAAAATATTTTCTTCATATCTTTTGCCATCATTATTTTCCTCATGATAATTTGTTTGATTTTTGTTCCAACAATCTTTTTCAAAATGTCCATATTTTCCATAATAAGAACATAGAGGAACATTTGGATTTTTATTTTTGTACCAACAATTCTTTTCAATATGCCCTATTTTTTGCAACAAAAACATTTTCGAATTTCTTTGTTACCATCATTTGGTCGGCCTCGTCCCCTGTCCTTTTGATCTCTCCCTTGAGATCTGATTTCTGAATTCTTTTTTTGATCTTTCTTCTAATCAATCTTCATTTGAAGAACATGTTCCAAAGTTTCATCTGAAGATCTATTCACTTTTTGTTCATGAACTAAAAGAGATCCCATTAATTCATCAATAGATAATGTACTTGTATCTTTAGCTTCTTCTATAACAATAGAGATCATATCAAATTTTGAAGATAAACTTCGTAAAATCTTTTCTACTACAGTCTGATCATTTAGATTTTCACCATAAGATCTCATTTGATTCACGATAGAAGAAACTTTTGAGAATAAATCAGTAACAGATTCTGAATCTTTCATCATAAGTGTTTCAAATTCACGACGAAGAATTTGAAGCTTTGAAAATTTTACCTTCTTTGTGCCTCCAAACATATTTTTTAATATCTCCCAAGCTTTTGTTGATGTTGATGCCATCATGATTCTGGGAAATAGGGAATCATCTACTGCTTGTTGTAACATGTAAATGTCTCTTGCGTCTTTTTGTATATTTTCTTTCATCTGGTTTTTTTGATCTTTTGTAATACTAGAATCTTATAGATCATACTGAACAAAACTATTTTCTACCAACTTCCATAATCCTTATGAAATAAGGAGTTTTCATTTTAATAGCTCAAAACTAATAATTATCACCTTTGAGGATAGGAAAAAGTAAGTTGATTAGGAACACTTACTGTAAGGTTTGTCATCTTCTCTTTTTTCTTTTTTCTGGATCTACTAGTCTTTCCTTCTTTTTGATCGGTGTACTTCTTTTGATTTTTTCTGTACCAGGCTCTGATACCACTATTAGCTTTTCTGCAGAACTTCAGGGAGAAGGAGAAGAAAATAGTAGAAGATACCAAGAGTACTTTCAATCAATAGTCTACAGTACTCTAGAATGAACCAAGAACACATATTTATATTGATTAAAAAATAGAATATAAATATTTTAAAATATTAAAAAATCTATCACATCTAAATAAATCTTATCCGGCTATGATTTTCTAACAAATTAAAATAGAAATTGTGAGAAGCTGACTCCTCGACGCTTTGGAATAAGTTATTGATGCAATCAAAGAGGCCACTTGAAGTTTCTAAAACGCAAAAAGTATTATTGCATGCAATCAATCGTGTTGGTCGACATCATTGATCACTATTGTGCACTCCCTACAATGGCCACTAACTTTATGCTGCAAAGCCCGTAGTGGCAGTTTAATGGAGATGGGTGGCATGGCAAATAACGTGGAAGCTGCCTCTCCTCCTCTTCCCATTTGTGTCTTTATTATCACAATATATATATCAATGTGATAAAGTTATTAAGAATTATATATTATTCTATAATTGAAATTAAAAGATTTTGAAAAATTAGTGTCTTCCTTCATCTTGTAAAAGTACATGTCTTTTTTTATGAGAATTAGAGCTATATATATCCATGCAAACTTTGTGTCCGAGGATTCCATTACGTTACTATCCAAACATGTGCTACAAGTTATATGTGCCAAACTTGATTGTGTTGAGTTCTTAATTCCATTACGTTACTATCCAAACATGTGCTACAAGCTATATGTGCCAAACTTGATTGTGTTGAGTTCTTAATTTGGAGGAATCATATGGATCTAAGTTCCTTTCATATTGATATATATATATATATATATATATATATTAATTTTCTTACGGTAAGTGAGTGGTGAACGAGATTTGATCCTAAAATCTTAACATCGATTATCAATATTTATCGACCAAGCTACTTAATATCTTCAATATTTCAGTCTTGCTTTACTATTGTTTTTAATGTTAAACATCTTCTTATCATGAAAGTATAGGAGTGGAACTATCCAATTTATCAAAAATTTAAAAAAATAATATAAAGATTATGAAATTTATAATGTTAATGATCATTTCGATATTTATAGTATAGACAATCTATCAAAACTTATCATCTTAAATATTGTAATGTCATATAATAAATATTATTTTGTATTCAATTACAACACAAATTGAACTTCTTGGTCATATAATAAATATTATTTTGTATCCAATTTATCTTGAATAGGATATTTAACTGAACTATCCAATCAATTATAATATTCTTGACAATGTTTTTTTTATTATGATGACTAAAACTTAGGACTACGAGGCAAAAAATATATATATATATTAATTAATTTTTATCATCTTTTATTATGAAATATGTTAAAACCTTTATAAATTCAATATATTTATAAGTGTTTATTTTTAAATTATTTAAAAAATATCAAAATACTTTCAATCTTTATCCAAAATCACTCACAAACTCTCAGATGGATTATTTTATGAAATATGAAAATATACAATAAGATTGATAACTAAAATTGGTGACATTTTAAACCTACAACAGTTATACTATTTTTTTTAGTTATTTCGGTTTAATACTATTTTGTTCGGTCTAACTTAAATAATAATAGATTTTAGCCAATATCTAGAAAAAAGAAAAATAAAGACTGCTGCTACCTGTCTGTGATGATAATTTTATTATTTTAAGAAATTGAAGTTGAAATATAAGAATTAAGGGGTGAAATTTCGGAAAAGTCCAAAGCTTGGGGGCTTTTCCGACATATCGCCCTTCTCCGGTATATATAAACGAGCGCGCCCTCTCCAACACCTTCCTCGAAGCTCCGCTCTCTCGCTCGCGACTCACTCCGGTATGATGTTGCCTTCTCTGTCGAGGTTTCTCCAGTCCTCCGACAACCTCCACGCGGCGGAGCGGACCGATCCCCTACCTGTCGACTCCGACCTCATCGTCATCCTCGCGTCGCTCCTCTGCGCCCTCATCTGCGTCCTCGGCCTTGCCGTCGTCGCTCGTTGCGCCTGGCTTCGCCCCACTCCCGCCGCCGCCTCCTCCTCCGTCTTTCGGCCGACCGGTAAGGGACTCAAGAAGAAGGCCCTCCGCTCCCTACCGACTCTCTCCTTCGACTCCTCCTCCGCTCGTGGCAACGGGAAGCTCTTCGATTGCTCCATCTGCCTCGCCGAGTTCGCTGACGGGGACCAGGTCCGGGTCCTGCCGCAGTGCGGCCACGGCTTCCACGTCGTCTGTGTTGGCACCTGGCTTCGGTCCCACTCATCCTGCCCCTCCTGCCGTCGGATCCTGGTGGTCCCCGCCGCCGCCGTCGCCACCTCCCCATCAAGGTCAGCGTCGGCGGGGCGCGGGCCGAAGAAGGCACAGGATGCCGAACCAAGTAATCCGCAGTCCTAAAAATCCAATTTTTTTTTATGGAAGAAAGAAAAGGTATACATGCATACGGTTCCTGTATTATAATAAGGTGTGTATTTTACATTTTACTTGCAAGAAGAAGTAATTAAACAGTCGATGTAAATTTTACAAATAAATATTGACCAAGGTTATTGAAGCAACTGTAATATTCTACACTAAAAAAAAAAACATTTTAATTTTCACACATTATTAACTTTTAGTTTTAAAGTAAATTAAAGAAGGATTGGAAGCTACAAAGCTGAAGCTTGTAGATAAAGGTCATCATGCATCAAAACAACTCAAGTAGATGAAACTTGTTCAGAGCTGCATGCTTCAATTGGGACAAATTGTAGGCAATGATAGAGATTAAGTCACATCAATATGGGATCCATGGCCTCTGTCGTCTGCACAATTGTCATCAATAAACAAGAATAGCAGAATTGTACTTTTAAGGAGACAGTTGATAGGAGATATGGCAAAGAAACATATGCCAAGGGGAAAAAAGCCAGTCAAAAATGGTCAAACAGTTCACAGACCAAACATAGAACATTCCCAGGCAGCTTCACAAGCCATATGCTAGTTAGGGAGGTCATGTCTTGATAGTTCATTTCAGTTGACTTCTCTGCTCCCGTCCCGAAAAGAGAAAGGAGACTTGGCGTTGGGTTTTCCAACCAAAGAAAGTATATAATCACTAACTCCTTAATGCTTTATTGAATCACTCACTCCTTAATGCTTTATTTACTACAAAAATAGAATATTGAAACCAAAAATAGGCAGGTTTTGGTGCATTTGTGATGACTTCCTGCATCTCTGGCATACTTCAAACCTACCCAATGGGTTTATTAGCTTTTATAGTGTGCCTTCCCACTTCAAACTTACCTCTCCCCCTTACTCGGAGAAGATAATAAACCTTTTCTAAGGTGACATTCTAATGATTAAGAAATAGTGTGTTGAAGGCCTTATTATTTAGATAGCCCTTTCTTTTTTCTTCTACAAATTTACTTTCTCTCCTATAGTCTGTAAGCTCATGCGATCTAGAAAAGCTTATGATAATTTTATTTTAGTATTTTTATATATTTTTTCAAACGGTGAGATATCTGCCTATAGAGAATCTTAATAGAGCATATATATGTCACTCGATCCTTCATATCTCTAGCTAAGGCGGGAACTACTACCAACCTAAGTAAAATATAAAGAATGAACTCTTAGAAAAAAAAAAAAAACTTTTATCTTTGATAAATTCTCACATAATGTCTCAATTTTCAAAAAAAATAACAATATATTATTTTCTTCCTAAATGATAATTTCTCCCCCTTACTGGACTCGCCTGCACCTCTAGCCTGCACTGCCTCCATTTATATTACCATCAATAATTATTATAATAAATATATTTAAAAGTTTGATGAAGAATAATTATAATGACGTTCATGTAAGTTCTTCAAGTTTTTTAATCCAAATCACTAGGTGTGTGTGTGTATATATATATATATATACACACACATATATGTACATACATACATATATACATAAAATATATATGCAGTGTGCACAAGGACGAGGCAACAACGATATTATGTAATAACAGAATAAATTTAATAAAAATCGCTATGTACAGAAAATATTTTTAGATCCTCGCTAAAGCATCATTCACAAAGATATGCCATAGAAATAATCAGCGTGTCAAATGCTTTATCTCATTTTCAAATGTTCATAACATGTACTGCCATTTAGTGGAACTTATGTTAATGTACTAAACATGCAGACTCAAACATCTGAAGAAAATTATGCTGAATATATAATAATACATTGTATATACAAAAATATCTAATGTTATGCATATAATGGCTCTTGCCTGGCAAGGAAAGCTTCTAAAGCTGAATTTTTCTCTTGATTGTCTCTAAATGTCACCCTCCTGCCATGACCTGAAAATAACAGTAGCTAATTGGTCAACAAACGATGAAAGATAACTGGAAAATGCATGAAGAAAGAACATGATAGTTCCAAGGACGTTGCAGGGAGGCTCCATCACAGATGCTGTTGGGGGGTTAATACTCCTTCCATCCTTTCATATTTATAGAACTGTTCTAGAATAGTCATATGATAGTCATTTTAGTAGGACATTAGATATTTTAGTAACAGGTTTCCTAGCTCGTCCCCAAATTTCACATTGACTAGAAGAATAAACATTTGCAAGTCAGCTGTTTTAGTTAGTCAACTGAACATCTACCTGGTAAGATCCACTCGAAGTCAAAGTCCAACAGTTTCCTGATACTCTTCAGTTGCAGGCTCACTGCCAAGGCATAATTTCATTTAGTTTGAGAAAACGAAGAGAAATCATTTATCTGTACGTCAACATACAAGTAATCATTTCTTTGCTGATTTTGTACCTGATTGCTGGTTGTATATCAAAGAAAATGCTAGATCTGATTTTTCTGATCCATAGAGATGGTCCCCGGTGAACAACACCTTCAGTGGCTTGTAGTACAAACAAACAGAACCCTGTGTGGTATAAAAGGCATGTGAAATCAATAAAACATGCACTAATTAGGCCCGGTTAGGTCATTTCTTAGAGTAGTATGAATGGCATAATCAAGCACAAAGTAGAAAAGCCTAAAAACAAGTTTCACCTGGATACTGCTGATCTTGAAAATCAACTAGTAATTTCTGATAAAATAACAAGATATACTATGTGCAAGTAAGCCAAGATTACATCAATTTACAATAATTGCCGTGACGACCTACCTGAAAACCTCTGAAAACGGGAGAGCTTCCAAGTATAAAACAATTACTTACAAACTCGTGCTTCTAGCTTGGTTTAGATATTCTTATGATCATTTTATCCTTCTAACTCTACCTTAGCTACTAAAACACATAGAAAGGAAAAGGCCAAATATCATGTCACTTGGTAGATTACTTCAAAAATGTAAGCAACTCATTACATAAATGAACAGAACAAACCACATCAGAAGCAGTAGTACCATACATATCCTGAGTTGCAATATCCGTAAAGACAAGGGACCATTTTTATGCAGTGACCCACACAAATTCATGTGTGGCAACATATAGTTTGGTTATGTTCTTGCATGGCACTTAAATATTCTGGAAGTACAATAAGTGTAAATATAGATTCTAGATATTACGTTTCAGGGTCTTACTTCAGTATGGCCTGGAGTGTAAATGAGCTTAAAATCAGTTGCAATATCCCAGGGGCCTTCCCCACAAAGTTTATTTTCTACATCAGCAGTAGATATCTCAACCTGATGCAATTAAAAAATAGAGATAGTTGTATATCAGAAATTCTGATACAATACAAGAAGCTGAACATCAAAATCCTTGTAGTGCAAAAATAAAACGAGGAGCTGTATCACCAGCTATGATGCATGGCACAACCAGGGATGCAACTCACATACAAACATGCTGACACAGCTAATCTTCCAGAAGCAAAATAGCTGCAACAGTTAAGAGGCCTGTAACTCTTATACTTTAATCATTATTTCATATATTATATATAAAGTGCAGTTCAGACAATTTATTCATTAAATAATTAAAAACAGCAGAACAATCATTCACAAAAATACTTCAAATTCATATTCAAAACATAAAGGAGAGAATCTCATTCATAACAAGTATACACATGGCATCTAAATTGAACATGTCAAGACTCATGTCCTGATGTAGTAATGTGTTCGGAAGTATCTGACCGATCTCACAAACTAAATAATGCATTTGGTTGACAAGGAAACAGTACATGCATGATGTATCCACACTTCAAAATTGCTAGCAATGAATTGAGCACTTAATGATTACAGAACTTTTTTTTTTCATTCTGTGTAACCATGTAGTGATATAAGAACATTCACACATAGTTGTAGCACATATTGATGTTCCATTGTCTCATGACCAACTGTAAGCCAATAGAGAGACACTAGCTATGCATCTAAAACAGAAGTAGCTGCTGCAACATCAAGGTCCATAGATACGAAACTGTTTTTATCCTGAAAAAGACAGTTTACTCCCTCGTGCCACTATCTTGGATGTGCATCGTAACGTTAGTTATAACACTATTTTGTTTACAATCACTTCATCTTAATCAGTCTACTATAAACATATAGCACATACACATGGACAGTTGTAAATTTGGAATGTCCAAATCATCAGGAGCTTTAATGACCAAGTTTTCAAATAAGGTTCTAATAGTGAGGAGACTCACCTTGTGGACACATCCTCAGTGACCAGCTTTGAGACAAAAATAAGATCTCTATCACAGAGCTAAGGCTGATCCTCCTCCAAATCCCAAACTATCTGGAGCCTTGTACACTGGATCACCTATTTTACCTCAATTCATGGACACCAACACTCTGGCTCCTGGATCTTGTGCTATTGATATTCATCGAACTAGACCAGATAACCGTTATGTTCTTCGTCCAGCCAAATGCACAAAATAAGAAAGCAAATGACAGACAAAACTATCCGTAGTCGACATCGTGGCTTGTTTTTTATCTTATCTACAACCTTAGCAGTGGAAGCCTTCAGTTCCAGTTTTAAATTTTAAATTTTCTTTTCCTTTCATTTTAACTTTCTAAAGAGCTATTAATATCATCCTCTACCTCGTCATCATAGACACATCCAGAAAACATTGCTTATGCACAGATGACAATGAGGTTACAAGTGCAGTGAACTGAAACTAATGGAATTTACAATATCAACTACAATGAAAGAACTATGGAGGTGTAACTTCTTACATCGCCCGAATGGAGAATTCTGTCACATCTCATCCTCTTGCTCCACTTCTCATGATCTCCTACATCATCCCTGTTATTATAAATTGGTAACAGTCCCTGCTCTTCAATGCTAATTATTCTGAACAAAAAATTAGGGCTAATATATCCAAGGCAGAAATGACAATGCCAGTGCCCGACAGGCAGGAGGAATACAGCTCACCCATATACAGCTGTACCATATATTGGGCACTCATTGACATTTGTCAAACCTCAATAATGCTATGTATTTGAAAAGATTTCCAATAACATACTTGTGAGTCAAAAACATGTAGCGAACCCCTCCAAGCAACTCTATGTTGCAGGCTAATCTCTCTGTGAATCTTGGGCTGCAGAGTAACCATGTTTTCTGATTAGCTTACTTTCTATACAAGTAGCAAGATTTGTCAGTAGATTATTTAGCTCTGCAAATTGCGTCAAAAGTCAAAATGAAAAATATGAATTGAGTGACAAATTAGAATGCTACATGCTAAATGCAACTATAAAAATCTATAATTTATATAATTTCATCAAATTTTCCTCAATTTACACCACAGCAGCTTGTAACAAGACACTTTAAGTGAAGTGGAAATTGTTTTGTATGGGAAAGGATATTTGCTCACCATCAACAAAATTTCTGCACAATAAAATTTAAATACAAGGCTAACTTGGATTAAGACCTTAAGGTATCAATTAAAATTAAATGAGAAATAAAATGCATCTCAGTTTGAAGGTCTTAAAATGCCAGATAATGAAAAAGCCTGCATTAGAAAAAAAATCATTTTATGCCTCAAGCTTATTCAATTTCTGATCTCCTATATTGTTATTCTGAAGTATCTGCTGTGAGTTGGTAGCAAATATTAGCGAATTTTATAATTATTAGACATCTGAGTAGCCTTCGTAACACTTGATTTTCTTTCTGTGGTTAAATATTCTATGTTAATGTTTCTATTTATCTGCTGCAATAAAGTTAGAAAAAGAATCCTCTCCCATGTACAAAGCCAGGATTGGCACATAAAAGGAAGGAATGAGGGCCAGAAAGAAACAGCTTACTTTGATTATGTATCTATAGTCAAAATATTATTCAAAGTGACACATAATTTCATAAAAAAGTAGCAATTAAAATAATCAAAAGAATCCTTATCTATTTCCTGATACTTCAAGAGCTTAATAATTGTGAGATAGGAAGTGACAAAATCTTTTTGGTCAGGTATATTGTCCAGAAGGAGCTTGAGAAATTCAAAATCAGATATTGTAAATTTGAGGGGATGGTCCATGACCAAATGAAAATTAGAGAATTAACTTATCATTGTGACATTGCAGATAGTTGTAATATACATCCAGCTAAAAGGTCACATAAAATATAAGATTGGTCAAAAACATAAAAGAACTATTATAATGCCTCTATTCATCAGAAGAATTACGGTTAACACACATGTGATTCCACAATTTATGAGACAAAGCACCAGATGAAGGGTGTTGTTTTTTTCTTTATATTAGGTTTATTTTGTTTGTCGCATTCTTTCTTATTTTCTTTTTTGGTTAAGATTCATTTTAGCCCCTATAGTTTTGATCATGGACCACTTGAGCCCTTATGATTTACTCGTATAAAAAATAATCCCTATATTTATAAAAATGTAGCATATAGGCCTCTCCCGTCAAGTCTGAGTTAACAAACGTTAGAGTCCACTTACGTGGCACGCTGACTCATAATAAACTATTAATATAATGACACATGTAATTTAAGTTTTTTAAAAAAGGTCAATGGTTTTGACCATAGACCACTTAAGCCCTTATGGTTTTACTCATATCTAAAATACCCCTATATTTTCAAAAACATAGCATATAAGCCCCTCCTGTTAAGTCTGAGTTAAGGGACGTTAGAGTCAACTTACTTGACATTCTGACTCACAATATATCATTAATATAATAATATATATAATTTAAATTAAAAAAATTGAGACCATCATCAATAGATGGAGGAGGCGTCGTCGTGGAAGCGACTACCAACAACAGCAACAAGCCGCTACCTAGCAGGATGTCATACAAACGTAGCTTCTCCCGCGCTGATGACAAGCTCAGGAGCTTCCGGTCCTGCCTCAGGTGGATGTGCGTCGACCAGTCTGACACTCGGTACGTAATGGTCTTTTGGTCTCTCTTTCTCCTCCTAGGCATCTTCGTCCCCACTGCCTTCCACTTCGTCGTCTCTTGCACCTCTACCTACCACGCCTATTACGTGGTGGTCCAGCTCTCTCACCTCCGCCTCTGACCTGTCCTATCTCTGTCTCTTCAGTTTTGCCCACCACTATGGCCTTCATCTTCTATCTTCCTCGACAAGATGAATATTTTTTAACTTAAATTACACGTCATTATATTAATTATTTATTATGAGTCAGCATACCACGTAAGCAGACTCTAACGTTTATTAACTTCGACTTGACGAGAGGGGCTTATATGCTACGTTTTTGAAAATATAGGGATTATTTTAGACACAAGCAAAACCATAAGGGTATAAGTGATCCATGACCAAAACCATAGGGACTAAAATAGATCTTTTTTAAAAAAACTTAAATTACATATATCACTAAAGTTAATTGTTTATTGTGAGTCAGCATGCCACGTAACGTGGTACTCTTTAATGTCTGTTAACTTAGATTTCATGAGAGGGCTTATATACTATATTTTGAAAATGTAGGGGGACATGAATAAACCATAAGGGTTTAAGTGGTCCATGGCCAAAACCACAGGGGCTAAAATGGACCTTAACCCTTTCTTTTTTTTCTATTGGATAGGTTAGGAAGTTGAGAAGCATGATTTATGTATTAAGGAAGTGGTTTCATCAGCATTAGTTACTATCATCCAGTAACATTTTATTTGGTTCTACAATGAGATTAATTACCTATCAACAAGTATGTTCCCTTCACGGTGAGTGACAAAGTAGGAAGTTGCTCCATAAGATCTCTTGGAGTGATAACCACAATGATAGACACCCTGCACATCAGTGAGTAATTATACAAAATATAATAATAAATGTTGAAAAGAGGTGCAATTATCTTAACTTTCTCTCCTATTGTCATTCTAATTTCTAGAAAAAGTATCTCAACTCATCAGATATTGAATCAAATAGAAAGTTGATAGAAGCAGATGGTAAAAATTGAATTTTCCAATGATTGTGGAAACGGAATTTTCAAAGGAAACTTTTTACTCAAGAAATCAAATCACATTATATATATATATATATTAATTTAAGTCATTTGTAATTTGAGTGTGGTATGGTATCTAGGATTACAATATTATTAACCATGTATTTTGTGTATTATATAATTTCCTTCCCTCTAAAATCATTTGGTATTTCATAACTGAATCAACGGAGACAAAGGTTCGAGGCTTCAATCTGGACTTTGAGTTGTTGAATGGTAAAAGGTCTTGAGCAAGTTTTAGACAATATCAAGCCTAGTATAAAGTAGCTCCCATCTTTGCTGACTTGGTCGGTTGGAGAGAGGATTTACAGAGGAAAATAACAACAAAAGTTTCACATCTGAACTTTGCACCAGAAATTCATATTACATTACAGAATAAAAGCACTGCATTAATTAAGCAGATAACAAGAAAATCAAAGCAGCAAGATACAGGGATGTTCTGTTCATCTATCAGAAGAGGAAACATCTTCTGAACTTCGAGAATCTTGTTGGTGGGCCTCTCAGTGTGTATTGAGCTGGTTGGACAAGAAAGCAATGCCTGTAATTGAATATAATGATTAAAGTTAGAGGAGCATGCCTCCATACATAAAAAATCTTCGGTGCTATGTTTTCCGAAAGTCTGCTACTTGAATGGAGCAGAGTAGAATATTCTTTGTCATATTCTTAGGTCAATGACCAAGAAATGTTCCCAAAAGACGCATAAATTGACTAGGGAAGATTTTGTGGCACAACTTAAATTATATCTAAGATCATTAGTTCATGCCCATCTATGTGAAACTATTTCAGGGTTATAATACCTGTTTTTAGCAAAGAAAAAAGAAAATTTGCAAACCATAAAATGTTAACCAAAATTTGTATATATTTTTTATTTCTTCATCCTTTGATAGATGAAGGCATTTAAGATTGCACATCACCACCAAAGAGTAAAGATCTGTTTTTCTCTGACTTCCGAAAAGCAAGTCTATGAGTAGTGGAAGTGGCTTTATTACTTGACCAGAAAATAAGAAGTTTAACTGTTTAACTACTACTTTTAGTGTGCATTAATGAAATCCAAACTGATACAACTATCTGAAATAGTTGAGTTCATTTATCATCAAGATATAATAACTCTATAGTGTTGGTCCACAAATTGTAGCAAGATTTTATCAGACAACGCCAAAATTGTTGAGGACCAGCCCTAGCAAGTTAAGAGACTTTATTCTATGTTAAATGAACTCAAGAATTTCAGTAAAGTTCACTTATCACAACGAATTGGATGACCAATTATATCCAATACTCAAGTTCATTATTGTCAAAATCTCACAACTCTCTAATGTAGGTCCTCAACAAATTTTACCTTCAAGACAATTCTGAGGAACAGATATAAAAAGTGAAAAGAAAGGATGCCTTAATTATCCAATCCTTCGATTTCCCCCAGAAAAGAAGTTTACCAATTAGTTGCCTAAATTCTACCTGATTAATTACCAGGATCACAAGAAACTTTATTTATTTGCAGCAGGGAGTTAACAGTTACTTACCTGGAGGGCTTTAGTCCTTTCTTCCTCGCAGCTCGGCTGTCTGGTCACGGCAGACATGTCATCTACCCGAGTAAAAACCTCCTGCATACAAATAACCCCACGGAAACACCAAAACCATCAACGACTACAGGTTCAGCAATCTGTCATCAACTCGATCACTCACCGGAGCCATCCAACGGCAGGTATCGCAATCGATGCACAGGTGATCTTCGGACGAAAAAACAAAGATTAAATAACAAGTCACGAGTCCCAAATTACCCACCAATGATCAAATTCCAACTTACCTACAAAGAATTCCCCCTCCACGTTCTGTGGCCGCTTCCGACGACCGGCGGCCGCGGCCGTGGCGCTCTCGGTAAAGCGTTGGCCGGCATCTCGGCTCCTGCTGGTGAAAGAGAACGGATTTGGGAGCCGATATGTAGGGCACAGGAAGCCATCTCGAAGAGCCATTACCAGAATTACACTTGCACCCACCTCCTCCTCTCGGTAGCGGTAAATGGAAAACTAACATAAAAGAAACAACTCCGCAATTTATTTTTTTAATGAGTTGGGTGTTGAATTTTTTTTAATTGAAGTACATATATTAAAACCACATAATATAATATATATATATATATATATATATAGATATCCACACACACAAAAGATAAATGATGAATTTTCAGTAAGATAAGTGAGGAAGACATATATAAATATAAATAATATATAAAGAGTAATCTCATTTAAATTACTATCCAGCACTGTGTACGAACAAAGAGGGTCGCAATAATTACCTCAAAATATCCATCTCATTGTCACATTAGGTGAAATGCTGATCGACACGTGACAATCGTGCAGGCTCTTTGATTAATATTTAATACACACATGACTTGATTTTTATATCACAAGACTCACGTGTCCCAAATACAACCAAAGACGTGGTTTCAAAGCAGCCGACTCAGAATCATGTGGCTGTAAATTGGACATACAAATCATGTGGGCATAAATTAGTATAAGCCGTCGGATCTCTTCCTGCTGCTGATTTAAATACATTGCAGGTGGGGGTAACTGGAGAGCATCAAGACTTTGGTGTTCTTCCCTCTCTGTTTAGCATTTGATCTTGTGGCGTTCGATCCTTGCTTCAGAGATGGTGAGAGGCTGCTGTGGCTTCCGCTTCGTCACAGAGGTTGCGCCGCCGAAGCTGATCGCAGTTGTCAAGAACAAGGCTCCGCAGATGTTGGACACCATTGAAGAGGAGGAAGAGAAGCTGGATTCACAGGAAACACTCGGCAGTGCCACGGGAAAGCAGTCCAAACAACTGGTTACAGAACTAGAAGAGAAGAAGATGTGTTACCATGGGAATATGCTGATGCAGCTCCAAGTTTTGAGTGGAAGGCTATTTGTCTTCACTGGATTTAGCTCACCCTTTGTCTGAGAACAGATGTTCTTTGAATTTTTTTCTTATCTTCATTTGGCTTAGGCAATAGCTCCATGAGAATGATGTGCAAGTGTGATGTTGTATATGTAATCCATAATGCCTAAAAGATACTGATCTGATTGCATCCATCATCTTCTTCTGTTGGATGCTTTTCTGAAGCCTGGACGAGAGAGTGCCCCTGGGTTAAATGAGATCACTGAATTCCAAACATCAACAAAGCCATGAGAGGAGCCAAGCTCCTCCCCTACTTGAAAACCACCTGTTTTTAAACTCCACTTATCTTGCCCCCCACCAGGCAATCAAGCCAGCCATCCCTTTTTGCCCATTCTTGAAGTCTTCCTGGCTTGGCATTTTAGCGGGAAGCATCATGGGTTGATTCATGTCAGTCATCAGCAATTACAGGTTTTTGTTTCACAATGGTGAGAGTTTGGTTTAAGTGATGGAGGAATTTAGTGGATGCTCAGCAATGTCACCTAACCTGTCCAAAAAGATTGAAAGTAAAAAATAGAATTAGAAGGAGAACATGCCAAAATCTCTAGATATCTATTTTATGTGTTAGTATGAAAAGTTAATACAACCAGACTACACCATAGAGTTGATCCAGTCAGACCACACCATAGAGTTAATACTAGCAGGAAATAGTGATCTCAGCGTAGAAAAAGAATATTCTGGTACCAAAGGAACAAGCTAGAGAATCAACCAAATATAATACAAATATAGAAATAGCGTAAAAAAGATTTATATGGTTCATCACCTTTACATACATACATACATACAGGGAGAATAAATTTTGATTATTTTATATGAGAATAATAAAATATTGGAAAAACAAATTCTATCTTGACTTAACTCATACTCAAAAACTTTTTGTATATTCCTTCACGTAAACCCTGAGAGAAATTTTTATCTTAACTTTTCTGGATCAACTAGAGAAAGTTCCGAGATTATACCAGATAAAATCCGTGAGATTCATAAGGTATTTATTGGGCAACAAGTCCCTGAAATCGAAAGGATTTTTTGAAGTAAAAAATCTTTTCAAACTTGAATTCGTTATCATATAACTTATATTGAAAGAAACATATTTTCCAGTAAGGAATCAGTTTAACATAATAGTCATTATCTTGGTGATAATATTTTATCAACTTTGTGTCTCTTGTAGTAAACATGAAAAATTGATCGACTTGAAAAATACATCATAATTACACACAAATCAATTCATTATTCACCATCATTTTTCTCTTCTGTTAACCTCATGTTTTGTGGGGTTACATCATAATTACACACATGAATTAGTTTATGGTTCACCATTATTTTACACTTACATTAACCTTGATTTTGTCAGGTCCTTTTAGATGAGCAAAGATGAGGATAGCCTCTTCTCAACCTTAGCTTGTCTTGTGAGAAAAAAAAAGAGATAAACTCTTGGTTCAACACTTGTGCAAATCAATAACCAATACATCATGTGTGGCAGTAAGTGAACCAATGATGATATTTAATTTTGGAGAGAAGCATTCATTTCTTTGTCTTTCTATCAAAAAATAAAACTTATTTCTTTACAATTGTCTATATCTCAAAATCATTCACCTCACTTTTCTTTTATAATGCAAAATCATTCCCTGCATGTGTAACCTAATCCTAACTTTCGATGCATTCATTCTTTTATCAGGATCATGAACCATTAAAATAACTTTTAAAACTCCATCTTCAGTCATCACCTCATAAGCAAAAAATATTAAAAAAAATCTTATGCCATTCAGATATCTTATGCGATTATGGGCAAACCACCCCCCAAGTCACTACTTTTTTTTTTTTTTCTGCAATACATAATATCTCAATTTAGGGTTTATACATGTCTGTCATGCAAATCTTATGCCATTAAAAAAGCAAAATTAATCCATATATGCTATCAAGTTGAATTAAGAAGCCATATTCTACGAATATTATACTAAGAGGACGGTGACTAATAATCTAGCTAAATTAAACATACAATTAACGTCAGGAAACAGCCTAAAAAGAACGATGTATATGACCGCACGATGATGTCCTACTTGGAAAGACATTTAAAGAATACGAGAAATCATACAATCCATCGACTGCTGTCCCGCCATGCTGTGGTGCTTAGCCGCCCCAAGAGCCCTCAACCTCTCGCTGCGGGCATCGCCGTTGCTCGGTTGCCGCAGGATCTGTAGGGTTTTGGTGTTTGCTCCGCCGGTTTGGGAGGAGAGCCGAAAAGGACCTCTAGAACCTATTAAATAGTTGGGCCGGGTCGGGAGGGGTCGGGCCGGGTCCAGGCCGTTGTCAGCTTAAAATTGGAACTCGGACCGGTGTCGGCTTGATTTAATCCATGGCGGTCTATTGGGTCTGGCGAGGACAGGAAGAATCGATCTTGCCCTCTCCCTCTCTGCCATTGTCATGGCGGCTGCGGCTGCTCTGTTGTTTCAGAGGCGGGTCACCTCTCTATTGGATCGAAGACTTCGATCCCAAAACCTTCTTCCCCAAGGTACCTCTTTTAATCCAAGAATCTCTCTTCCAGATTTGCATCAAATGTTTTTTTCGAACTTTTGTAGCAATTCTTTCGGTCCTCTTCTAATTATTTTCAGCCAAAGATCTTTAGTGTTTTGTAGATCAATTTGGAAGTACATGAAGGCGCTTTATGGGTCGTCGTTTTCCTTGTTCGTCTTCTTGAGCAATTGTAGGAGATAGTAAGTAGTATGTAGAGTCCGTCGAGAGATTTTGGTGCTTGAGAATGACGACTAGACGGGAATATTGACTATTTATTCTATCATTTCTGTATCGTGATTGCTCGCCTCTTGGTTTATTCTAGCAACTCTTGAAGAAATTTGATGATGTTTCCTTCGTTGGAGCTAAAGCTCGTTTAAGACAGATAAAAATGAATTGAAGTGTGGAATTAAGTTTTCATGGGGTTGCTTAAACAGCTTCTGTTGGGATAGTGGTAACATAATCAAAATTCTTATCAATTTAGGTTGTCATGAACATTTGAATTGGATTACCCCAGGAACAAAGCATTAGCTTGCCCCCATCCTGAAGTGTGAAATATGAAGGGTTTATTTGGTAGGATTAGTTTCTTTTTCCAGGTTCCAGGTGATGGTTGGTTGATCTGATATTTCTGTCAGGGGTAGAACACAAAGTTGGTCATTTGTGAATAAAGCGTGAGGAGGGTTCAACCTATTGGCAACATATGCAGCTTTGAAGGTCTAGTGTTGTTCAACATCAAAGAAAATAAAAAGTTGAAAAATAGCAGGGAAAGAAAGAGAACATACATCACTGAAGTTGTTCGATGAGTATGATGTCCTTGCACGAGTTTCTCATGAGTACATATTTAGAAAAATAAGAAACATCAATTTTAAGTTTATGTTTGATGTGGTAATCCATATTCGGTGGATGAGGAGGCCACAAAGCTATTGCCGCAAAGAGATGTTTTTATTTTTTCCCGTTGTTCGTAAAATCTTATCTGCTTATTAGAGACATTATGGTACAGAGCTCAAAGGATTCATTTAGCCAATATCAAAGAGTTGGGACATTACGGTTTGTTGTTATTTTAGTAGTACTGTGATTATCTTCAAAGGAACACTAAAAGATATAATTGCAAGATTATAGATATTCTACATGATACTTGACATATTATTATGTCAGCGTTCCTTCACATAGGCTTGTTTTTAAGGTTTTACATCATAATATCTTTTGATGCATGAATTTAGGTAAAACATTGTACTTTATTGTAAAAGACTAATTGTACATGTATATTTTCTGCATTGGCTACTAATAAGCCATCCCCTGGGATGGCCTAGATAATTTACCTTTCTAGTTCATCAACTTCTATCATGTTTCCTGGTGTTTCCTGTTAAATGTCAGAAATTTTACATTCTGCAATGAAGTTGATTATTTATACTACTAAATACAAAAATTATTGTTGATGCAGGATTTGCATGTCCCTCCTGTTTAGCCAAGGGCATAAGAGGTGTCCAAACAAAGACAGAAACACCTAAAATAGTCGATAAAGATGACAAGAATTCTAAATCTTTTCAGGATGATTCAAAACCAGTTTCCGACTTGATCAAAACGGTTACTGCAATTGATGGGGAGAATAACATTAAATATAGAGCTTTCTCTAGCCTAAAAGCATCCACAAGACATGATCTTGCCATGATCTTTACATGCAAGGTCTGTGAGACTAGATCAGTGAAGACGGTCTGCCGTGAATCATACGAAAAGGGAGTGGTGGTGGCTCGCTGTGGTGGATGCAATAATCTTCACCTAATTGCAGATCGACTCGGTTGGTTTGGGGAACCTGGTAGTGTCGAGGATTTTTTGGCGGCACAAGGAGATGAGGTGAAGAAAGGTTCAGTTGACACTCTAAACCTAACGTTGGAGGACTTGGCCGGGACTAAATCGTCATGATCCTGAAACTTCAAACGGTTTTATGCTTATGTTAGAAAATCAACTATAATGTTGTACGAGTTAATAGGCGCTGCTTATTGGCTTTATTGTTTTATGCAATCAGAAACAGCATACTCGTCGATACGAGTGATTTTAACAAAGGAATTGTTTTCTGGCCTTTCTTGCTAAATTTTGCTCCCCTGATTCGTATAACAGGAGTTGGTCAGATGGTCTGAGATGTTTGAAATATTTTGGGCTGTTAGATCTTATTATAACAAATCAATGCTGTTGCTTATGTTTGAGGCTCTTGGAAGAAGTCTGTTCTACCAGTCTCTGCTGTGGTTCAAAAACTCCATCCAAAACTTTATAGATGATATCAAAACTTCATTATTTTCATAGAAAATGGAGATATCTACGTGACATGATTTTTGTGCAGCAGCTGTTTGTGAACTCCGTCATCTAAAGCAGTCTACGTGGTTGTGTAGAAGCCATCACCAACTATATTTCGTGTTGCATTAATTGAAAAGGAGAGATAATAAAGAGAGATTGTGAACGATACTAACTCAATACAATCTCTATCGAAACGTATTATTAATTTAGATGTGAGCCTTCCTCGCATGTTTTGTCTCCTGTTATCATCCATCATGCATTGCATTGTCGATGCATATGCTTCTTTCTTTTCTTTGCTCGAACGTGCATTTTATCTTTTGTTTATCACCCATGTATCTCGTTCTTCTTCCTCTTTTGCCTCTCCTCTTTTTTTTTTTTTTTTCTCTTGCCTTTTCTTTCTTCATCGTTCTTCCTCTTACTCTTTTATCTTTCTCTGAGTCACTAATATCGACTTGAGTCACTCATTGTATTATAAACCGACTAAGGATCGATAGAGTACCCAAAATAATATATATATATTTTTTAAAAAATTTAAGATTTTTATTCAACACCACCTTCTTATTTGGTTTATGAAGTCCAAGTTACATATTTTATCAGGACTTCTAATCCTAACCAAATTTCTCTAAAAATGATCTTATCTCAACTCAACTCTCAAATTTTAGATATTATTATAAGTCAAAAAAGGTATATTTATGTTCCAAGATCCTCTCCTAAATCATTTTTTTTAGAAGAAAAAAATATGAAAAGCTTAAATAATTCATGTGATTTCTTTTTATGTTATTTCAATGTGGTAACGATCCTTGGAAGCTTTGACATTTTATACTATTCTCATATCTTGTCATCCCTATGAACTATAAAGATCTGATCTGTTCCAAATTACAAAGTTAAACAAAACAAAATAAAGCACATCATTTTCGAGATCTTAGCACCAAAAGGACCATATTGGGAAATAGTTTGAAACGTATGATACTTGAATATTCACAGCAAAGGGAGAAAATAGAGAGACAATAATAGGAGTTCCAAATTAATTTTTTTTATTCACCAGTTTCATCTCAATAAATTTACAAACCATAAGCCATGTATATCCCATGCACATACCAATTTTAGTAGGACATTATGATCCTAGTCAAAATTCCTGTAATAATAATCTTATCTCTAATCACAATATATCCTGATACTGTGTGTGGAAAGCTTCCTAACCACATAAATAAATATGTTGTGTTCACCACAACCACAACACAAATATTTGCTATGATGTGGTTCGACATCTGTTGCTCAATAAGCCGCAAGAAATATACAGCAGGATCTGCCTAAAAATTAAGCTCACCATTGAGTACAACTTTAAATTCACCCCACTAAAAAGTAAAAAAATACAATTGTCGGCTGCTTCAAGATCATTTGACAGAAAAGAAATAGATTCTAGTGGTGTATCTCTAATGTCAACTTTGATGGATTAACCAACATGCCATAGATGATCATCAAGAGACAATGAAACCACAAATGTGATTTTGAAGAGCATACATATATAGAGACCAAATGTAGCTGAAATGTACTTTTTCTGTTCTGGGCTCAGGTAGAAACTCTATAGTAGTGTAAACCAAATGTCAAAATCCAAAATGGTCTACTTTTACAACCAAATCCTACAATCAAGTTTGGTGTGTCATCAGCTCTTTAATGAGAAAGAACTGATGATTCCACAACCTTCTTTAAAAAGAGTTTCCAGTGTACCATCGGCTCCTTAGCGAAAAAGAACTGATGGTTCCACCGTAACCTGTCAAGGTTATTTGAAGCCTGAATTTTCAGTAATACAGTCTTTTCAGCCCAGCGATGCTATGGTGGCATCTAATAAGTTACAAAGGGGGACTATTTACATTGAGTGGTGAAGAAGTCAAAGTCATGATGTTTAACTCTAAGCTGGTTTAACCAAGACCGTGCGGCATTGTAGAGGGTGCCTATCATTTCGTTGTCTGAAGTACCTGAGTTTCTCCACAGGCCCCCCTGCATTTTGTAAGTGGAGAGACCGAATGGTGACAGAGTAATCGAGTTGTTCCCTTTCTTTGGATCGCTCCGGTTTGTTCTCGATATTGTAGAACATAAGTCCTTTGCACTTTCTACATGTCCAACATTATCTGCAAGGGTGTCACATTACAAGAATATAGTGAGACTAGATGATATTAGTAGAACTGTCACTGCAGCACAACAGCGACAAAGAACTGTTGGAACAAAATTGCTGGCACTTTTAAGAGGTAGTCTTCCAAATATAACGACATCAAGCATGCTTGGTACCTTAATCCATCTTTGAAGTCTAAATCCATATATTTTAAGAGATGGCATAATAACAGGGACCTTACCACTACTAGACTGCATACGCGTCAAACATGATCAAATAAATAGGTAGCGTAAGAAAATTATTACACTTTAAGTACAAGCAGGTCATATTATCAATTCTAGGACACCGTGCTTAAAAATGTGAAATGAATGCAAATGAACAATAGAGGACTAGGAATTCTTGGAAAACATTCTTAAAAAAACATGAGATGAATTGATGAACATAAGAATAAAAAAGAACGAAAACGTACTAACATCAACACAATGGAACATCCAATTTTGAAAATGCGTCTGAAAATTTTCAGTGATGTTTTATTGCTGTAACAGGCAGATGGCACATAATTTTCTAACACAAGTTACAGCTACTCCTTTCAGGTTTTGCTGCTGTCAGGATATAAATAACCATAAAGGAAATGCATCTTAGTTAATAGGACAGAGTATTCAATCATCTGCGGTTCTTGATAAAGCAACTGAGTCATGTTCTCAACAACAGCAAATGTTTTGCAACATTCATATTGATTTTCTACATGAGCCAATTCAGTAATTTATTCACTAAATGCATATTGCTTGGAAAAGGTACCCATACCATCTCTCTTTCTTGATTTCTATCTAAGATACCATGGACCAAATGTATAGCAAGGATTTAAGTCCCAACAGCAACACTTTAATGGCTAACAATGACACAACTTACTAGTTGTTCTTGTATGTAAATAATGGACAAAACATGCCAAGCATTTAAGTGCCATTGGTTAAAAATAACTTGTTGCATGTCAATGCCATCGGATAGCATGGCTTAAAATTTAAGTACAAGCATTACTGTTGGGACCAATCCTTGATCAGGTCAGCACGGTCAAGCATTAACACAAGCCGATCACTACAAATTTTTTATTATGTAAACTTAATTATGTGTCTCTTACATTTCAAACAATAAAAACATAAGTAAAATGTCCAAAATGCAAAATAAAACAATTAATTAACAATAACGAGCATTAAAAATATGTTCAATAACATGTCATTATGTAATGTCTTCCTATACTAGTACCAAAATGAATATCATGGTGCCATGTTAGGTATATGTAGATGGTGATCAAGTTTATAATTTTTTAGATCCCATGAATGATACTACTCCAACAACCAAAGTTTTCATGGAAAAGGTGCATCAATACTGCTCCAACAGTCTGCAACTCTTTCTAATTCACTTCAAGTGCGACCTGTTTCAAATGCCATGAGAACATCATCAAGTTGTATAGACTAATTTCAATCTACAGCTGTCTTATATTAGGGATGATGACCTTCAACATGCTTAGTACACTGAGATTTTTGGTACTACTAGTCACTGGACAATTATGGCTTTGATTTTTTACTCCAAATTGACTTCCTCACTCCAACATCCTTACAATATTTTTTGAGCCCTTATCATAGGGCTCAAAAACGTATATGATTCATTTCTAAGCAAAAAAATATTTGAAATTAAAATCAATAGTCGTAACCAGTTGAACTGGTAGTGCCTGGTCCAGCGCACACTAATCAGTACCAACCTGTAGCAACATGGAATGGGTACGTATGGTAGTATTCATGCTGGTGCATCCAAATCAAAATTTCAGTCCTCGGTCTGAACCCTCCAAAATTATCTCCAAATTGTGCACGTCCAGACTAGAGTTAAAAAGAAAAAACTGTAGGATTCACCTTGTTCAAATGAGGCCAATCCAAATTTGTCAAGGCCCAGCTAAGGAATCCTTTGATTGGAACAGGCCCAAGTTAACTTGAGGCCGACATGATCAAATTTGGAATAGGGCCACACCATAATATTTTTAACTCCGTTACCCAGGGGACTAAGCTGCTAAACCATTTCCCTAAATCTTCCTTTCCTATCTTTCTCATCTTCAGATACTGAGGTATAATTAAGATGCACAGATTGGCCCAAGTTGAAGTATATCAGCATGATGCACTTCTACTGCAGTAGGAATCTAAGAAGCTTCATATCTCAAGGTCACCTAAGACTAGCTATTGCATATTTCTTAGGAAATATATCTTTGATCCATAGTTTGTTGTTTAAGATATCGAAGACGAGATCTCTAGATAAGGCACAAAATTTGCTGCATAAAACTTTCTATCTATTATTCTTGATTATCGCAAATAGCTAGAGCCAAAATTATTGCCTAGCATCTGAAATTTGAATGACTGTTAGATCTTCAAATTGCTCAACCTTCGATATGCTTTCCAGCAGACAGACAGCCTTGGAAGTAGCTTGAACAAAATACACTAGCTACTGATCTTGCACTAGAGTAAGTGTAGAGTTTTTGCCAATTCGATTGATGTAGATTGTGGCATGGCAGATCTAGTGTGTTGACCTTCCTCACACTTATTCATCCTTGCAATTATGTCAAAGTGAGCACAACATCTTTAAAAATTAATTTTCTTTATTTCACACTACAACAAACAATGGGTTAGTAGTAAAAGTCATCAAAACTATGTCACTAACAGCAGGTAGATGTGATTGTCCATTTCAACTAGTATTCATGAAAAAGCCTTTTCATGAACTTATGTGGTATCCGTGTCAATTTCAACTAGTATTCATGAAAAAGCTTCTTAAGCCTAATAACTGTACAAAGCAAATAGATGCAGCTTTTTCTTCCTATTTGTGTCATGCTTTATTGTCGGGTGTTATCTTCACCATGACATGTTTGGAGAACTTATTCTAGCATACTAAGATACTGATACAAAACCAATTCTTAGCAAATAATATTAGAAGAGAATTAATATATTTGCAAGGCAAGTTCCAAATGACTTCTAAACAACTATTATAAAATAAAATATTTACAGAACAAAGGGATGAAGTGCTTTGATCATCTACTGTAATGGCTTCATAGAAAAAATGCATACCTTGGAATGACGCAGATATAGTATGGTAAGTCAGGAAACATGCCAATAAATCCTTAGCATTTCTACATGTTGGAATATGATAAATGGGGTACCTGATTATGCAAAGTATATAGTAGGAATTAGAAATAGAAATGGCCATCTCTGTGGTGAAAGGAACATTAAAAACAAACAATGGGGACAGCCTACACTTCTTTGCAACTCAATCAGAAACCTCTAGATGTCAGTAATTTCCTAGTAAATACATAATTGACTAAAATGAAAGACTTGTGTGCTATGCAATCATCAACCTATGGACTAAAGAAGTATATGGCACTGCTAACTCAGCCATGGGATCCGAAGTGAACCCCATAACCCAAGATTTTTAAAGACCTTCCCAATGTTTCCAAATATCAAAGGAAAGAAATGGACATACCAGGCAACAGACATCCAGCTAGCTGGTGACATTTCCACACTCTTGAATGACATCAAACCAGGAAAATGTACTGCCAATTCATTCACCTACGTTGCAACAATTAAGGGAAAATGAATGAAGGTAACAAAGAGACATGCAGGTTTAAAAATAATTTAGTTTCAACTCATCAAAATAGAATGAACCATGATAAAGCAATAAGCGTACAAGAATCATTGGCACAAAAATCTATACCTTGTCCACGAGGGGTATCCTTCTATAAGGAGAACCATATTCTATATACTGAAGGTAAAGCTGCCCCAGGGTTTCTTTTGAATGCAATGAACTCTCCTGGCTAACATCAGAATCTTCTGACAAAGCATCTGATGATGACTTGGACATCTTTTCACTCTCACTGTCATCACTAAATGATTCACTCTCGCTCTCTTCCAGCGAAAGCCTGCAAAAGAAAATTAAAATGCAGCATATATTAGATTTCCTAGGATTAGCATCATATGAAGCATCACAGTTCCATAACAATGGTTTAATCACTGACCTTGAACAAGGAAGAGATTTGTTAGTGTATATTTGGATAGCTGATAGGTACGGAACGTAGTATTGGACTACATTCTCATAGTTGTCAGAAATGATTGGAACACCAGCACCGTATACGCTCCACTCACTATACTGGTCCCAGAGGTCTCCAAGGGTGAAATATTCCAACCTGTTCTTGCCAGTTGGTTGACAAAAGTTATTGTCTCGTGTATACATCTGCGTAGTTATACCAGAATTTTGCAAAAGTCATAAAAGTAACAACTATTAATTAACCAAACAATCACAAGAAATGCAAAGAAGCAGTTTCAGGAATGGAAGTAAGACAAAGGCATCCAAAAATGCTACTTGATCTGCAACAAGAGAAGAATATACAAATCCAACATCGGTCCCAAAACAACAAAAAACTAGAGTTGTCATCTTTTGATATTAGCACTGTTCATGTATGCCAATCTCTTCTTTAAGACTACATAAACCGATGAAAATGTTGGCTTCATTATAAATCAGAGAATCAAAACTATGAAATGGCTTAATTTAGTTCAATATAAACGCAAGCAAAAACAAAGACCAAACGCCCAAATATCGATTCATGCACCATGCGGTCTTTTCATATCCATTTAATTTTGATGTATAGAAAGGTCCATTGAGATAAAACGACATATTTTGATCAGAAGGCAAGAAGATTATATTGAAGCATAGATTTTTCAGAGAAAATAAAAACTTGCCAGATCAATATAAGTAAATAATGGTAGTCGCCAAAGAAAAGCAGAAGAGAAAGGGAGCCTCGTGACTTTGCTAAAATGAGTACAGGAGATCTTTACATAATCGAAAATGGGAAAAAAGAGGAACCTTTGAGAGAGAATAAACAGGCACTGAAGGCGTGGTATGAGCGAGGAAAGACTGGAGATTCGAGTTCCTTGGCGCAGTAATCTCCATCGTTTCTTTTCCCTATGCCTTAGTATTCTAACAGGCCTCCCTTTCACTTACCTCTCTACTCTTCTCCATCTTGTGTTCCACAAATAAACACCACAAACACGAAACAAATAAGAAGAAGCACGACAAGGGACCAAACAAGAACAGCAATTGCGGCACAAGAAGAAGAAAGGAGATTTCTTAGTCTATATATATTAAAGATCTCCTTATCTCCCACTCTCCTAACGCTAAAGAAAGAAAGAGGCAAGACTTCCGGTTTCGATTATCCATTAATGCATTAAAATTGCAAAATCCGAATAAATCTTTTTCTTAAACCCCGTCAATCCTGTCCAATCACCAAGATTAAGTTCATCCGAATCAACTTGACCTCCCAAATCACCACCACCGAGAACAAACCGAGAGAACGGGAGGATGAGAGGCAGAGGAGAGATCGGCTTAGGCCGAGACCGATCGGATGCCTGCTTTCCACCGCCGTCGCCGCTGCCGTTGCTCTTGCTATTATAATTGCGATGATGGGATGTGGCGGTGATTGCGGGTCGTCTAGTTTCGTATCGGGTCCACGTTACCAGCATTGGTCGACGACGGCCGTCACCGTTCGCTTCGCCGCGTGCGTTCGTTCGCTTCCCGGTTCGTGGTTTCTGTTGTGGTTGCGACGCGGGACCCACTCGTCAGGATCTCGTGGGGCTCATCCTTTTCCTTTCCGATGAGGTCCGAGGACGTGGCTTCGACGTGCCACTATCAACCCACACGTGTGAATGAAAGCACGAATTCTCTCCTAATAATTATTATTATTAATTAAAAAAATCCATCGTGACTTTATTTTTTTTACCGAATTTATTTCATAAATAATAATCTTACCGCTAATTATTTCATAAATAATATTATTTATTTCATAAATAATATTATTTATTTCATAAATAATAATCTTGAAAGGTAGGAAGAGGCCGCAAGATAGTGGAGGGTGGACGACAGGCCTATGCGTGGAAGATAGTGACAAATGACTATTTAGTATAAAGGAGAACGGTTGATAGGGCAGGAGACATAATCAGGTGCGTAAGTTAGCTTACATGTACAAACACAGGCAGCTAAATGGCTCATGTTAACTCGTGACCCTCTACCCATCGTAACCCTCGATAAAAAGAGAGGATGTAAGACAACGACAAGTTTGACATAAATAGGGAGTAGATAATTTTTTTATGCACTATGAAATTTTCTAAAAGTTGAGTAAATTTTTTTTCAAAATTAAGAATTTCTTTTAGAAATTTGTCCATCAATATTTAATTCAAATATAAATGACTCACTTTATTTTAAATCTCTTTTATGTTCTTGATAGATATTAATTTAAAAAAAAATTATTACTAACTAAATAAAGAAAAAAATAGTTGAAGATTTCTTGATATCTCTTCTTGTCAAAGTGAGAAGGAGCAAAGGGCAATAGATCGGGAGACACAATTGGGATCGACCAAAAAGAAACAACCCATTAATCATAGTTTTAAAGATTCATATAAATCAAAAAAGCAATGTGACTTGATTGATTTCGATCTCAATCACGATGCTACATGCAATTGATAATAGACCATGGAGAAGGCATATCTTATGGAGCAATTACATATCAAAAATAAAAATTAGAGCAAATCTAACATGATGGATTCAAAGAATCCACGCTTGATGGGGTTCTTAATTAAAAAATTCGGGATAAGAATCTATCGATTAGGATTTTGATGAAATGCTCAGATGAGGACCTATAGATTTTTCTCTCATCTTTTTGACTTCCTATGGATTCCATTTCTCATGACATGACATGCAAGAATGTTGACACTAATAAATCATATCTTCCATAACATTATCCATGAATTGCCAACATATTAAGCCTAAGAGGAGGTCGACTATGATGATAATAATTGATAACGATATGTTTGATTAAGATCGAACATAAAAAAAATTTAGAGCTATATATTACATGAAAAGTTTAATCCTTAATTGGTATATTAATAGAGGTATCTGACTCATTTATCTTATCTTAGGTTCGAATCCTCATTTTAGATTTCGATGTGTAAGATTATGATCGTAATATTTTGAGATAAAATTTTGTCTTTACTATTTACCATTTAAAAAGAAAGAGATTGAGTCCAAATGATTTATAGTGTTAGGAAGTGTATCTAATGGTTTAAGATTATTGATCGATGAAATTTCATCCTTACTATTTACCATTTAAAAATAAGAAATACATCAAATGATTTATAGTATTAGGAAGTGTATCTCATGGTTTAAGATTATCCATCGTTCATCCTTACTATTTACCATTTACAAAAAAAAAAAAAAAAAATCAAATGATTTAGAGGATTATGAAGTGTATGTATCTCAGTGAACATGGAAGATTGTGAAAACCATTAATGTATTTGAAACATGCTCAAAGTATATCGGTTCCATTATAATTTTTTATTTTTTTTTATTGTGCAAGAGATAAGGGACAAAAATTAGGATTAAACTTGCCTTTGTCCGAGAACTAAAATAAATCGATGCAATTATAGAGAATTTTCAAGTTGATACAAACTACAATTTTGATTGAAATTGCATCCATATTAGTCTTTGCTGAGTACATTAACAGGCTATGATTTTTTTATATATACGATGACTAACAGTGATTCTAAGGAAATTAAATTGAAATAGGATGCTAGTAAACATTAATGCATCTAAACAATTGAGTAGATATAGATAGACTCACACATTAATGCATCAAGCACATAACTTCTTACAGTCCAACATTTGCTTTTTTTTTATGGAAGATATCAAAGCTTATTAAACCTTGATATGACAAATACCACAAATGAGGCTATTTCATATTTCACAACCATACAAACCCTTCTTAGTGATTGATATATTTGCCATTGTCCCAATGAAGTAGCATTAACTCAACAGATGCCTACATACAAAGATCATAATATAAGTTATAATATCATGACTAAATAGTTCATTTACACATCAAGATAAATGTCTCAACAATCATAATCATACCATATGTTATATACCCTATAACTAACTCATTCATATTTTTATCAATATCCAAAAAATATGTTGACTTATGTATTATCAGTACAATTCAGAGTATAATCATATTGAATCGATTAAAAATCACTTGTCGTCGTAGATAAAGACGATAATAGGTATGTAAGGTATTGAACAAAAATTCAAATCCTCCATCTATAGGAATGAGAATACAGAAAAAGGGAGGAGAAAAAAATCTATGGTCAAAGTTGAAGTATGGTCAGTTTTCAACAATTTTTTATTGGAAAATAAATTTATTTGATATTAGGAGACAATTACCTTAGTTTAGTTTGAACAGATAGATAATTATACTATTACAAACACTTCCTAAGCATAATTACTTATATCATGATTTGTCTAATTCTTTACTATATGGGATTATGAAATAGCTTTAGGGTTCCTTTTTCTACTAACAGATTAAGATCTTTTCCTTCTACTTTTTAAGACCCATCATAGACATGAAAGGATGAGCAGCAGCATATGCTGAAGAATCTACAAATGAAAAAGTTTTTTTTTTTTTTTTTAATCAAAGCTCACAATGATTTATGATGATAACCAAAAAAAAAAAACACTTCTGGAGATGGGATCTCTAGAAGAATTAACATACCAAAGTGTCTGTGTTTGTCACATTATGCTACTAATATTCTTGATCTATCTTGTCTGCAAAATATCAGCACCCAGCAAGTGAAGAGAGAAGGTCAACATCATTTGCAGTGTACTTCAAGGTTCCATTTGATATACTTGGTAGACTATCCAAAAGTCAAGATCAAAATCCAGGTAAGCATGGAAAAATGTTGTCCAGTCTGCAGTGGATTCAGATCCATTTAGTTTTCTGAATCCAACAAAATTGTGGTAGAAAAGTTTCATGGAGAGATCATACCTAACTATGTCATCTTCTTGGTCATGTCTTCTTCCTGTGGGCACAAAACTCCACACCTAAACTTCTGTCAAGGAGTTGAGATAATAATGTTATCATGCAGAAGAAAACTTGTGACTTGGCCCTTCCATCACAAGGAAGAAAAGGTTGTTTGCAGGAATAAGATGATGGCATGTTGTTTTCATTCATAAGCATTGGATCCTTTTTCCAAGAAACAAATGTTTTAAGTGCTCCAATCGAAAGCAATTTAAGGCCAACCACTTTTACTTTCCACTTCATTTAGGTTGTAATCAATCATTCTGTGGTTTACCAAAGAACAAGCTTTTACCAAATTTTATCAGCATAGTTCATTCACCTACCAAGATATCCTTCTTCTTCATTTTCATTTATGATACTAATGGACACTCATGTTTAATAATCCAACTATTTTAGTCTGTCATACATAATCGTTATTAGATCCATAATTTTATGATCGTTAAGAAATAACATATACAAAATATACAGATGATTAAGATAAAAAAATATATATATTCATGAACAATTAGGTACAACCTTGGTAAATGATAAATTGGGAAAAAATTATCGAGATGATATAGGTGCTATAGTTAGAAGGCATGAAACAATTATTAGGAGCGCTATGATGGGAGGAAGAAGAAGGCATAAAAGGATTTCATTAGATTCTATAAATAAAATTTTAAATATATTTAATTGAACTACAAATATGAATTTTCTAAATATCTTAACGCATGAGTTTTATGTGCCTTTTTTTTTTTTTTTTTTCCATCGCTAAACCGAATAGATTCACATTATCTACACGTAACATAAAATCTATGTTATGCGCTCATTGATCGAAAGTTCAACGCTATCGCCTCTTAGGGTTCTTTTTGGCCTTTCGTTCTTCTCTAGAAGAGCTTCCACTGGTACAAACTATCTCCTCCAACTACTAAGAACTTTTCGACAGCTGACGCATTGTTGAGAAGGAAGTGGTTGACAGGATGTTGTGGGAATCATGGCTTTGCCGATGAGTCCATCATCCATCGAAAGGTCAATTTCTGCAGCACTATTGAGCTCATACTGCTCCTAAATGTGTCTTTTCAATCACTTGTTGGAATGCAAACTGCACAATGACTTCTTGCAAGTGAAATATCATTTGATGGATTTAATTATGATAGGAAATAATATATGAAGGAAAAAAAAATCTTTTGACGGATTCAATCTTGCTGATAAACAATCTAAAGGGCAAAAAAAAAAACAAAAAAATTCCTTTGATTGATTTGGTCATGAAAGTAGAACGACTCACTTATAATCCTCAAAAACCTTCATCAGCAGCATCTGCTTCCAGTCAAACACTGTGTTCATAGGCTACATATTAGAAAATGGGGTTGATTTAGTTCTTCAATTCATGCATGTTATATTTGTTGGATTTTCTGTAGAACTTCAAGAAGAAGAAGAGAATAGTAGAAGACACCAGAAGTACTTTCAATCAACAGTCTGCAGTACTCTAGAATGAACCAAGAGCACCTATTTATAATCATTAAAAGATAGAATATAGATATTTTAAAATAATAAAAAATCTATCACATCTAAATAAAAATCTTATCCTTATCTAAACTGCATCATCTTAACTACTTGGATTATTTCCAACACACCCCCTTAATTCAAGTAGTTATAATTTAAAATTATTTTCAAGTAATCTTTTCTTCTCTCCAAAATTTTTGTGAAAATGTCGGTAAGCTAATCTTCGTTGCTGCAGCGATTGTCTTATGTTTTTTCTCGATCCACACATTTTTGAAAACTTCTGACCTGAAATATTTTATCGTTTCTCTTGACATTTTTCTCTTTGGTAGCCATCTTTGATGATATGATGGAGACTCTGCATTTATAGGATTGAATCCCTTTGTATGCGGAAGCTTCATTTTTCTTTTCTTTCTCTTGGCTTTCTTCATATCATCAGAAACTTCTACCAACTCTGTATGTGTACTTTAATTGTTGTCCTTTGAATTTAGAGTTTCACTTCTTTTTTGTATATATGTGTCATCAACATTACGACCTGCATCATCTGAGATAGTTTGCATAGATCCACAGAATTTTAAATGATCATAACTATTTTTTCATAATGTTGATTCTTCAATAGGAGTAGCGAAGTCCGAAAATAATAAGACAAACATTTTATTTTTTGTCATCCTTGCAGTTGCTGTCAATTTACCAATTTTCTTATCATAAATCAGACATTTTTCTTCATCAAAAATAATATAATATCATTTTCTCATTAATTATCCTATACTAATGAGATTTTATTTTAAATCAGGAATAAATAACATATCATCAATAAATTTTTTACCAGACTTTGTGTTCATAGCAACTATTCCTTTTCCTTTTACTTGAGCCTTTTTACCATTTCCCATATGCACAGTAGATCTAACCGAATCATCAAGTTTCTGAAACAGACTTTTATCCCCTGTCATATGATCACTACATCCACTATCCAAAAACCAAACAAATCTAGAATATTTTTCATCAGATGCTATAAATAAAATATTTTCTTCATATCTTTTGTCATCATTATTTTTCTCATGATAATTTATTCGATTTTTGTTCCAACAATCTTTTTCAAAATATCCATATTTTCCACAATAATAACATAGAGGAGCATTTGGATTTTTATTTTTGTACCAACAATCCTTTTCAATATGCCCTATTTTTTTGCAAAAAAAAAATATTTTTGAGTTTCTTTGTTACCTTCATTTGGTCGGTCTCGTCCTCTGTTCTTTTGATCTCTCCCTTGAGATCTGATTTCTGAATTCTCTTTTTGATCCTTCTTCTGATCTATTTTCATTTGAAGAACATGTTCCAAAGTTTCATCTGAAGATCTGTTCACTTTTTGTTCATAAACTAAAAGAGATCTCATTAATTCATCAACAGATAATATACTTGTATCTTTAGCTTCTTCTATAACAATAGAGATCATATCAAATTTTGAAGATAAACTTCATAAAATTTTTTCTACTACAGTTTGATCTTTTAGATTTTCACTATAAGATCTCATTTGATTCACAATAGAAGAAACTTTTGAGAAGAAATCAGCAACAGATTCTGAATCTTTCATCATAAGTGTTTCAAATTCACGACGAAGAATTTGAAGCTTTAAAATTTTTACATTCTCTGTGCCTCCAAACACATTTTTTAATATCTCCCAAGCTTCTGTTGATGTTGATGCCATCATGATTCTGGGAAATAGAGAATCATCTATTGCTTGTTGTAACATGTAGAGGGCTTTTGCATCTCTTTGCATATTTTCATTCATCTGATGCTTTTGATCCTTAGTAGTCTTAGGATCCTGCAGATCATACTCAGTAAAATCATTTTCTACCAACTTCCACAATCCTTGTGAAATAAGGAGAGTTTTCATTTTAATAGCCCAAAACTGATAATTATTATCTTTGAGGATAGGAAGAAGTTGATTAGGAACATTTATTGTAAAGCCTGCCATCTTTTTTTTTTCTTTTTCTTTTTCTGGATCTACTAGTCTTCCCTTCTTTTTGACCGGTGTACTCCTTTTGATTTTTTCTGAACCAGGCTCTGATACCACTGTTGGCTTTTCTATAGAACTTCAGGGAGAAGAAGAAGAGAATAGTAGAAGACACCATGAGTACTTTCAATCAATAGTCTGCAGTACTCTGGAATGAACCAAGAGCACCTATTTATAATCATTAAAAGACAGAATACAGATATTTTAAAATAATAAAAAATCTATCACATCTAAATAAAAATCTTATCTTTATCTAAACTGCATCATCTTAACTACTTGGATTATTTCCAACAATATTCTCCATATTTTTTGTATTTTTGTGATCAGTTATCAGTTCCTTTGTGGAGTTTGTAAAAAATGTCCCTTCAAAGTATCAATTGCATCAACAGTCAATATATCAAATCCAAGTTAAGCTAATTTTATTCAACTGTCAAGTGACTGAAGTGCCCTTTAAAAATATTTTCGAAATACTCTCTTGGAATGTAACTTTTCACAATAATATTTGTAAAAAAAATAGTTCTACTCAAGAAAGGCATTTTAGAAAACAATCTTAACTTGAGAGTGTATTGATGCAATGGTAAACTTGGAGGAGACATTCTTATACTTTTCGTACTTAGTGGTACGAAAAGAGAGAGAAAGAAGAGATAAAAAGACTTTATTAATCATTATAAATAAAATTTAAATATTCTTAATTTAATTAATGATGTGGTTCATTTATATAATTGATATTAAATGGTCAGGGTTTTTATTATTGTTGTTGTTATTGTTCATATATATAAAATAAAATAAAAAAAACATAACATATTGGGATCACAGTGGTGAATCAATATCCAATGTTCCATAAATCATGTGCATAGAAGCAGTTCCAAGTTTGTAATCAAACAAAAGTACCACTCCATGGTACTAAACCAGATAACATTGACTTATGCTGAAGTAGATGATGGCAGCTTACAGCTATTGATGTATTGCCTTGAGTAATATCTTTTTTTATTTTTCTTCTTTATTGAATCATTTTTTATGATTTCACATATACTATCTTCGATTGAGACCTTATTAAATGGCTTGATCCCAGCATATTGTTGGTGTTAATATATCTATTAAAACCATGGTTATTTCTGCCAACACTAATGTTGCCATGGACTGCCAATTTATCATTTCTTGATCTCATCAGGAAATGCTGATTTCAAATCTTTGCAACATTTTTATTGGCATGTATTTATTGTAGTTGAATGAGTCTTCCATCAATTAAATCAACTGCAATAATTGGTCCAAATGTTCAATTGACTGCTTCTTCTACATCAAATAAAAGAATTGTGTTTGTTTGCATGACCTATAGATTTATAGGAAGGGAAATGTTAAAGAAAGCAGAATATTATCATTCAAAAATTAAACGTTAAACTAATAGAATCTAGGTAGAAAATGAAGTGATATTATATTTTAATCATCAATGACTAGTTTGATGCTGCTGAAACATGAGTAAGAGGCTGAGCTCCATCTGAAGGACACAGAAGATGTGATTCCACACACAAGCATCTCCCAAAGTAATCTTCTTGGATTGCTACAGGATTACAAACTCTTTCAGTCTGCCACCACTGCACTACTTCAAGAGCAATTTGTTGCAGCTTCTTCAGACCTGAAAAGTAGCAGCTCAACCAGCTTCAAGATCTTAGGACACTTGGGAGCAGCAAGGCTGATCTGTTTTTTATGGCTTTTACTGCACAAAGAAAATGAACAAACAATAAGAGAAAAGCTTCAAGTTAGTATAAATTGACCATATTGTAGAGAACAAGATAGCTATCTCGACTATCAGACACTTGATCGACAACTATGGTTTTAGTGGGTCTACCTTCCATTATAGAGGAGAGCTTTGGCCACTACAACTTGTCACATGGGGATGCCTGGAAGGCATTTAGACTTGGAAAGCACTTAACAGTTACCAGTAGAGCTGGAGCTGCATGGTTGCAGTGTCATGGCTTGATCAAAGTCAAAGCTTGCACTCATCAAAGTCCATGATGAACGGCAAATTCTTAGTATTGATGAACAAAATCAAGCCAGCAGACATTGTTCATCCATTAGAATGCATCATTTTACATCCAATCATAAACAAAACTGAGAAAAAAATGCAAACAGAATCAACTGTCTGTCTTCGTATTACACAAACAAGCGATACAAGAACAGCTTATAAAGCATAATTAACACACTCAAGTGTCAAATGAATGAGCGACAAAAATGCATGGTAAAATTTAGTACAAAGCATTTTAGGCCTTCCATTTGCATTAGAAAAAAGCCGACTACGGAAAGCTTCTTGTCAGACCGATTCTTGCCATTTGGAAGACTGCTGCAATCTGATCCATGAATGATAACAGAAGGTAGGAAATATTCCCATGTCTGCACTGCCGAACTACTGATCTGGAAGTTTATCTTTAAGATACTTGAGAATAGCCTTAGTTCCTCGATCTAGAATTGGTCGTCTAATGCTGCAATACAAAAGATGTATTTTGAGGCAAAACACAATATGATAACCAATGGTTTTGCTGTTACAAAAGCTTCACATGGTATATCTACCAGAACAAAACAATAACAATAATAAGCTTCCAAAACATGGGACAATTTTCAATTTGAAGATGCCAAAGACAAAACTGAGCCTTGGGCCATTTTCAGAACCATTTTCCTCAACAATTATATTTATAGGTGCAGCTGGATCATTAATAGTTTTGTGCCCTCCCCTTCATCCTGTTATGAAGTAAGTGACTCAACCTAATTCAGCATGATCTTTAATAGGTGGTCTGGCTGAAAGCATCGAGTAAGTATGCTCTTTTGATGGATCATTTTATGGGGTTGGAGATACACAAGCTTTTGTAAGTGATACACAAAAGAACATTTTTCAATAACAAGACATAAGTACCTTCTGAGTGGATTCCCATCAAGTTTTAAAACCTGTAGACTTGGCTCCAGCAAACCCTGAAAAAAAAAGGGGAAAAAAAACTTTACCATATGTGCTCATAGTTAGCAGGAACCCTCTAATCAAACATGTGTGTTGTATTCCATTATTAAAGTTCTCCTTCTAAATTGAACCTAATATGTGCAGAGAGAATATTCAATGTAAAAGTATTCTTTTTAACTAATGAACAAATTCTTTTTGCAATGTGCATGTTTCTTGTTTGTTCCTTAAATTCTCAACATATTGTTGCCAAGGATATCATGTCAATATGTTGACTAGTGTTGACCAAGTTAACCTGCATATGTATCAGGACTATGGTCATAGCTTAGCTTGTAGCGAACCATATATGTGAGACACTTTATTGGCCTCTGCTTCTCTCTAAATTATAGAATTCAATATTCAGCCATGTGGCTATACTAAGATACCCAAACATGAGAAGGAATTGATGATGACCAAACAGAACCTAAGGTTAAAAGATTATATAACCAGTCAGCAAAATCACAATATATAATGCTCAAACATTAATATTTTATGGTAAAACTAAGAGCTAGAAAAGCAAAGCAGCCAGACCATCTCCGGAGGAAGGATGGATATGTTGTTGTCTGAAAGATCAAGCTCTGCAAGTGAAGTTAAACCGTTAATTTCCTGCATCAATCATAACAGAAATACTCAGTTATATATCAGGCTATATATAACAAGAAAACAAATTGAATTATCTTAATTAAATAAATCAACCTGATTCCGAATCAGATAGTTTTCTTTCCATATAGATATCAAAGGTGATTTTACCTTGGGCAATGAGGCAAGATTGTTTTGGCTAAGGTCAAGAATCTGTAATCGTTGTAAGGTCAGCACGCCTTGAGGCACTTCATTGAGTTGCATCCGTCTGAGGGAGAAGAAGTCAATATAAATGCTTTTTTTTTATTACCAAAAGCTTGAAATATCTTGAACCAATAACTTAATAACCTAAGGTAGAGTTCCTCCAGTTGTGGTAAGCTGGAAAATGAAAAGGATTCTGGCAATGAGGACCTGTTGCCACTTAAATCCAATATTTTGACATTTGTAAGGGCTTCGAGGCCATAGCGTGCAATCTGTAAGCACTAGGTATTAATGGAAAAGCATCAAAGAATCAAATACAAAAAAAGTACCATCAATATTATTTGCAATGTACCTGTACTAATGGGTTATTGTCCAACTTCAGACAAGAAAGATTAGGAAGAGTAGACAGCACTGCCCCAGGCCATTCTCTAATCTTGTTACCTGACAGAGTTAAGGCCTGCATGTCCAAGTCTAACTTTAAATTATATATGGCAGGAATACTTGAAATACAAAAAACTACATAATGTAAACAAAACGGGAAATTTTGAACAGATGACTGTCAAAATAGGACTTAAGAACATCTTCAATGAGCCGTTTTGTGTACAATAGGACTTACGAACAAACAGGCTGTTGAGTTGTCCGAAGAAAGATGACTGCCAAATCACCTTTGCTCCATCAAATATCAGTCACCAGTATACATGCTTGGTCTTTAACAGACTTGTAGCTTTGTATAGGTTGATGTTCATTTTTCTTATCATTTTCCAATGATACTGGGTAGTGGGTAATCCAGGTGGTAAACTACAGGCCCACCCAGTATAACAGCATCATCCCAGTCTGATATGAAGTCAACATCAGTATCATACCAAAATTTTAAACCTTGACCGGGTCAATTAAAATGAGGAAGACAGTCAATCTGACTGAGCTATGACTCTCACTCTCATGTTCATCTTTCATCATTGTTCCTTTATTTTTCTTCCCCTGAATATCTAACATTTAAATAGTATTTTTTATCAAGTTTTACATGATGGATCAAGTAAACATCATAACATTATAAGTACGCGAAGACCAGGCATCACAAGATAATAAATAGTTGATAAAAATTGTGAACATGAAGAAATGCAAACATGTTCCAGACTGCATATTCTGAGATATAGAATATCAGATAATCCAGTCTATTAAACAATAAAGGTCAGCTCTGTTGAAACTATCAAACAATCATCTGTAATTGGATTTAGTAGGTGTCTACGCATTAAGGTAAGAATATGCCATAGAAAGTCTAAGATCGCTGTGCATCTATTTATAAGATATCTTTGGTTAGATCCGTATTCAATGACTGTTAAGACCTAATATCTTGTGAAGTTCAGGTATCATTACATGAATACCACTTTGCTGCTGCAACAGGAAGAAACCCCTGCATTCTTTATGCTCTCAGAAAATATGTAATTTTCTTGATGAATTTCGTAAACAAGAGAGTCGAGAACTGCTATGGATGGAGGACAAAATTGCTAATCTTAAGAGATCACTCACAATGTGACTAACCAAAACTATTTGACTGTCTAAATAACTGTTTGCTAAGCAAAAAATTAAAGTACATACAAAGATAGTAATTTGATACATCAAGCTATACTACATTCTATTTTACCATCATACTGTGTTATTACCTGAAGTGATGAACAAGTCGATAGTTCATTTGGCAGCTCTTCAATCAAATTCTTGGAAAGATCAACTCTTACTACATCTTCCGTCTCCCAAACTGCTGGCGGTACAGTGGTCAATCCTAGACCACTCAAATTTAATTCCTGATCAAGTAGCACATTGATAAAAGAGTAGGATGTACCACAATAAACATATTTCTATCTTTCTAAAGAGAGATTGATGTCTGTTTAACTTAAGGAAGCAACAGGAAGTTGAAAACAAACATTGCTGTCTATGACCGAGTGTATAAGAAATAGTCATTACAACACCAACCATACTAATACCCAAGGTTCTACATTTCAGGTATTGAAACCGTATGGGTCTGCTGTGTCAGCTTACAGACACGTGGTATGTCAGAATGCCAGCATCTATTGCAGTACCAAGAAGGGGGATGGCGAGGAAGGAGGAGAAAAAGAGGAGAGGAGGCAAAGAAGAGCAGGATGAGGAGGCAGACAGGAAGAAGAGGAGGGGCGAAGCATGATTCGCCATGTCGTACCATACCGGCATACCGAGCTCAGCTCGGTATAGTACGAGCGTACCGAGCAGTACACTCTAACATACCGCTCAATATATATATATATATATATAATAATAATAATAATAATAATAAAGTAAAAAAATAAAAAAAGGGAGATGTCCCCAAGACAACATTGCCTCGTTCTCTTCCCGAGAAGCCCACACGGGGAGAAGAAACATCCTCGCGAAGCCTCAGGGAGAAGTCCGCGCGGGGAGAAGAACCGTCGTTTCTTCTCCCCACGAAGCCTCGACGATGTCGTCGAGGCTTCGTGCCCTCATTTCCTCTCGTCAAGGGAGAGTGGCGATGGATCTCCAAATTCTCCCTCTTCTTCCTTCTCCCTTCTCCCTCAGCTGATACTGCTTGACAGCAGGCGGTGACGGTCGAAATTGGGCGAAAATAACCCCAATCGGTGGTACCGCCCAATAGCGAGCAGTCTGCCCGATACGGGCGATACCCATTAGTATTACAGACCTTGATGAGAAGCACTACATACTGTCACAGACAAAGCTATAAATAGGGTGTTTGATAAAATGTTCAAGTATGTCTGTGTTTTTCGATTTTGTTCATGCTTTACACAGCATGTAGAGGGCATGCAGTAGGCTTAGCAGCCCTAATTTGGTGGGCTTCCATAGCTTTTTAGGCTTGTAAACAAAGATTGTGTCATGTAAGCACTTGTGGGGATTTTGGTTTGTAGTGGACCATCTTGGACCTTTTATCATGCGACCATTCAGAGCTTGCGAAATCTATGTTTGTAATTTACATTGGCTATAAAATGTTTCCTAAAATGGTTGCTTGTGGATCCCGCGTGGAACGTTTTCACTAACTCACCTTCTCTTTTGTATGTCCTAATGGACTATAGGAGGTTTCGGGGAGGCTGACTCTTTGCGGCCGAACATGCAAGAGTATCATGCGACTTACGCAAAACCAACTAAGTTCGTGACAATCGTATTAGAGCAGGACAAGCACACATAGAAACACTTGGCATGCAAACGTGGAGGACCTAGCGGGGCTGTGTTGAGAGCAGCCAGCATGCGTGACTGTTTGGAGGAAATAGCCGTTAAGATATAGGGAAATGAGTCGTTCAGAGGAGCGAGCATCCGAGATTGGCATTCAAAGGCACAACCAATCCTTTACATAAAAGGCACCACGAGGACAAGCGAGCTAGGAAGAATGTGTAGTGCACAAAGGTTCTGAGTTCGAGCTACGGCTCGATGTTAGCAACCAAACTTGACGATGCTCAAGGTAAGCGGGGTGCTTGGCAAGGGATGAGGCCATGTAAGGTAGGATGGGTGGCTCAACGATCGAAAGAGTTATGCAAAGCTCGCAGAGGTGAGGAGAATTACTAACTCGAATAATTCGATACTTATGCAAGGGATTGTAACAAAAGTTGTGTAATGTGGACACTTGTGGGGCTCTCGATCTATAGCGGACCATCTTGGACCCTTTGTTGTGTGACCGTTCAGAGCTTGCAAAATTTATGTTTGTAATTTGTATTGGTTATAAAGTATTTTATGAAATTGCTACTTGTGGATTCCGCGAAGAACACTTTCTCTAACCCGTCTTCTCTTTTGTATGTCCTAAGAGACCATAGGAGGTTTCAGGGAGGTTGACCTTTTGCGGATGGACACACCAAGGTGCCGTGCGACTTAGGCAAAACCAGCTAAATTTGTGACAATACTGTCACAGACAAAAATATAAACAATATGTTCGATGTAATGCTCATGGTTGTCCGTGTCTATCGGTTTTTATGCATGCTTTGTACAGCAAGTAACGGGCTTGCAATATGCTTGGCAGCCCTAGTTTAGTTAACTTTTATGACCGACTTCAGCTTATAAATGAGACTCGTGTTATGTGGACACTTGTGGGGACTTCGGTCTGTAATGGACCTTGATCCTTTGTGTGCAACCGTTCGGAGCTTGTAAAGTCTATGTGTGTAATTTATATTGGCTATATAAAGTGTTTGCTAAAGTGGTTACTTGCGGGTCCCGTGGGAAATGCTTCCTCTAACCCATTTTCTCTTTTGTAGGTCTTAAGGGACCATAGAAGGTTTCGGGGAGGCTGAACTTTGCGGACGGACATACAAGGGTGCCGCACGACTTAGGCAAAACCAGCTATGTTCGTGACAGATGGTTTCAAAGTGGGACAAGCACATGTAAAAACACTTGTCATGCAAACGTGGGGGAACTAGCTGGGCTGCATGGAAGGCAGCCAGCACGGGCGATCGTTTAGGAGAAACAAACATGAAAATATAGGGAAAGGAGTCACTCAGAGGAGCGGGCATCCTTGATTGACATTCAGAGGAATGACCAATCCTTTGCTCGAGAGGCACCACGAGGTCAAGCAAGCTAGAAAGAATGTGTAGCGCACAAAGGTTGGGATGGCTGAGTTCGAGCTACGGCTCGACGTTGGCAACCAAACTTGATGGTGCTCAAGGCAAGCGGGGCGCTTGGTAAAAGATGAGACCGTGCAAAGTGGGATGTGTTGCTCAATGACTGAAAGAGTTATGCAAAACTCATAGAGGTGAGGGGAATTGCTAACTCGAAGAATTCGGTACTCATGCAAGGGCTTGTATACGGACGATGGAGTGTTCGTGGCCATCCCAAGGCGATCGGAACTCGGCACCCTGGAGCATTGAAACATTCTTTCGGCATAGAAAGGATACGTCCATAAAAGACTAAAGTGTGCAACAAGTTCAACATGTTGTTAGGCCTTGAAGGGTGCAGCGGGGAGCTGTATTGGCGAAGAGTCGCAATCTAGCAAGCGCATTTGCGGGGGCAGAACAATGCACAGATTGTTCAGTAAGACAGAGTAGTCCAAGGGGATGGTGGTCTCCGAAACTTCTAGAGGGAAGAATGCAAAGAGGAAAGTTGCTCCAACAAGATAGATATCCAGGAGGGATAGACCCTGGTTCTCTAGTAAGAGAATCATGTGCAGCGGACCACACATATTGAGGAAGAGTACCTCAAGACAATATCTCTACAAAGCTCAACGGATCGAGCGAGCAGCGAGGAGTCGTTGCATGATCTCGAATAAAGTAATGCATTGATGGATGTATTGCGAGATCAAGTGGGGAAGCGACCATGACAACATCATACGAAGACACATTTAGAGTCGATGTGAAAATCGAACTTAACGGAGGGCTAACCCACGGAATGGTGGGCGCGAGGGCCACCATCAACCCAATGAAAATCGAGAGGCAGAGCAACTTGGGTGGAACTTGATGAAGTATCCAAGCCGCATGAAGGGAGTCGACGTAGAAGATGAAAACATAGAGCGGAAGCACCGAGCTTTCCTTAGACAGAGGTCAAGGACATGAACTCTTGTAGAGGCAAGAGTGAGATTATGTCATTTCATGGGTTGTTCATTCTGATAGGGCGGACTCATTTTACATGGTGTCAAAGACGAAAGGAGCTTCGAGGCACATGTACCTTATCTCAAAGAAGCATTTGATAAAGGGACTAAGGCAATTCAACTTGCAGAAGCGAAGTTGGGATCAAAAGGCTTTAGCATGAGGCAAGAGGATGCAGAGGCGGGTACTCTTGAAGAATATGTAACAGTGCTGCCATTCGAGTTGTCATGAAGAAAGCGGTACACAACGGAGATTATGCTAGTGGAGGGATAGAGGCCCAAGATCTAGACAATGGTGCACCAATTTCAGTGAAGTCTGAAGACTCCGAGAGCTACTAGACGACGGACTGTCCTACAGCGATGCTTCGTCCGGGTGTGACCCGAGAGTGGGTGGGCGAAGGTGAATTGCCAAAGGAGCGAACACAATCGGAGGTGGCGGAGGCACTACGATGTGCTGGCAGAGACCACACATGGAGAAATCGTAGTCCGAGTTCATTACACAAGAATCTGAATACAATGAAGATGTCACCAGGAGGCGACACGGTACAGCGGACCGTGATAGAATAGTTCGAGGCAATACAACACCTGCAGAAGCATCCCGTGAGGGATATGATCATGTGAAGGTATGATCAGGAGCTACTGGGAGCTTCATTTCGGTGAACAACACAACAGCAACTATGGATTCAAGGAGTGAATGTCATAGCACCGCAGCGACGGGTCTTTCGTGTGTGCGCATCGAATCTTGTATCGGATAAAAGCCTTGGCCATCAGCATATGAGAGCTGTGTACTACCGAGGGAGAATTCTGAGTGCAAGTACCAACGAGTCCCATGGGGGGGGGGGGGGGGTACTTGATCATACGGAGGTATGATTGGAGCGGCTGGAGAGTTGGATCCGAAAGCCTTGGTCATCAGCATATGAGAGTAGTGTACCACCAAGGGCAAATTATGTGTACAAGTACCAGCGAGTCCTATAGGAGGGAAGTTGATCATATAGAGGTATGATCGGAGCGACTGGAGAGTTGGACTGGACTACTTCAGTGCTCACATTCGCTTAAGGGAGCTCGGCAAGTCAGAGGACAAGGTCGAGTAAGCCAACGTTGCTACCAAGGAAGATAAGGAGAATAGAATCGACGCGAGCTCGGTAACAAGATGGCGGAGGACATGCATGAGAGTTACAATCTGTCTTTCCATCGACCAAAGGAAACTACTCAGAGAACACAGGGGTGTTGAAGCAAGCGGTCGAAAGGGGCGAGGAAGCGACGACGAGTCCAGAGAGTCTCAGCTACCCAAAAGCAAAGCGTCAATCAGAAAGGTAAACTCGGAGGAGTGCCACAATGTCGCAGAGGTAGATCTATTGGTCCCTAAGAAAGGGACACGGATGCAAGGCAATGGATAGTAGGGCCATGGGCTTAGCAACACCATGGTACCGCAGAGGCGGGACTTCCGTGAAGTCATCAATCCCTTGCTCTCATGGAGGGAGAGCGTTGGTCATGAAAGGGGCCGAGGAGGTGGAAAATATAGAGGTAAACTCCAAGTACCAGAACAAGGCAGAAGGGCAGAGGCCAAGGAACTTCATAAGACCAGTGTCAATGGGCTTTTCATCAAGATAGCCGAAAGTGGGGGACTTTGGGTTGATGCAGGAGTGCTCGACCAAGGAACTAATTAGGCAGTACATGGTGTTGTACCTATTCTACTCAGAGGAGTAGGCGGCAAAAGGGGCTCAGCTACCCAAAAGCAAAGCGTCAGTCAGAAAGGAGGTGACTCGGAGAAGTGCCGCAGAGGTGGATCTATTGGTCGCTAAAAAAGAGACACAGATACAAGGCAATGGATAGTGGGCCATGGGCTTAGTAGCACCATGGTACCGCAGAGGCGGGACTTCCGTGGAGTCATCAATCCCTTGCTTTCATAGAGGGAGTGTTGGTCGTGAAAGGGGCCGAGGAGGTGGAGAATGCAGAGGCAAACTTCAAGTACCAGGACAAGGCAGAAGGGCAGAGGCCAAGAAACTTCATAAGACCAGTGTCAACGAGCTTCTTATCAAGATAGCCGAAAGTGGGGCACTTCGAGTTGATGGCAAAGATGATGGAGAAGACAGTACAATCCCAAAGACGACCAAAACTATCAAAGACTTACTCCAAGTTGGGGTAAAATTTTGCTCTTTTTGGGCAAAACTTCTTGCATTCCGGAAGTTCAATGGCAGAGAAAAGAAGAATCATAGTAGCTAACTCAACGCAAGGAGTGCAAACACTTCGGGTGCTTCGGAAGTGTAAGCAAAGAGCGGGCGAAGACTAGTAACCAGCTTAATGCATGAAGTACAACCTCGAGGAGGCGAATGAAGTCGAGTAACTTTGTCTTCTCAACTCCTAAGAGAATGGGTGAAATCGAGTATCCCAGCTCTCTTATTTATCTAGCAGAGGAGCTATGCACAAGTTCAAAGAACCTTCGAAGAAACCTAATGGAAGACAATAGTTGTCAAATCCTCACCATTGGTGATCGATGCTTCTGAGAGTAGATTGTCTGCTTCATCTTCTAACAGAATATCAATCGAAAGCGGAAGTGATGCGAACCTACTTGGAAGTGACAACTAAAACGAAGAAGAATTAATGAGCAAATTTTTGTGAAGGAAGGACCTCAAAAACTTCAAAGTCTGCGAGATGATGCTCGTTAAAGCTCCAACAAGCATCCATCCAGTTTAAGCGGTATGAGACGTTTGAGATATTGGCGCAAAACAAGAAAGGTCTTTTCCTTTATCAAAAGGATCCGCAAGAATCAATAAGGATCAGCACAACTCAGCCGACCCCACACCAGAGTTAGTCATTGATGAGTTGAAACAGCATGACGGATCAGAGTTCGACTACTCAACAACAGCGACAGAGAGCAGTTGTGAGCCAAGAGGCGTGTTACAGCAAAGCAGAAGATTAAAGATTCAACAAAAGGCAAGGAGACTCACGCTTTTCCAAAATCTTTACTTTCTATTATGAATCCAATAATAGAAATCTTATAAGGAATTTGAGTCATTTTCTATTGATCTATTGAATAACATAGAGTTATGCATAGATAAGGAACAAAAAAAGAAGAAAAGAATTATGTAGCATTTCGGTACCGATCGAGACTGCGTTGTTGTGCCAGAGGAAGGATAGCTATACCGATTCGGTATACTTGAAATAAACCTTTGGTACAAAATTGACGATCTCACAAAGATGCAATATCAGTAGTTTTCTATTTACTGATCCCATCTTTCAAGGAATCGATTCCCTTTTTTGAATGTACAAAAATTTGTGGAGCTCAGAATGTCTAGAAGCACGGGAGAACGTTCTTTTGCTGATATTATTACCAGTATTCGATACTGGGTCATTCATAGCATTACTATACCTTCCCTATTCATTGCGGGTTGGTTATTCGTCAGTACGGGTTTAGCTTACGACGTGTTTGGAAGTCCTCGACCAAACGAGTATTTCACAGAGAGCCGACAGGGTATTCCATTGATAACCGACCGTTTTGATTCTTTGGAACAACTCGATGAATTTAGTAAACCCTTTTAGGAGGCCCCCAATGACCATAGATCGAACCTATCTAATTGTTACAGTGTGATGGTTGGCTGTTCACGGACTAGTTGTACCTAGATGTAGCATCTGCAACGGCTTCAACGAGGACGTCGAAGGAATAAGTGGGGGAGAATGTCACGGACAAAAATATAAACAAGGTGTTCGATGTAATGCTCATGCTTATTCGTGTCTATCGGTTTTTGTACATGCTTTGTACAACAAGTAACAGGCTTGCAGTAGGCTTGACAACCCTAGTTTGGTTAGCTTTTATGGTCAGTTTCGGCTTATAAATGAGAGTCGTGTCATGTGAACACTTGGAGGGACCTCGATCTGTAATGGACCTTGATCCTTTGTGTGCAACCGTTCGGAGCTTGTAAAATCTATATGTGTAATTTGTATTGGCTATATAAAGTGTTTGCTAAAGTGGTTGCTTGTGAATCCCGTGGGAAATGCTTCCTCTAACAAGTTTTCTCTTTTGTAGGTCCTAAGGGACCCTAGGAGGTTTCGGGGAGGCTGACCTTTGCGGACGGACAAGCAAGGGTGTCGCACGACTTAGGCAAAACCAGCTAAGTTTGTGACAGAGTGGTGAACCAAATTGGTAGAATAGAGATTTGATTCCTTGAGCTTAATAGATGTTACATGCTATAGTACCAAAGGCATCTTGATCTTAGCTTTAGTAACAATAAGAAATTTTAGTTTCACTCAACTCTATGGGCAAATTAATCAACTAAGAAAGCAATTGTAACAGATATACAAGCTCTACCTTTGAAGACAAAGATAATCGAGTTGCTCTGGCAATTTGATCATCCTTCATAGTTTTAGTCCCGGACCCAGATTCTACACAACACAACCATATGTTTAACCATAATGGTAAAGAAAATAAGAATAAAATATAATCATCACTGTAAACATTACATGTACTACGAAAGAATATGCAAAAATTACAATTGTTAAGAAATTGAACTCAGAGACATTCAAGATGAAGAAGAACTAGCATTTAAAAGTCATCAACTTTGCATGAGAAACTGGCATTACCTTCACCAGAACAAAGCCGACTTCGAAGATACTTCAACAAAGTTGGTGTGGGTCCAAACACTAATGAGCTAGCAAGATAAACTCAGAATAAAACATATTGCATAAATAAAAAGTAATGTGATAAACAACAAAAGCCGAATGGTTGACACCTTCGAAGAGTTCTTATCGGATTCCCAGTCAGCAATAGCTTTCTTAGAGAAGTCATTGTACCTAAACATAATTTAAAAATTTAAGTCAATCCGACTAATTATCATGAAGCAGTAGAGATTGTACACCTAGAGATAAAGTTTGATTACATATAAAAGTTTGGATCATAACCATAATCATTATTTCATCAACAAAGAATGTGTCCATGGCAGTATACTGTAAGCTCAGCAAAGTGAAGAAATTGCTAATTATTATCATATCATTGTTAGAAGGTACAATATTGCATCTCTTATAGCTAAACATGTGTACAAAGGTACTTCCTCTCCACAAAATGAGAAAGTGTTCAACTTAACTAAAACATGGAGAAGAATGGAAAGATAAAGGCAGAATAAGAGGACAAGAGGAGGAAAAAAGACAAAGAAAAGGGATGGACTAGTCCTGAGAGAGAAGGGAGAGAAGTTAGGACAGTGGAAAAGAGAAGGATGAAGATGAAACATGCAACTCCATAACATTTTGCAATTATGAAAAAAGAGGCATTTTCATCATTAAAAGTTTTGATGGTTTGTTAAAGGGAATATTTACTAGAATACTCCCTTTATGAACTAATGTTAACCATAATGGGAAAGTTAATTATGTCTCAAACTACAGGATGTCAGATGTGATTATTGATAAATGAGGGTGTAGATTATAGTATTGCCAAAACACAGGATGTGAAATGAAAATTTCACCAAATATAAGCAACAAACTTGGTGTTACTTGTAGCATCAGAGTAACACTTTCATGATCTCTCACTATGCTTATATATGCTGGGCTAATCATCTATTGCAACTATAACATATTTGCAGACTTCACACACAGATATTATTATTTATTTAAAACAGAATCATGTAACTAAAGCACTTTATGCTTGGAATAGCAAGTTTAAAGCAACAGCTTACTCAAAGCAAAAGAGCCGAACACCAATAACAACTGAAATATGTTAACCATACCAATCTCAGCTGGCAAGCCAGACAATGAGTTATTGGATAGATCTAGGACAGAGAGTCGCAAATTGCAGGCTTCCACAGGATACTCCTTTAGCTAAAAAGAGTGAAAAAAAATACATCAGTGACATGTTGAATATTATTATTAGTATAATGTCTATGGAATTTACAATATCAATTCGAAATGAGCATGTCTACCAAAAGGAAAAGCAAAACATAGATTTTTATAGTTTTCCCAATAAATTTCCTTTCAACTAAGTAAAATGTCATTGATATGTAGGTATTGCATGTGAAAAACTGTTCAATCTGGAAGGTACAAGGCCAGGATAATGTCGGCGAGGGTACATGCCGATATAGTGCAAAGCTGGTACAAAACTCATCCCAATCTACACATACTAACCTAGCTTTATTGACAAGAAGGCATGCCACAAATGTAAGTCTTGGTATGGTTTGATACTCAGCAGGCATAGTTTTGTGTACAATAGGACTGATCCCTTTATAGAATTAAGAAAAGGACAAAATAGAACAGTGACTGTTGTGACACCAACAGTATAAAGTTATAAACATGTAGAGTCATCATTAATATGTATAAAGAAAAAAAATTAAAATTGCAATTTTAGAAAGTACTTTATACTCTTGTAGCCTTGCCATCAGTTAATTAATTCCGTGACTTTGGGTGCCAAGTTGAACTAACGATTCTAGCAATACCCAGTCTATGATAATGCAGAAGGGTGAACAAAAGAAACAGAACTTGTATTATTTGAGTAACAAACGAACTTCAGAAAAAACATATCAAACAACAAAAGAGGTTTTAGACTAGGGCTTTCTAATCTTTATAGTTTGGTCCCAAACAACAGAATCTGGCAGTCTGAATTTAAAATATAAAGGAGCAACAAAAGGCGGATCCATCCCATAGTTCAGCACTCAATTTTTATAGATTGGTCCAGATCAGTTCAGTAATATATCTAGTTAGTGCAGTGTAAAACCTCTTTAGTTATGCTATATAGTATATTTTCCAAAGTAAACTCTGTTTTGTGTCTCATTTCAGCTAAAACATGCTAAAATTTAAATTCTTAGATCAAATAATTAGTACTTCATGCAGCTCATAACATGAAAAAGAGAAGTACACAGATAGGTGAAAGAAGTTAAGCTAATGATGAATTTCTCCAAGAATTCTTCTAAAAGGTATACCTTGCAAGATAGAGCATGCATACACCTTTCAATGTGCAGTTGAGGATTGGTTTGGAAAGCTTAGACCCATGCTGGTCACTTAGTTAAGATAAGATGGTTTGGCATCTTCTCATTTTTAGTCAAAAGACCTTTACTTTATTGCTTATATACACCTAAAAAAGAGAACTGGCAGACAGCAACATTAAGCTTCGAGTTTTGCTTATTGCAAACATCTGCATTGCCAAGGACCAGGTGTTTAACCAATCATCAACTATTTGAACAGAAGTCTCAGCTATACAGCATAGTGACAATGAAGGCCTAGATTGGGTAGTGCCGAATCTAGTGATTTATTTTCTTTCCCAGCTATCTTAATATTTTTCAGCTTTGTTTCCAATTTTCTGCAATGAATCCTGCATAACCCTTTGGACTTTGTGCTTCCATTTTATTTCTTTTAGTTCATTTAGTTTCCTTAACAAATCTAAATTTGCCAAAACCTATAGCTTAGGTTCTTAATCACATTCAAATCCTGATTCTTTAGGGTGTTTCCTCTAACAATAACTCAAAATCGAGGTGGAGAAGAAACTTCCCAGAACTATCAACAGAAAACTGTCACAAAAAAGACTAACACTATTTGCAATAATAGTAGAAAAATAAATCGGTTCTGCAAACTATAAGTTAATTTGTTCACCTGGTTCGAATGAAGATCTAAAGTCCCTAAACGAGAAAGTGCACCGATCTCTGGTGGCAAAGATGATAGTAAATTGGTTCTGCAATTTAAGGAAATAAACAAGCATGAAACAATAAGGACTGAAGAATAGATTTTTTAAGGAAGACGTTATGAGTACATAATGAATTTGCAAACTGGACCCACCCCATATAAAACTCAGCAAGCGAAGAGCAACCCATAATGGAAGACGGAATTGATGATATTTCTAGAGATATAAACATATACAAAGGAGGCATCAGAAAGCTGCAACAGAAAGTACAAAAATGCTCTGACTAAACATACATAGTTATCAAGAGACTGGAAGACGTCACTCACTATTTTGATGAAAGTCCAGTCGGATAAGTTTTACAAGGAGACCTATGCTCCCTGGAATGCTGGTGAGAAGATTTCTTGCTGTAGGAAGACCAAAAGAAGAAACTTAGCACACTAAAGGAAATGTTCAAGCAGGATCCAGAAAATTGGATGGGAAACAAGAAAAGTTCAACATAAAACATAATAGCTGATTAAATGCTACATACCAGCATTGATTTCTGTCAGCAGAGTCCATGACATCAGCATCTTCTCAGTGAAAGATGTAAGCTTGTTTCCCTGAGATATCATCAGAACTAACAGATTTTAGCTGCTATCTGAATGTGGATGAAAGCTACTCCCTAAAAGCCTGAAGAACTGCAACAATTTTACCTCAACATCCAGTTTAATCAACTTGGAACAGTTGGCAAGTTCATCTGGCAATTTCGTCAAGCAGTTATTTGATGCCTAAAGATCATGTGAAAGAACACAAGATGTGAAAACGAGATAAAGATCACCATATAAATATCTAGTTATAATATGGCTAATGAATAAAATAGTTCAAAACTATACTTTGTTTTGTAAAGTTGCTACTTTCCCCTCTTCATCTACATCCAAGACAAGGAATGAAAGAGAAAAGAAGCATGTAATACACCCGATACTGTAATACCTTAAGTTCTGACAAATCTAAGCACCTTCCAAGACTGGAGGGGAGTTCTTTAAGTTGGTTACTTGAACAGTCTAGCCTGCAGGGATGGAACATATGTGAATTCCACTATGCTGAGATTGTCTGATTTTTATATCTCAAAATAACCTGACCATTGCTGGCCCTATATTTGAGAGTTAATATCATTCTAAAGTGTTTAACTTATTCATAGACTGTCAATGACTTAAGCTGGATAATTGTAGTGTAATGTTAAGAATGACTCTGGGATACTCGGCCAAAATGAAGATTTCAAAGATAGACCAATTTATCATAACATATGCACTCTATCTCAACAAGAGTCCAATTCACCAAGAAGAACAATGCATCTGTTAAAACTGAAGTAATAGTTGATATCTATATATATAATATATTTGGACGATCAGTTCTCAACTTGATTCTCATGAACCAATGTCCAGACAAAATTGCCCGATATGCTATCTGCATCTTGCAAATGTTTCTACTGAACAGGAGTGTTTCAATTTTTTTCTAAGAAAATGAATTATGTCTACAGAAACTGTGCATTTTTTAAGTTTTGATTTCCCCAGAATTGGTATCAACTGAAAGAATTGTTACTTCAACTCAACTTGGTGCACTTCACATAACATACTTGAAACAAAATTTTTGAGAGGAAAGCATCAAATGCTCAAATAATGTAATATTAGAATATAAAGAAAAAGCTTGTCGATCATCTTAGTTCTTAAAGTCAGACTTACTAATTTGCTTTAATAAAATGATTCATCACCTTTTGGTGCATTCATGCTATTGCATCATCACATAACTAGAATTAGCGCATGCCAATTTAGACGATGTGTTATGGTACATCAACTCAAAGTGAGAATATATAGCAGTTAATAAGTTCTCTAGGTTAGGTTAATTAATGCTTGCAGTCATGGTATAAAATATACAGTTCTTAGTTATCATGAGTTTATTATGATAATTAGATATTCATAAATATTCCCACCACCAAGTGATGTATGCCCTTCGGGTTATGACAGTCTTTATGCTTTACAGAGGATGATTTACATGGAAGTATCTTCAGTACTGATGTGGCAAAAATATATACTAGAAGATGATTTAGTGTTACACTTAATTCTTATTTCGTAAATCCTTACTAATCTTGCATAAAGGCGAAAGGGCCTACTTGACCAAAGAAGTCACTGAGCCGATCTCTTCAGGAATGCTTGTTATCAAGTTAAATGACACATCCAGTGCCTTCAACAAAGGAAGCCTGATTAACAAGGAATAACATGTAGCCATAAATAAACTGTGTTTATTAATAACTAAAAGACAACAAAAGTATAACTTTACATACTCTCCTATAGCTATCGGAAGCGAAGATAGTTTATTGTGACTGACATTTAAGACAGTCAGCATATTCAAAGTTTTCAAATCCTCGTTCAGCACCTCAAGGTTGTTATGAGCCAAAATCAGCTTTTGCAATTCCACAGCCTGTAAAAAAAAATATAAGAGTGAGTTCCTGCTAGAATCAAATGCAGCTTTGGCTCTCCCACTCAGAATCAGAGAAGAGAGAAGTTTACCTCCCACCAATTGTCATCCTCCCCTTGCGAATCCAAGTTTCTATAAACCTCCTCAGGCACCTCCCTACCATATTTTAGAACGGTTAAAAAGAAATAAAATCATGATGGGATGTTATTAAAAATCCAACCAAACAATACAAACGGCGCCTTTCTGATTGCAAAGAGCGGAAACAGGATTAAAAGTGATGATCGAATGAAATTGAAGGATCTGAAGAAAAATGGATCAGATCTAGTTATATACAAAGACAAAATTTCTCATTATATCGAATAGACACTGCTCAGCAGCAGGAAGATCCTGCAACGCCCAAATCAGAATGAATTGCTAGCTGAAATTACGGCATCAAGGGAGAGGAACCAGTTACTTGAGTGAGCGATTGGAGAGATTAAGCGATCCGGACGACCGTGCGGCTTTGATGACGCGTTCCATTGTTTCTTGCCTCGGTTCCTCCTCACCTCTCCGTCTCCATCGCGCCTTCCCGTCTCAGATCTCTGATTCCTTTCGTTCAACAAAAGCCTCGATCCAAACACCCGCCGGTGACCGATAAGCCTGTGGGTCGAGGGGCGCACTTGAGTTTACAGGGTCTCCAGCGCGGGTCGGCAGGCACTGATGACCCGTGTATCGTAACATACAAAAGATCCATGCCGTTGATCAAGCCGTTGCAGTCTTGATGAATGATAGGTTTTTATGAATCAATCATGGACCGTCGTAGACTTTGGAGGTTCTTTATCCAATATTTTTTTTATTAGCTTTGGTTCTTTTTTATATTATTCAGGACTATTATCCGAAAATATCGTCTTTTTTTTTTGTCTTTTTTGGCTGATAACCTCTTTTTTAAAAAATTTCAAAAATATCCCTCAAAAACTATTATGTATTTTTCCCTAAATTCAAAATTGTTTTTGTCCAAATTATATAGTGTTTTAAAAACATTGTATAGTAATTTTGTTCTAAAAACACTATATAGTGTTTTTGTTTTAATAATACTGTATAGTGTTCTCAAAACAAAAATACTTTATAGTGTTTTTAAAACACTATATAGTGTTTTTTATGGATTAAAAAACACAGGAAATAACTAAAGGAAAATGTTTTTTTTTATTTGGACGATAAAAGAGAAAAGCTTTTTGAAGAGGCATTTTTGGAAGATGAAAAATAGGGGAGTCACTGTTTAAAATTTTTGAAAATGGATATCATCCGAAAAAAGTTATAAAACATATATTTTCTCAAGCAATTGCCCTATTATTTACATACCATTAAGCTAAATGACTAAATTTTGAGACTTCTCTTTTCTTTCCCGTTCTTTTATATATGTTTATTCTTAATTCGCTGGTGGCTTTTAAGTGCATCTAGCTATATATTTATATTTTTAATATGTATTTGAAGAAAAAGACTTGAGTGCATATGCAATTGTAAAATGCTTTAAGTGTTTGAGAAATATTACATGAAAACTAAATTTTAAATGTAAGTTAATATACTTGTTATTTAGTAAAATTATATTTCAAGAGTATATCCTATATTATATGATAAATTTACTCTTCTAACACTTTTAATATTTGCTATCAATTTTTTAATATTTTTTAAAAAATATTTAAAAGTAAAAAATATATATTACTTAAATAAAAAATATATGTAATCTTATAAAAAAATTGTAGGGTTCAGACAAATAATTTTTGAAAATAAAAAACCGAGAGAATGAATTGGAGAAATCAGGAGAAGGGGAGATTAAATGAGGGTTTAGGGTTTCATTATATATTGATAATTTCGCAATTTTAAATAATATTATATGGTATGTTAAAATAAAAAATTATTAACATCTTGACAAATGTTAAAATGTTAATGTTGCCTTAAGGTAACATCAAAATTTGATTATTTGAAATACAACATTCAGAACAGATATAATTTAAAAAATATCAAATATTAATTTATATTTGAAATATGTGCATATTTTAAATATGTTTGCAAATATACCTTTTAAGATTTTATTTTTTTACCATAAAATGGTAATGATATATCAAAGAATTTTTTAATGTTTTTATTATGTTTACTATACATTTCTTATCGATGTTTATTTAAATACAATTTTTTGTATTAATTGCTTGTCCAAAATGCACAATAAAGCATGATACTATAAATAATTTTTTTATGTTGTTATGTGCTAAGATATTGCATGCACAGGTAATCTGTTTCTTCCGTTGACTGCTTTATCAATCAGGTCAGACGTCAGAAACGTTGGAAAGCAATTCTGCCAGTTTACGTTATTCACACATGCACGTACCTTGTCTTTTAAAATAGGTTGGAAAAGGACTGCATGTGGGTCCCACGGAATCTCCAACCACAATTTTGGTAGGCAGCGTTGGTATGTTGAACTAGGGCAGAAAAGTAATGCCTTTTATATGTCCGATAGGCCTCCGTTAACTGGGCTGACATGGGCCACCAAGTCCACCCAAAAAAACACGCGAAGGATTCACGCCGTTAAGATCCGAAAGAACGGCTCGTATCGGTCCAATGACATGGCTCTAAGCTATTGGCCAATTTTCAAACGTGTCGAGTTATTAGTGGTCAATGTTTGCGTAACGTTAGAAGCCAAAAGACGTGTCGAGTTGTTAGTGGCACACATAGCTCTCTGTATTGGTTTACCGTCTGACATGGCAAGTTCCTGATGGTCCACGTCATCGTGATGAGATGTTCTGCACATCCCTAATGACCGAAAACGGATTCAAATCGCCATACCAAACCCACTATAAATCAAGCTTGAATCGCCTCAGAGCCCTCGCAATCTCTCGAGAGCGAAAACTTATCGAAGAGGCGAGAGGGTGGTGATCGAGGGTTAAAAGGGAGATCGAGATTTGCTGGTGTTCGGCGGAGAGGAAGGTCCAAAGGGGAGCGGCAGTGATCGCTGTGGAATACCGGATCCCTGATACCGTTCGGTCTCTTGCTCGCCGGTGCGTTCTTCTGATCTGTTCTTCGCTTCCTCGTTTTTACTTAGTATGTTGCTTCGATCTCGATCTCTGAGACGCAGTGCTGGTGAATGGATGCTGGTTATTGCTTGCTCCAGTACTCTAGATCGATCTAGTATCTAATCTTAATGGAAGATCTACCGCGAGAAAAAGCTTCTTTGAATGCTTGGAATTGCCTCCTGTCGTACTTCTTGAAATGAATCTAGTAAAACTAGCAAAAAATGTTCTAAATGTCATTGGTTCATTTTTGCTTTGATGAACGTTGAGGCTAATAACACTACACTGCATATGGCATGTATGAGCACAAATTTAACTTGTGTTTCTTGCTAAGCGTATTATTTATTATTTGTTTAAAACAAGAACCAAAGATTGCTATAAGCTGATCCAAAGAGAATCTTACATAGCAATGATATGTTTCAAGGTTTTCCTTTGGAAACACATGATAACTACTACATTTCCCCCTGCTGTTGTAGTTTCAGTTGTTTTGCTAGTGACCTGTTTTCATTTCAGCGAACAATCTATTTTGTATTTGGAATTTCTACGGTTTAGATTATGTAATTGAAACAAACAGACTTTAGGGACATGTTCTGGTTGATATGACCAATTGCATGTTCATACAACACTTACTGCATAGCGCACACACTTGTCATCGTGACTATAGTTCAGATTGTTTTCCTGTACATCGGTGATTCCTCCAGTTAATGATAATACTACTTGTTTGTTTAAGAAGCTACTACGTCGTTTGCACTTAGGGTAACCGGAATTTACATAGATATTTTGTTGCATTTTTTACGTCCATGTCTCAACAAGAAAGCAAAAAAAGGGAGTCTTGAGGAAAAATTGCTTCTACATATCCTGATGGTAAGAACATCTTTATCGTTATATCACTGGGTTCTGCTTTTGAAGTGTTCCTTGAACAGTAGTTTGGTCTTTTATGCAATATTCTAGTGGATACATAAGTTATGCCAGTCATCTCCTTCAAATCGTCCGTTGGTTTCTTCCAAAGCTTAGCATACTTCAAATCCCGCGCTCAGCATTTCTATAGTCCAATTGTCAGCCATTCATGTCCGTGGACATCAACATGAAGCAGAAGACTCTTCCTTAATTTGAAATATTTTGAAATATATTTTTTTCTCAAAGATTCATGTGTTTTTAGGGAATCTATTATTCATTAAATGAAAAAATAAATAAATCTTTTAACTTCACAAATGCAATAATAATATAATCAAATTTTAGAATTAAATTTTTCAAAACATTTTTAACAATGATGTGATCGTAAAAATACTCACTTGAAGTATTAATTAAACTTGCTTTGAGATTGTAGCTACTGTAAATCTTGATAAAATTATCTTGTGTATAGCTTATTGAATGATATTAACAATGACTTTTTGATTCTCCCTTAGTTTAATTTTTTCATCTAATCTACATATCCATTATCTATTAAGTCTCAAAATTCTTGAAACTTGAAAATAATTTTTATCTTGATACTTAAAAATTCATAGCATTTACTTGAGAAGATAGAAATAAGTGATTGGGTCATAAAATTACTAGTAGAAGATATAATGTCTATTTCAAAATAAACTTAGCCCTGATATCACAAATATTGAGGATGAAAGAGCAAAGAAATAATAAGAACAGAATACTACTATACAATTGAAAGAAAAAATTTTCAATCGAGAAAACTAAAATAGTATTAAACAAGAGATAAAATTAAAAACACTTATAAAATATTCCTAACTGTATATAGCTTTGCTTCATAAACCATAATCCTATATCTTAATGGTGACTATCTCGTCATCTCTTGTCATCCATAATTAAGTTAAGTATAGGAAACTACTCATATGAAATTATTTTTTTAATCACTTAAATAAAATTATTTAAAATATGATTAAAACTGATAGCAAATAAGATTTTCCTAATTGCATGAGATAATCTCGCTGATTAGTTGAGGGAAATCTTCTCCTCAAACTTATATAAATAGAGATTGTATGCATAAACTTTTCTTGTGCTTTGTAATTACGTTTTATTTTATGATGGTATTAGGAACATCTCTCTTTAAGAGAGATGACCTCCTACTTTACTGTCCAACTATAGTCATCTCTTTTTTCTATGTCGACCATTGCGCTGTTGACCCTAGAGCCCATGCCATGAGCACGAACTCAAGGCCTTGGTCAACTATGGTGGCCACTACGACACTATCAATAGTTGTGATGTCTTTACTACCTTAAACAAAAGTCATGACCTCAACATCGCCCTCTAATACATCAGCCCTGGTCACCTATCTAAGAGGGATGAGGCGACTCTCTGCTTTCGCCATCTTGTCACGGACAAAAATATAAAGAGGGTGTTCAATGTAATGTTCATGCATGTCTGTGTGTTTTAGGTTTTATTTATATTTTATATAGCAAGTAGTGGGTTAGCAATAAGCTTGGCAGCTTTAGTTTGGTTAGCTTTTGTGGCCGATTTCGGCTTGTAAATGAGAGTTATCATGTGAACACTTGTGGGACGTCGGTCTATAATGGACCATGATCATTTGTGTGTGACGGTTCAGAGTTTGTAAAATCTATGGTTGTAATTTACATCGGCTATATAAAGTGTTTGTTGAAATGATTGCTTGTAGATCCCATGGGAAACACTTTTTCTAACCCGTTTTCTCTTTTGTAGGTCCTAAGGGACCATAGGAGGTTTCAGGGTGGTTGACATTTATGGATAGACACACGATGATGCTGCACTATTTAGACAAAACTAACTAAGTTTGTGACATTTGGTATCAGAGCGGGACAAACACACATAAAACACTTGTCATACAAACATGGAGGACCTAGCTGGGCTGCGTGGATGGCAGCTAGCACGCATAATCATTAGGGAAAATGAACATTGAGATGTAAGGAAATGAGTCGCTCAAAGGAGCGGGCATCCAAGATTGACATTCAGAAAAATATCCAACCCTTTGCGCAAGAGGCACCACAAGGACAAGCAAGATGCTTAGTAAAATGATGAGACCATATAAAGTGAGATATGTTGCATATCGACCAAAAGAGTTGTGCAAAGCTCACAGAGGTGAGGTGCTAACTCGAAGAACTCAGTACTCATACAAGGGCTTGTATATGGAGATAAAATGTTTATGGTCATCCCGAGGCGACTGAAACTCTGCACCATGGAGCATTAGAACTTTCTCTTCGGCATAGGAAGGATACGTCCGTAAGAGGCTGAAGTGTGTAACAAGTTCAGCATATTACTAGGCCTTGGAGTGTGAAGTTGGGGCTATATTGGCGAAGAGTCACAATCTAGCAAGTGTCTTTGCGATGATAGAATAATGCACAGTTTGTTCAGCAAGACAGAGTAGTCCAAGGGGATGGTAATCTCCGACACTTCCAAAAGGAAGGATGCAAAGAGGAATGTTGCTTCAACAGGATAGATATCCAGGAGGGATAAGTCTTAGTTTTCCAGAGGGAGAGTCATGTGCAGTGGACTGCACATGTTGAGAAGGAGTACCTCAAGATAATATTTCCACAAAGCACAACGGATAGAGCGAGCGAGGAGGAGTTGTCATATGATATTGCATGAGGTAATGCATTGGTAGATGCATTGCAAAATCAAGTGGGGGAGCAACCATGACAACATCAAATGAAGGCACACTTAGAGCTTATGTGAAAATTAGACTCAACAAAGGGCTGACCCGTCGAATGGTGGGCACGAGAGCCACCATCAATTCAATGTAAATCGGGGGGCGGAGCAACTTGGGTGTAACTTGGCAAAGTATCTAAGCCACAAGAAGGGAGTCGACGTAGAAGATGAAATATAGAGCAGAGGCACGAAGCTTTCCTTGGACAGAGGTCAATGACATGAACTCTTGCAGAGGCAAGAGCGGGATCATGTCATTCCATGGGTTTTTTATTTTGATAGTGGACTCATTATGCATGGTGCCAAAAATGAAGGGAGCTTCGAGGCACAAGCACCTTGTCTTAGAGATACATTTGACAGAGAAAGTAAGGTGATTCAACTTGCAGAGGGGAAGTTGAGATCAGAAGGCCTTAGCACGGGGCAAGAGGACATGAAGGTGGGCACTCTTGAAGAATATTCTACTGTGCTACGAAATGTTATGAAAAAAGTGGTGCACAGTGGAGATTATGCTGGTGGGGGGTAGAAGCTCAGGATCCAGACAATGGTGTACCAATTTTAGTGAAGTCTATGTACTTTGAGAGCTGTTAGGCGATGGACTGTCTTAGACCGATGCTTCGTCCGAGTATGACTCGAAAATGGGTGTACGAAGGCCAATTACCAAAGGAGCGAACCCAATCAGAGGTGGCGGAGGCCTTGCAATGTGCTGGTAGAGGCCACACATGAAAAGATCGTAGTCCGAGTTTATCACACAAGAATCTGAATGCAATGGTGATATCACTAGGAGACGACATTATGCAACAGATCGTGGTGGAATAGTTTGAGGCAATACAACACACACAGTAGAAGTCCCGTGAGGGACTTGATCATGCGGAGGTATGATCAGGAGTTATTAGGAGATCCACTTTAGTGAACAACACAACGACGATAAGGGTTATGGATTTAGGGAGTAAATGTCATGGTACCATAGAGGCGGTTCTTCCGTATGTACGTATCGAGTCTTTCATTAGATGAAGGCCTTAGACATCAGCATATTGGGACTGTATACCACCAAGGGAGAATTCTGAGTGTAAGTACCAGTGAGTCTCATGGGGAGACTTGATTATACGGAGGTATGATCGAAACGATTGGAGAGTTGAACTGCTCCAGTACTTATATTCGCTTAAGGGAGCCCGACAAGTCAGAGGATAAGGTCGAGTAAGTGAATGTTGCTATCAAGGAAGCTAAGGAGAACATAATCAATGTGAGCCCTACAACAATATGGTGGAGGTCATGCATGGAAGTTGCAGTCTGTCTTTCCATCGACCAAGGAAACTACTTGGAGAACACAATGGTGTTGAAGCAGACGATCGAAGTGGATGAGAAATCAATGACGAGTCTAGAGGGGCTCAGCTACCCAAAAGCTAAGTGTCGGTCGGAATGGAGGTGGACTCGGAAGAGTGTCACAATGCCGTAGAGATGGATGTACCGATCGTGAAGAAAGGGACGTAGATGCGAGGCAACAGATAGTAGTGCCATGAGCTTGGCAGCACCATGGTACTGCAAAGGTGGGACTTTCATGGAGTTATCGATCTCTTGCTCTCATGGAGGGAGAACATTAGTCGTGAAAGGGGCCGAGGAGGTGAGGAATGCAGAGGCAAGCTCCAAGTACCAAGACAAGGCTAAAGGGCAGAGGCCAAGGAACTTCATACAACCGGTGTCAACGAGCTTCTCATCAAGATAGCCGAAAGTGGGCCATTTCGGGTTAATGTAGGAGTGCTCGACCAAGGAAAGAAGTAGGCAATACATGATGTTGTATCTTTTATACTCAGAGGAGTAGGCGGTAAAGATGATGGAGAAGATGGTACAATCCCAAAGACGACCAAAACTATCAAAGACTTGCTCCAAGTTGGGGTGAAAGTTTGCTATTTTTAAGCAAAACTTCTTATATTCCAGAAGTTCCATGACAGAGAAAAGGTGAATTACAGTAGCTAACTTAACGCAAGGAGTGCAAACACTTCGGGTGCTTCGGAAGTGTGAGCAAAGAGCGGGCAAAGATTAGTAACTAGCTTTATGCATGAAGTATAACTTCGAGGAGACAGGCGAAGTTAAGTAACTTTGCCTTCTCAACTCTTAAGAATGGGTAAAATCGAGTACCCTAGTTTTCTTATTTATCCAGCAGAGCAGCTCTGCACAAGTTCAAAGACCCTTCGAAGAACAAAAGATAATAGTTGTCAAATCCTCATCGTTAGTAATCAGTGCTACTGAGAGTAGATTGTCCACTTTATTTCCCAACTGAATGTCAATCGAAAATGGAAGTGACATAAATTGTTGAAGAAGAATCGATGAGCAAATTTTATGAAGGAAGTACCTCAAACTTTAAAATCTGCAAGATGATACTCGTTAAAGCTCTTACATGCATCCACCCAATTTAAGCGGCATGAGACATTTCAGATACTAACGCAAACAAGAAAGGTATTTTCCTTTATCAAGAGGATCCACAGGAATCAACAAGGATCAACATAACTCAGTCGACCCCATACTAAAGTCAATTATTGGTGAGTTGAAGCAGCATGACAGATCAAAGTTTGATTACTCAACAATAACGACGGAGAGCAGCCGGGAGCCAAGAGGCGTATTGCAGCTAGAGCAAAAGATTGAAGATTCAGTAAAAGACGAGGAGATACAATGTGTGCAGCAGCTTCAACGAGCACGTCGAAGGAATAAGTGAGGGAGAATATCACCGACAAAAATATAAACAGAGTGCTCGATATAATGCTCATGTATCTCCATGTCTTTCAAGTTTTATTCATACTTTATACAATAATTAACGAGCTAGCAGTAAGCTTGGTAGCCCTAGTTTAGTTAGCTTTTGTGACTGATTTCAGCTTATAAATAAGAGTTGTGTCATGTGGACACTTGTGGGGATGTCAGTCTGTAACGGATCATGATCCTTTGTGTGCGACCATTTAGAGTTTGTAAAGTCCATGGTTGTAATTTGCATTGACTATATAAAATATTTGCTGAAATGGTTGCTTGTGGATCCCATGGGAAACAATTTCTCTAACTCATTTTCTCTTTTGTAGGTCCTAAGAGACCATAGGAGGTTTCAGGAAGTCCGGCCTTTGCGGATGGACAGGCGATGCTGCTGCATAACTTAGGCAAAACCAGCTAAGTTTGTGACACTTTGGTCTAAGGCGTTGTTCACCTATCTCCACTATCGGCTTTTCCCTTCCTCCCTCGACGCTCTTGCTCTAGTAGAGGGGTGCTTCTCCTCCTCAATGCTAGGCACACTGCTTGCCCTCACACCGCCATATGTTCGTGTGGGTTACCTACCCAGCTTCCCATTGTTACTCGTAATGTTTTCAGGTGGGCCAACATCGTTCGTCGGCAGTCCATCGTAACGATCGTTGCAACCCTCGTCGCGTACGCTGCTGCTTGTGGCAGGATTTCTCTATCCTCGTCTAACAATGTCGGTAGTCTCCATCTGACGATAACAACATCCTCTGTTCGGCCTCTACGGAACCTTCTCTACTCGGCCTCCTCTGTTCAGTTGTTGTTGCTCCACGACGGCAAGAGCCGACTGAGCGTCCGCCATTCACTGTAGTTCCCTTTTTGCCTCAGTGCCTACCGCCTCCTCTCCTCTCAGTGGTTGCACATCAACAGGTCTAAGCACCCGACATCTCTCTCTCTCTCTCTCATGTAGCCGCACTTTCGTTTCTGAAGTCCCCTTCATCGAAATCCCTTGTCGGTGCCATAGGTCGATCTCGAGATTCAGGAGCTCCTCTATTAGTCTCATCTTCCCCTCCCCTTCTTAAGCCATCGAGTACAGCGAGAGAAGTGCCTAGCCACATTGCCTCGATCCAACTACCACGAGCACAGAGTTGGCCACCTCACCTAGTGGCAAAACACAGTAGTGTAGACGATGATCCTCCACTACCTCTCCTCCACCGACTGCTGCCCTCTACCTGAGTGCCCCAACCACTTCCTTTGACAAGTTCATATGTTATATCATTCTCATAGACTATTTCACTAAGTACCTATGGTTATATCATTTCCTTCATAAATCTGAAGTTTCAACAATCTTTACTAACTCTTGAAAGTTGGTTGAGAATTTCTTTCAGTCTACAATTAAAATAATTTATTCTTACGGTAGAGGTGAATATCAAGCCCTCACATCCTGCTTGTCAACTTATGGTATATAATAACTTAAGTCACCCCCACATACTCCTAAACTAGTTTACTCTACCAAATGTAAATATTGGCATATCGCTGAAACTGGTTTAACACTTCTACATCAAACCTTCATGCCACAATCTTTTGGTCAGTAGCTTTTTAAACTATTACCTCACTAATCATATGCTTACTCCAGTCCTGCAATATTAGTCTTTAATTAAAAAAATATTTTATAAACTTCCAAATCTTCATAAACTTAAAGTCTTTGACTGTCTATGTTATCTATGACCACGTTCTTATGCCTCACATAAGATAACACTAAGATCTAAGCCTTTTGTATTTTCATAGGATACTCTCTTGAACATAATATCTTATGATGTTATGACCCATATATCAAAAGGTCTTTATATCATGTTACGCTACTTTTGTGGAGTCTACCTTTACTTTTGTGGAGTCTCTTACCGTGCAACCAACGCCAACAAGTATCACTGGAATACACCTCTGATCCCATCAACCGAGCCTCCCACCACATCATCAAGTCCTTCCCCTTCGGATCCATACTCTCTAGTTCAGCGGCTTCTCACTCCTTCCACTACTTCTCCACAAGTTTCCCCTATTGATAAAGTAATGCCCTTGGAGACACAACCATTGTCTTTACCTTATCCTAGACCCAGTGCTATTAACGTCCCTTAGCTTGATTCGAACCGTGTCTATGACTCTCCACTGCCTATACCAACAACACAACTTAATAATTTCATAGCCCCTAGACATCCAATGACAACATACTCTGAAAGTGATATTTTTAAACCGTGCCAAGTCTTTAACCTACATGCTAGCATAAAATTCTCACCTGAAACCATTGAACCTACCTCAATTACTCAAGCCCAAAAATCACTACGCTAGCGTAAAGTCATGTGCGAAGAATATGAGGCTCTCCTTCATAACTCTACATGGATCCTTGTTCCCTTTCATCACATACAAAATATCATCGGGTGTAAGTGGGTCTTTTGAATTAAGCAGAACCCAAATGGATCAGTTGTCATATATAGAGCACGTCTAGTGGTCAAAGGGTTTCATCAATGACTTGGTGTTGACTTCATAAAGACATTCAATCCCGTTATTAAATCTATAACAATTCGACTTATCTTGAGTTTAGCCATCTCAAAAGGCTGACACTTAAAAAAACTGGATGTAACAATGCCTTTATATAAGGGTCTCTAACTGAAGACGTCTTTATGCAACAACCTCCTGGCTTCATTTATCCTTAATATCTACGATATGTTTATAAACTGTAAAAAGTAATTTATAGACTTCGTCATGCTCTGAGAGCCGTATACATCGAACTTGGCTCATTTTTTACTTCGATTGGTTTCATCAACTCCAAGTCTAATGCCTCATTATTTCTACTAAAATAAAATAGAGGCTCAGTATATCTTCTGGTGTATGTGGATGACACTATTGTCATAGATAATAATCCTATGAAGATCCAGACATTCCTTAAGCAATTGACAGATCGATTCTCCTTCAAAGATCTAGGAACCTTGAGCTACTTTCTAGGAGTGGAAGCAACATATGCATCTTCAAGACTCTTCCTCTCATAAGAAAGAATATTCAAGATTTATTATAAAAAATAAATATGTAGGACGCGAAAGAGGTTACAACTCCTCTCTTTACTAGTGAATCACTCAAATTATATAATGAAAGTTCTGTTATAGACCATACTCAATACCGACAAGTAGTTAGCTCCTTTACTCATCCAAATATCTCATTTGCAGTTAATAAATTATCACAATTCATGCATCGGTCATCTACTATGTATTGGTCTGCAATCAAATGAATCCTGTGATATCTTAAAGGGACCTTCAATCATGGCCTCTTCTCCGTAAACAGTCCTCATTTCATCTTCAGGCCTTTGTTAATGTTGATTGGGTGGGAAACTTTAATGATATAACATCTAATCAGGGTATATTATCTTCCTTGGAGCTAATTCAATCAGTTAAACTTCTAAAAAGCAAAAGATAGAAGCAAAAGATAATCGCACGGTCTACAACTGAAGCTGAATATCGTGCCATCACCACTGTTGTTGCAAAATTTAATCGGATAATGAATCTTCTTAAGGAACTTAGCATCAACTCTCTGTCTTACTCCAATAATATATTATGATAATGTTGGAGCCACCTACCTCTACGCTAATCCAGTGTTTCACTCTCGCGTGAAACGCATTGTTATCAACTTTCACTTTATGCTAGATCAAATTGTCAAACATCAACTACGTGTTTCTGACATACATACGGTTGATCAACTAGCATACTCACTCACGAAGCCTCTCGCCCATAAAAATTTTTCATTGCATTTGTCTAAGATCAACATCCTTAATAAGAGCTCAATATTGCGGGGACATGATAGCATATAAGACTTTCTCAACTGCACGAGGTAATCTCGTTGATTAGTTGAGGAAAATTTTCTTCTCTAATATGTTTAAATAAAGATTGTATCCATAAACTTTCTTCGGGTTTTGTAATTACATTTTATTTTATCAAAAACTATCTAAAATATGATAATCATCTAAGATAAACTATCTATAAATTTATTCTCAACACTTGGCTATTTCTTTATAGAGCATAGAGGTTATCATGCATGAAGCTGAGCCATCTAATGCAGAGGGTTTATAATTTGCAAGTTCTTTGTTAGCATTCTCAATTGCTTAAAGAGGAGACCACTAAATTGGGAATAGTTATTGGGATAGACCTCGGCACCACCTCCTCTTGTGTCGGTGTCTAGATGAAGGGTCGTATGGAGAATATTGATAAATGAAACATAAAAGTAAAACCCAATGAAATTTTACTGATGCAACATCTATTTATACAAGCTTAGATGAGAGGATTTTCCTTAACTGATCAGTGAGATTTTCTCATGCAGTTAAGGAAATCTTATCTGCTAACATGCCCTCGCAAGATTGAGCTTCTGTCAAGGATATTAATCTTGGACCGATGCAGTGAAAAAAGTTTACAAGCGAGAGGCTTTATGAGCGAATATGCTAGTTGATCAGTCGTATGTGTATGAGAAACACGTAGTCAATGTCTGACAACTTGATCTCGCATTTGGAAATCGATAACAATATGTTTCATGCGGGAGTGAAACACTGGACTGGCACAAAGATAGGTGACTCTGACATTATTACAATATATTGTAGGAGTAAGAGTAGAGTTGATGTTAAGTTCCTCGACCAGATTCATGACCTAATTGAGTTCTGCAGTAGTGGTGGCGATGGCATGGTATCCAGCTTTAGTTGTAGATTATACGATGGCCTTTTACTTCCTAGAACTCCAACTATTTGTTAAGTTCCTTGACCAGATTCATGACCTAATTGAGTTCTGTAGTAGTGGTAGCGATGACATGGTATTCAGCTTTAGTCGTAAATTATACGATTGTCTTTTACTTCTTAGAACTCCAACTATTTGGATTAGCTCCGACGAAAATAAAATACCCCGACATTGATATTTTATCGTTAAAATTTTCTGTCCAATCGGCATCAACAAAGGCATGAAGATGAAGTGGAGAGTGTTTGTGGAGAAAGAGGCTATTATTGAATGTCCCTTTAAGATATCATAGGATTCATTTGACGGCAGACCAATATATAGTAGATAGAGAATGCATAAATTTTATGATAATTTATTGACTTCAAATGAGATGTTTAGATGGGTGAGAACTAAATACTGTAAGGAACCAACTATTTATCGATATTGAGTAGGGTCTGTAGCAAGACTTCCATCACATGAATAATACACTTAAAGAGAGGAGAGTTATGACCTCTTTCATGTCCTGCATATTCGTTTTTGAAAATAAATCTTGAATATATTTTCTTTGTGAAAGGAAGAGTCCTGAAGATGTATATGTTGCTTTCACTCTCAGAAAGTACCTCAAATTCCTAGATCTTTGAGAGATAATCGATCTGCCAATTGCTTGATGAAGGTTTGAATCTCCATAAGATTATTACATATGACAATAATATCATCCATATACACCAAGAGATATATTATGCCTTCATATTATTATCGTAGAAATAATGAGGAATTAGACTTAGAGTTGATGAAGTCAATCAAAGTAAAAAAACAAGTCAAGTTTAATTTACTAGGCCCTTAGAGCTCAAAGAAGTCAATAAATAGCTTTTTATAATTTACAAACATGCCTTGGATATTGAGGATAGATGAAGCCAGGAGGTTCTTGTATAAAAACGTCTTTAGTTAGAGTCCCCTGTAAAAAAGTATCGTTAACATTCAATTGTTGTAAGTGTCAGCCTTTTGAGAAGGCCAAACTTAGGATAAGTCAGATCGTTGTGTGTTTAACAATGGGACTAAATTTCTTTGTGAAGTCAACACCATATCATTATTGAAACCCTTTGCCATTAAACGTGCTTTATTTCTGGTAATTGATCTGTTTGGGTTTCGATTAACTTGAAAGACCCACCTTCACCTGACGATATTTTGTGTGTGATGTAAGGAAATAAGGATCCATCTAGACTTATGGAGGAGAGCATTATATTCTTCTCACATGCGTTACGCTAGTGTGGAGATTTTTTTGCTTGAGCAATTAAAGTGGGTTCAATGGTCTCAGGTGAGGATTTTGTACTGGCATGTAGGTCAAGGATGTGATGCAGTTTAAAAATACTACTTTTGGATTATGTTGCCATTGGATGCATAGGGGCTATGAGATTGGTAGTTGGCATAGGCGGTGGAGAGTCAAAGACACGATTCGAGTCAGGCTGAGGGACTTCAGTGTCACTGAGTCTAGGAGAAGGTAAAGACAATGGTTATGTCTCCACGGGCAATGATTCATCAATAGGAGAAACATGGGGAGTAGAGGAGGGAGTGAGCAGCTACTGAACCGGAATAACAAAAGAGTAGGGATCCAGAGGGGAAGTACTAGACGGTGTTATGGGAGGCTCGATTCCAATAATGCATGTGTAATGGAGTTGGACACACGATAGGAGACCCATGATTTTGAAAAGGAAAGGTAGACTTCGCAAGATTCAGATGATACAAAATAAAGACTTTATAAGTACGAGGGTCATAACATCGGAAGACATTATGTTCAAGAGAGTATCCAATAAAAACACAAGGCTTAAACCTAGGTGTTATCTTATGTGAAACATAGGGACGTAACCATGAATAACATAGACAACCAAATACTTTGAGTTTATGAAGATTTAAACGTTTGTAAAATAATTTTTCAAATAGTGATTGATATTGTAGGACTAAAATGAGTATATGATTAATAAGGTAGACTACAGTTTGAAAGGCTGCTGACCAAAAAGCTGGTGGCATAGAGGCTTCATGTAGAAGTGTTAGACCAGTTTCAACTATATGTTGATGTTTATGTTCGATAGAGCCAACTAATTGAGGATTATGTAGGGGTGACTTGAGGTGTTGGATATCGCAAGCTGACAAGCAAAATGCGAGGGCTTGATATTCATCTTCGCTATTAGAAAAGACTATTTTAATGTAGACTAAAAAAAGTTATTGACCAAGTTTCTAAGGTCGGTAAAGATTGTTGAAACTTTAAATTTATAATGGAGAGGATAGAACTATGTGGACTTAGCAAGATAGTCTACGAAAATAACATAAAATCTAAACTTATCAAAAGATATAGTTGGGGCAAGGCCCCAAACATCGGTATAAATAATTTCAAATGGTTTAGAGCAAGATATGGAGGATGTTTCAAATGGTAGTCTATGACTCTTATTGCTAAGACAAGCATCACAAGAAGTTATAATACTACATGATTTAAAAGTAAGAAAAAAATAGTAAGAAAGTAATTTCTACAGGATATAGGACAAGGGATGACCAAGATAACGATGTCATATGTCAATTGGAGCGACAATAAAAGAGTGAGTAGAGGACTGGGTTATTTATGGAGCTGACATTCACTCATAAATGTTATCTTTATTCTGGCTGTGGACCAAAGATTCCCTCGTGCTCAAATCCTTAATAAGAAAAGAGTCATAAAAGAATTCAATTGGAGTATTATTTTGTTTGCAGAATTGAGAAACAGAAATAAGGTTTCTTTTAATATGTGATACATACAAAACATCATCGAGTGTAAAAGTTATATAAATTAAGAGTTATGGAACCAGTATAAGTAATGAGGATTCTTTTATCGTACTAATGATGATGTCTTCACTTCCGCCATAGTTATTGTAGATGGACTAGTTCTGTAGATCATAGGTGATATAATGAGAGGTATCATAATCTAGATCCAATTATATTGATTAGTAGTAAAAGTAGTCATGAGATTCACCTGAGGCTAATTTGATGAAGCAGGAAGTTTAGGTCAAGGCCGACATACTTTTACGAAGTGTCCTGTCACGGATAAAAATATAAATAAGGTATTCGATGTAATGCTCATGTTTGTCTGTGTCCTTCGGTTTTTGTACATTCTTTATACAGTAAGTAGCGGGCTTACAGTAGGCTTAGCAGATCATAGTTTGGTTAGCTTTTGTGGTAGATTTTGGCTTGTAAATCAGAGTTGTCATGTCGGCACTTGTGGGGACTTCGGTCTGTAATGACCTTAATCCTTTGTGTGCAATTGTTCAGAGCTTGTAAAGTTCATGATTGTAATTTGTTTTGGCTATATAAAGTATTTTCTAAAGTGGTTACTTGTGGATCCCGTGGGAAATACTTCCTCTAACCCGTTTTCTCTTTTGTATGTCCTAAGGGACCCTAGGAGGTTTCAGGGAGGTTGACTTTTATGGACGGACACACAAGAGTGCCACATGACTTAGGCAAAACCAGCTAAGTCCGTGATATTTTGGTATTAGACCGGGACAAGCACACGCAAAAATACTTGTCATACAAACGTGGGGATGTAGGGAAAGGAGTCACTCAGAGGAGCGGACATCCTTGATTGACATTCAGAGGAAATGACCAACCCTTTGCACGAGAGACACCACGAGGACAAGCAAGCTAGAAAGAATGTATAGTGCACAAAGGTTGGGATGGCCGACTTCGAGCTATAGCTCGACGTTGACAACTAAACTTGACGATGCTTAAGACAAGCGAGGCACTTAGTAAAAGATGAGACCGTGCAAAGTAGGATGTATTGCACAACAATTAAAATGCAAAGCTTACATATGTGAGGGGAATTTCTAACTCAAAGAATTTGCTATTCATATAAGGGCTTGTATACGGACGATGGTGTGTACACGATCATCCCAAGGCGACCAGAACTCGGTGCCATAGATCATTAAAACTTTCTCTTCGGCATGGAAATGATATGTCCGTAGGAGACTGAAGTGTGCAACAAGTTTAGCACGTTGTTAGGCCTTGAAGGGTACAACAGGGGTTGTATTAGGGAAGAGTTGCAATCTAGCAAGTGCATTTGCGAGGGCAGAACAATGCACAGATTGTTTAGTAAAATGTAGTCCAAGGGGATGGTGGTCTCCGAAACTTACAAAGGAAGAATGCAAAGAGGAAAGTTGCTCTAACATGACAGATATCTAGGAGGAATAGGCCTTGGTTCTCCAGAGAGAGAATCATGTGTAGCAGATCGCACATGTTGAGGAAGAGTACCTCAAGACAATATCTCTACTAAGCTCAACGGATCGAGCGAGCAACGAGGAGTCGTTGCATGATCTCGAATAAAGTAATGCATTGGTGGATGCATTACGAGATCAAGTGGGGTAGCGATAATGACAACATCATACGAAGGCACACTTAGAGTCGATATCAAAATCGAACTCAACGGAGGGTTGACCCTTAGAATGTGGGCATGAGGGCTACCATCAACTCAATGCAAATCGAGAGGCGGAGCAACTTGGGTGGAACTTGGTGAAGTATCCAAGCCGCATGAAGGGAGTCGATGTAAAAGATGAAAACATGGAGCGGAAGCACAGAGTTTTCCTTGGACAGGGGTCAAGGATATGAACTCTTATAGAGGCAAGAGTGAGATTATGTCGTTCTATGTGTTCTTCATTTTTTATGGGGCGGACTCATTTTGCATGGTGTCAAAGACGAATGGAGCTTCAAGGCACATGCACCTTATCTCAAAGAAGCATTTGATAGAGGGACTAAGGCGACTCAACTTGCAGAGGCGAAGATGGGATCATAAGGCCTTAGCATGGGGCAAGAGGACACAGAGGTAGGTACTCTTGAAGAATATGTCACATGCTGCCATGCGAGGTGTCATGAAGAAAATGGTGCGCAGCGGAGATTATGTTGGTGGGGGATAGAGACATCCCGTGAGGGACATGATCATGTGAAGGTATGATCAAGAGTTACTAAGAGCTCCACTTTGGTGAATAATACAATGACAAAAAAGATTATGGATTCAAGGAGTAAATCTCATGTACCACAAAGGCGGGTCTTTCATGTGTGCACATCGAATCTTACCTCGGATGAAAGCCTTGGTTATCAGCATATGGGGGCTATGTACCACCGAGGGAGTATTCTGAGTGCAAGTACGAGAGAGTCCTATGGAGGGGACTTGATCATACAGAGGTATGATCGGAGCGACTGGAGAGTTGGACTGCTCCAGTACTTATATTTGCTTAAGGGAGCCTGACAAGTCAGAGGACAAGGCTTAGTAAGCGAATGCTTCTACCAAGGAAGCTAAGAAGAATAGAATCGCGGTGAGCCCTGTAACAAGATGGCGGAGGTCATGCATTAGAGTTGCAGTTTGTCTTTCCATCAATTAAGAAAAACTGCCCAGAGAACACAATGGTGTTAAGGCAGGCGATCAGAAAGGGGCGAGGAAGCTATGACAAGTTCGTAGGGGCTCAGCTACCCAAGAACAAAGCGTCGGTTAGAAAAGAGATATACTCGAAGGAGTGCCATAGTGCCGCAGAGGCGGATATACCGATCGCGAAGAAAGGGACGTAGATGCAAGGCAACGGATAGTAGGGCCATGGGCTCGGTAGTGCTGTAGTACTACAAAGGCAGGACTTCCGTGGAGTCATTGATACCTTGCTCTCATGGAGGGAGAGCGTTGGTCATAAAAGGGGCCAAGGAGGTAGAGAATGCAGAGACAAACTCCAAGTACTAAGACAGGGCGGAAGGGCAGAGGCCATGAAACTTCATAAGATTGGTGTTGACGGACTTCTCATCAAGATAGCCGAAAGTGAGGGACTTCGGGTTGATGTAGGAGTGCTCGACTAAGAAACGAAATAGGCAGTACGTGGTGTTGTACCTTTTCTACTCAAAGTAGTAGGTGACAAAAATGATGGAGAAGACGGTACAATCACGGAGGCGACCAGAACTATCAAAGACTTACTCCAAGTTGGGATAAACTTTTGCTCTTTTCGAGTAAAACTTCTTGTATTTTGGAAGTTCGATGGCAGTGGGAAGGCGAATTACAGTTGCTAACTCAACGCAATGAGTGCAAACACTTCAAGTGCTTCGGAAGTGTGAGCAAAGAGCAGGCGAAATATTAGTAACCAACTCGATGTATGAAGTACAACCTCGAGGAGGTGGGCAAAATCAAGTAACATTTGTCTTCTCAACTTAAGAGAGTGGCCGAAACCGAGTGCCCCAGTTTTCGTACCTTGAGGAGGCGGGCAAAATCAAGTAACATTTGCCTTCTCAACTTAAAGAGAATGGACGAAACTTAGTACCCCGATTCTCTTATTTATCTAGTAGAGGAGCTATGCACAAGTTCAGTGACCCTTCGAGGAAAGCTTATGGAAGACAATAGTTATCAAATCTTCGTCGTTGGTGATCAGTACTATTGAGAATAGATTATCCGCTTCATTTCCCAATATAATGTCAATCGAAAGCGGGAGTGAGACGAACCTACTTGGAAGTGACAATTAAAGTTGAAGAAGGATCAATGAGCGAATCTTGTGGAGGAAGGACCTCAAAAACTTTAAAGTCTGCGAAGCGATGCTCGTTAAAGCTCCAACAAGAATCCATCTAGTTTAAGCAACATGAGACTATTGCAATATTGGTGTATAACAAAGGAAGTTCTTTTCCTTCACCAGAAGGATCCACATAAATCAACAAGGATCAGCACAACTCAGCCAAACCCACATAAGAGTTAGTCATTGGCGAGTTAAAGCAGCACGGTAGATCAGAGTTTGACTACTCAACAATAGTGGCAGAGACCAGTTGGGAGCCAAGGGGTGTATTGCAGCCAAAGCAGAAGATCGAAGATTCAGCAAAAGGCGAGGAGATGCAGCGTCTACAGCGACTTTGATGAGGACGTCGAAGGAATAAGTGGGGGAGAATGTCACGGATAAAAATATAAACAAGGTGTTCGATGTAATGCACATGTTTGTATGTGTCCTTCAGTTTTTGTATATTCTTTGTACAGCAAGTAGCGGGCTTGCAGTAGGCTTGACAGTATAGTTTGGTTAGCTTTTATGGTCGATTTCGGCTTGTAAATGAGAGTTGTGCCATGTAGGAACTTGTGGAGACTTCAGTCTGTAATAGACTTTGATCCTTTATGTGCAACCGTTCAAAACTTGTAAAGTCCATAGTTGTAATTTGTTTTGGCTATATAAAGTGTTTTCTAAAATGATTACTTGTGGATCCCGTGGGAAATGCTTTCTTTAACCCATTTTCTCTTTTATAGGTCATAAGGGACCCTAGGAAGTTTCAAGGAGGCTGACCTTTGCGGACAGACATGCAAGGGTGTCGCACGACTTAAGCAAAATCATCTAAGTCCGTAATAGTCCGACCTTATCACACAACTGGCAGATGACTCGTTGTAGGTTTGTGTGGGCAGGATGCCATGGCTGGAAGTTGCCACCTTGATAGTTGTTGATGTTGGGATTGAAATATTGAGGATATGGAGGAGGGGAGGTTTGGTGGGTGCCCATAGGTGCAGGAGGCATTTTGGCTAGATCTTTATGGACATTTATGTTATACTAGTTATTTTTTCTCTTGTATTTTTGACTAATCTGAGCTATAATGATTGGTCTTGACAACTTTTTTTCATGCTTCAAATATGTCTCATAGTCAATCAACATGTCATAGAGTTCTTCAAATAATATTGATGAGTCACATGCCCGCATTGTTATTGCCAGTTCCTTGAGCATGCAGGACTTGGATAAATTTATGATCGAGCCTAGAAAAGGTGCTTTAGCTACAGTGGGGGCATCCGTCTCTGTGGCCTACTATTGCTGCTCGTTTTGAGAGAGGAAATGCACTGAAGTGGGGCTGAATTCCTCCATCGAAGAAGCCGACGAGGGAGATGGCGGGCTGCAGTACTGGGTAGCTGACACTGAGGTCTGTTCGTCGAGTCAAAGGATCTCACGAGAAGTTCCACCTCCTTATCGGTTCCTAGGGAATGATCGCAGGAGGAAGGGCGATCGTTTGGTGCAGAGCAAGCGACAAAGGCTGCAATAGGTGCAGATCGCAGCGTTCGGCCAAGTTCAGCGGTCGGAAGGGCGACGACAAGATGCGGTAGGATGCGTCCAGTGGCTGACTTCAGAGTCGGGAAGAACGTCCATGCAACTATGGTAGTTTGTGAGGAAGAAGAATTGGTCTTGACGAAGCACAATTGGAGGAGGCCAGGCTTCGATTAGCAAAGAAGCAGTGGTCGGTGACAGAAAGAGGGGTTGCGACTACCAAGGAATAGTTCCCCCGTAAGTCATCGAGGGAGAGGGAGAGGGAGAGGACGTTGACTATGTCATCTCTATTGTGGATCGCTTGTAGGAGGCGACGCAGGCGCGAGGCAAGCCTCCCTTGATGGTGCCGTTGGCATGGCCAAGTATGCTGGCAATGAGCACGAAGTTGCTAGCTACGACGGATAAAGTGTGGTCTTGCAAGGAGTGAGCCAATGAGAATTGTTGTCGTTGGATAACGAAGAAGAAATATATAATCTCTCATAAAGACAAGAGTTGTGGAAGACTTTATGGGTGGATGCAATTTCAGGGTGACTACTTTAACACGTCTCACGAGCGTCTCAAATTATTGTCGGAAGCGTGTTTTGCGCAGCCATTCTAAGTTTTTACGTGAGGTTCAAAAAATAAAATTTTGGATCTTGAAAGAATATTTGTTCAAATATGCTATAACATTGATATAGCAGGTTCGGTTAAGCGTGTCGAGTATTGATCGGTCAAGTATTTTAGGTGAGATTTCTCATATTCATAAGAGTGGAAGGGGATATTCCAAGAAATACTCTGGAAGAACATTTCCCTTCATACGCATTGATGTAGCAGGGTGTATCAAGTATTGATTGGTCCAAAAATATTGGTAAATATTAATTTGTCCCCTGTTGTGGAAGACTTGTTCGTATGAAGTGCGACATTAATGTCTTTGGCTTGGGAACTCTCGACGTGGCTGGCTGCGTGGGAGATGGCATCAGTTGTTGTAAAAAGCTCTATTAGCCCACAACGTATGCAAATGAGAAAAATGCAATACATGCTTTGCCCGAATAAGTCTAATCCAGCATTTTTACCCAATTAGAATGTATGCATCCACCAGAGAGACACTTTTTTTTTTTTTTTTTGGTGTCCCTACGCCTATATGCCCAGTAAGCATAGGGAAACACTATTCACTCACTCACTAACAGGGCTATGTATGTATGTCAAGTTCAATGGGCTTCCTTCTATAACCACTGAATTGTCTTCCACGTCACAAATTCAACCTGGCAGAACAGATGCCACCACTACGCAGCTCAAACCCCATGTTTTCCTACTTGCAAATAGTAATCTTCCCCAAAGTAACCGAGGAAGCTACGCAAATTTGATACTGGTAGAGACAGGTATCTAATAGACCCTTTAAAGTATACGAGAATTAGCAATCTATTACTTCACACAAAAAATGGACCGGCATGTCAAGCCAATGAAACAACAACAACATCAACAATCTTTTCCTTAGCGGGCTTGAAGCTACATCAAATCCATGAATTATACATTGTAAACAACTAAGATCTTCTACCATTCGCCAAATAAAAGAATGTTCAATTTGATGTCGCCATAAAACCCCACTGAGATCCACAGAGATCAAGCGGAGAATTGCCGTCCTCATCCTTGATATGATGATTAGCGTGATGCTTGATGAGCAACTCAGCAATTGCTTCTTGCTCACACACAACAGCATAGTGAAGTGGTGTTTGTCCTTCATCGTCCTACACGTTAGCACAGAGAGTTCCAAGGCGCTTGTTATAAATAAAAGACTGTTAGTTGAGGCATGTTATTCATACAGATTATGCTTCCTACAGAAGCAAGAAATTTTGAAGGGGGGCTAAAATAACATTCTACAGGACTATTCAAAGATCACATGTTTTCCATTCAGGAAGTCTACCAGGTGGCCATCCAATTGTCTCTGATTACTAACAATTTATACAAAACACAATTGAATGACTCATAAATTTGACTACCCAAGACTCTTGTGTTGAATAACAAACAGAATTTTCTAATTTACACAAGACATCAGCATGGATGCATTATTACGTACCAAGCATGCCATAAACTAAATAACCACAAGAATTCTTAATGTCAAATCTTTTCTCATCGCAAAGCTTTGTGTAGAGCAATATCACTATCCAAGCTAAAATTAATCCAACCCTATTTCTTGTTTTCAATAAAATTTTCATCGTTAATCTTTATCGAATCACGGTCAAACAAATTTATTGTAGTTCTACTTTGGACATGTCTATCCCATCTTAAATGATTTAATCTGATCGCATCTTTTATCAAAGTTACATGTTATTCTAAATCATTGTAGACAATGCTTAATCTTCTTTAGTATTCTCATCCATCTTCACATTCTCATGTTAGCTACACTAATTTATCACCTGTTGTTTCCTAATTAGCCAACACTAACCATATAACTATCTTACTAAATCTTATTAAATTTTCATTTTAAATTTGATGTCACAACTCATAAGATGATTAATACACATTAACACACTCAGGATGCCCCCCTTTGTGAGTAGGAAGTCCTTTACTAATGTCTGAATAATAGATATTCTAGATATTTCTTATTAATATAATTTAGCTATTACTTCATTACACTTTATACAATTGATTTTAACATTATTCAGTCTAATACCCCTTAAGTTCTAGGATTTGCCTCAAGCAGTAAGAGAGAATTAATTCCAACTAAACTATCATTAAGAAAATAAAGTGGAAGTTTATCTTGTGGGTTCCAATGATTTTAAAAGGCGCTCGAGTGCTCAGGCGAGAAGAGGCGAGGCCCGAGCACCCTCGTTCAATGTCCAGGCGACGTGCTTCAAAGAGGCGCTGCCTGGGCGCTCGCCCGAGCCCAAGCACCGAGCGCTTCGAGCGAACGCCCAAGTTAAACTAGGCAACCGAACCAGCTTTTTTAGGTCTGGTTCAGTCGCATTCGCGTTAGTTGGTTCAATCGAACCAACTACACACCGATATCAACTTCCCACCACCCTCTCGCGACTTCCTCAACCCTAACCTTACTCGTGATTCCGCCGCCGACATTTCTTTCTGCTTCTGCTGCTGCTGCCTTTCTCCGTTGTCGCTGCCACTGTCATTGCTCGTCGTTGTCGCTGCTCTTAGTAAGCAGCTTCCACTCTCAGTCAGCAACCTCGTCTCTACTCTTCTCACATCGACTCGACTCAGTATACTGTTAACAATATACTGTTTATAGCAAGATTCGCCATATCGGTCTGTACCAGCATACCAATATCTGATCGGTATGGTACCAATAATAGTATTATATTATATTATATTATATTATATTATATTATATTATATATAATAATATATATATAATAATAACATGAGGCATAGCCTCGCCTCACGAGAGAAACGAGGCAGCGCCTCGTCCCTGCGCGGGAAGACGAGGCGACGCCTCGTGGACGCCTCATTTTTTTTCTAATTTTTAATATATATATTTATATTTATATTATATTATATTATATATTAAATCTGTACCGCCTGGTATGGGGCCGTCCACATACCGATACCCTATTAGACCGGTACGTACCACCTATACCGGGCGGTACAAGGCGATAAGGCAAACCTTGGTTTATAGTATACCTATTAATAATATACTGTTAACAGTATACCATTAACAATGTATTAATAGTATATTAATATTATACTAGTAACAATATTTTTTATTTATTAGATTAATAATATATTATTTTGATTTTAATAATACTAATATTTATTTATTTAAAATTATTGTTAGGATTCCAGGATAATTGACAAGTGTACAGAGCAACGCAATATATTCTCCAATGACATCAAAAAAGAATCCTACATGAAAGTATAATTATCTAAATGATCCTAAAGATCATACTGTAGTTACTTGTAACTTCTGTGATAAAACAAGTGATTTAAAAAGCGCTAGGCGCCAAGGTCCCAAAACGCCCGAGGAGCTAGGCGCTCACCCAAGCGCTCACTCGAGCGAAGCGAGACGCTAAAATATAAAAATATATAATAGAATTTTATTTAAATAAAAATATGATATTAAATTAAGAAAATCTAGAAACATGATATTAAATAAATAAATATTAGTATTATTAAAATTTAAATCAAAATAATATATTATTAATCTAATAAATAAAAATATTATTATCAGTATACTCTTAACAGTATACTGTTAACAGTATACTGTTAACAGTACATTAACAGTATACTGTTAATATACAATATACTACTGTTAACAATAGATAGGCGAGGTGGCTGACTGCAAGAAAGCTGTTTACCGAGAGCAACGAAAGCGACAGCGGCGAGTAGCAACAGCGGTAGCGGCGAGCAATGACAACAGCGAGTAGCAACGTTAACGGAGAGTAACGGCAGCGGTGACAGTGGCAGAGAGCAACGACAGCAGAGAGCGGCGAGCGGCGGGCAACGATAGCGGCGAGCGGCAGCAACAGAGTCGACGACGTAATCGCGATTCGCGAGTGAGATTAGGGTTGAGGAAGCAATTATTGATGCGTTAGTTAGTTCGATTGAACCAACTAATGCAAATTAGACCGAATTAGGCTAAAAGTATGGTTCGCCTCACCTGGTTTAACCCAGGCGCTCACCCGAAGCGCCCAGCGCTTGGGCTCGGACAAGCGCTTAGGCGACCCCTCTTTGAAGTGCGCCGCCTGGAGATCGAGCGAGGCGCTTAGGCCTCGCCTCGCCTCACCCGAGCGCTTAGGCGAGCGCCCAAGCGCCTTTTGCAATCATTGGATAAAACTACTAGATATGATATTTTTCGTGAAAAGCAACATCTAATACAAAATTTCAAAAATGCAGCAACTTGCAAGAAGTGTCCACCTGAGGTAAAAGAAGAGTTGTTGGCTTATAAAATTGAAAATATGCAAAAGAATGAATCTTATGAAAATTTACTAGAAGATAATGTTGAACTCAGGGATGATGAAGAAGATTATTATATGAGTGTCAACCAAAGTGGAAAAAATATAAATGATAGAAGAGGAAAAAAAGTTACTGAGTACTAAGAAGGGTAAAAAGGAACCGACAAAATCTATATATGTTTCAAGGATCACAGAATTAACAAGGGCAAACAAGAAGCTAAAAATTAAGACAAACAAATATAAGTGATGTTTGTGATAAAGAAATAAGAGAAAGAAGAATTCAGCACATTGCTCGCTTCTTCTATCAGGCTAGTCTTTCCCTTAGTACCATTTATTTAGACAGTTCTAAGGAGATGATTAAAGCTACTGGAAGATATGGTGCGAGATTAAAACCTCTTAATTGCTCTATTATGAGATAAGAGTTTCATTGCTAAAAAAGAGTTAGATTATACAAATAACTTACTAAAGGGAACCATAAAGAATCGTGGGCAACACATAATTGCTTTATTATGTCAGATGCTTGGACCGACAGGAGATGCAGGAGTATACTTAATTTTATGATTAGCTATTATTTAGGGACAATGTTTGTGAAGTCAATAGATGCTTCATCTTTTGTGAAATCTGGAGAGAAGATAAATGATTTGCTTGACAAGTTCGTAGAAGTAATTGGAGAACAAAATTTCGTTCAAATCATAACCGACAATAGAAGCAACTATGTATTAGCAGGTAATATTCATCTTTTGAATTTTTTAATATTTTAATTATTTTATCTTCAATTAAACGTGTTAAACTCTTAAATCTTATCATTTTTGTTATCCTTTATCTTAAACGTGATAAATTACTTGAAACAAAATGATAACACTTATATTGGACTCCATGTGCGACACATTGTATTGATTCAATGTTAGAGGATATTAGAAAGATCCATGACATCAAGAAAACTTTAGAAAAGGCAAACCTTGTTGAATTTTTCTATAATCATACTAGGGCTTTAAACATGATGAGAGAATTCACAAGCAAAAAAGAATTAGTAAGATATGGTGTCATTTGATTTGTTACTTCATTTTTAACATTATGGAGCGTGTATTGTTAAAAACATAACCTGAGAAACATGTTTACCTTCAAGAAATTGGTAACAACCAAATGGGCAAAAGAAGCAAAAGGCAAGAGGGTCACTGATATCATCTTAATGTTATCCTATTGGAATCATATAGTTTATATATTAAAGCTAATGAGCCCTCATGTTTGAGTCCTTCGATTGGTGGATAATGGAAATAAGCCTGCAATGTGATATATTTATGAGGCTACAGATAGAGCAAACGAAGAAAAATATAAGACGATTAAAAGGTCAAAAATAAAGAAAAATATGAGAATTTTTACAATCATTGATAAAAGATAAAATTGTCAGCTTCATCGTCCCTTACATGCAGCAGGATATTATTTGAATCTAGAATTTTTTTATAAGATTAAATCTGCTGGGTTTGATGTTCTAGATGGGTTGTATCAATGCATCGCAAGATTAGTTTCAGGCCTTGAGGTACCTGATAAGATTATTCGTGAATTATCTCTATATAAAAATGCCAAAGGTCTTTTCGGAATTCCAATGATAGCTTGATCCAAGACAACTACATCCCTAGATATTAATAATTTGATATAATTAATTTCATCTATAGTATATTACAAGGTTTTCCTTACCGAGCGATAAGATCCGTACCGCCCGGTACATATCGGTCCGGTAGCTGACCGGTACGCGGACCGACCGCTACCGGGCGGGTACCACTAAGATCGACCGTCGGCGATCGATTTCGACCGTCGACGGTCGATTTTCGCCGTCTACGGTCGATTTAAGGAGAAATCAAGCGTCGACAGTCGATTGAGGAAGAAAAAGGAAAGAAGAAGAAGAGGAAAAGAAGAAGAGAAGTACTTTGCGCCGCCCTAGCGACGACTCCGCCCGGGGGTCACCCGCGCTGCCGTAGCGCTGTCGCCGCCCGCGCTGCCCTAGCGCCGTCGCTGCCTGCGGGTTTCGCCCGCGGGTTTCTTTCTCCCCACGCGGGGAGACGGAACATCTCCCCACGCGAGAGAGAGTTCGAGGCGACGTCGCCCCTTTTTATTTTCTAATATATTTTAATATAATATTATATTATATTATATTATAAAAATATTATAATATATTTAATATACCGGGCGATACGCACTACGTACCGCCCGGTATCGGTACCGACGAAATATCGGCACACCGGTATGGACCAATATGTCAATCCTTGGTATATTACTATGTTATTGCTAATAATAACATAAATTTTGCAGTTGAATGATGGAGTCTATTTGAAAATTCCACTCCAAACTTATAGCAATTTGCTATCAAAATACTTAGTTTGACATATAGTGCTGCGGGTTATGAACGAAACTGAAGTGTCTTTGAACATGCAAGGATCACTAAATATTTATGTTTCAATTAATTTATTTGTTTAGATAGATGTATTAATATATTTTTAAATTATATGACATGACAGATTCACTCAAATAGAAGAAATTGATTGGAACATCAACGATTACACGATCTTGTTTGCATAAAGTATAATCCAACTTTAAAGGCTCATCATGATTTACGAAATAGAATTGATCCAATCTCATTACAAGATATTAATGATTCAAATGAGTGGTCGGTGGGAGAAATGGGTGCCAACTTGCAAGATGCCGAAGACGTGCTTCTATTTGAAGATGATAGATTGATATGGGGAGATGTGGCAAGAGCTTCAGGTGTTGGAGAATTACAAACATATACAAGACAGATGACAAAGAGAAGAATAAGTGCAACAACATCAAGCTCGTCTCTTACTATTGTTGAAAACATAAAGAATGAAACATATTTTGAGGAAAAAGGACAAAAGGAAGACAAACTAAATAAAGATGATTCATTTGAAAATAACGATAATATTGATTATGACGAATGACTTTGATGTAAAACTTTATTATTTTGAATTTTGAGACTTTTGTTAATGTGACACTGTGACTTTGTAATTTGTACTTTATAATTTCTTAATTTAATATCATCTTTTTATTTAAATAATTATATTTATTAATTATATTATATATTTTTTATATTTTAGTACCTCGCTTCGCTCAAGTGAGCGTCTAACGCTTCGAGCGTTTTGGGACCCTAGTGTCTTTTGGCGCCTAGCTTTTTAAATCATTGATGGGTTCATTCATAACCAAAATAAAAAAAAGGATAAAGACAGAAAGCAGATCCTTGATATACATACAAAGTTACAAGAGCCTGGTAGCAACTCAACCTATAAAAAAGCTAATGACAATTCTATCATATATATCTGTTATCAAATTTAATATTAGTTGCATCAATTTAACTACCATATATCTTCTTTATGTCTAAAATTCATCATAATAAATGGTTAGAGACCCTACCATAACCTTGTTCTAGGTCAATAAAAATCATGTGAAGTTGATAAATTAATTTCTTAAATCAATCTTTGTTTTATAGTGTGATTCATTAGCTCAAGTTCTTCAAAGCTCAAACAACACTAGATATCTACTTTATTCTTATATATCAATACTAAAAAGCTTCTTCTCTACTCATCAAGAATTTTTCAATTTTTCAAAATTTTGTAATATACACTAGATGACCAAATGACCTTTAGATTTCTTGAACCCATCCAAACCTCAACTTATATACTTTCAGGTCCTGTGCTCTATGAGTGAATTTATTGATTATACAGTTACCATTTTAAGTACAATTATTTCCACTCTTACAAATAAACTAATGCTCATCTTTCTGAAGCAAATATTGATAATAATAAAATCACATGATACAACAAAATTTAAAGCTTTGTTTTTTAAATTTGGTATTATTGCCTTTAAACATAATTGCAGCTAATTTTAACTAATTGCCTCAAATTTTAAAGCAAAATAATATATGTGGACTTGTAATGATGTATGAGTTTATAAGAATCAACATGATCTCAAAGTGAAAAGCAAATGTGAAATCCATATGCAAGGATTTTTATTTCCTAAAGGTAGGTGCCAACTGACAGCACATATGAGCAATCAGTGCATAACATAGAGCATTGAATGATCCACAGAATGACACAATGGACCATGTGCAATACTACTGCATCTGTGATCTGTGACATGGCTAAGTCAGATAAAAGATGAGATTATACAATTTTCAACTGATAAAACTAAGGGTTGGGTATAGACCTGAGCATTCACATCTGCATTCTTGTTAAGAAGTATTTCCACAACACCAAGATGTCCACGATCTACAGCCCAATGTAATGGAGTCCTCCCTTCACTATCTGCAGCAAGCACAGACTAACGCATGTGAAAACCTAAAACAGATTAAGATATTACAAGAAACAGGAAAAATTATAAAGAAATATTCAGAATTCCTTAGCTATAACATTTTATAACACAAAATGCAGATTTACTATAATGTCAAACTATTTTCGGAGGTGATCTTGATTAAACAAAAAAATGAAATAAAACTCTACAGTATGTCATTGTCTGTGAATAAGAATCCAATATTAGTCCAACCAAAATATAAAAAGATTTACAAAGTTAGTCTCAACTAGAATAAAATGGTGAATTTACTGGGATAATAGTTACCTTAAGCCTTGAATTTACACATAAAACTACTGTATTAATTGGACACTTAGCAGGAAACGATGGTACATACACTATTTTTATATATACCCTTTCAGGTTTAAGTTTGATTAACTATAGATATTACCTTTTACCAAAGCTCAATGGCAGAAAAAGATTCATGTGGCTGACCACAAATAGTTGGAACATCATGATTTGTTGTTGTTGTATTAGATTTGACTGCATATATTGGCCTTATTTGTACCCAAACTCTTATAATTGTCTATTCTGTTAATAGCAAGGTTTTCCATACCGATCTGGACCGCCCATATCGGGCGGTATGCACCGGTGCGCCAAGTTACCGGTATGTGGACCGCCTACTACCGGGCGGTACTGCCAAAATCGAACGTCGGCGGTCGATTTCGGCCGCCGGCGATCGATTGAGGGAGAAAAAGGGAAGAAGAAGAAGAAGAAGAGGAAAAGAAGAAAGAAGAAAAAGAGGAGAAGAAATACCTCATGAAAATCGATCGTCGGCGGTCAATTTCGGGAGAAAAAGGGAAGAAGAAGAAGAAGAGGAAAATAAGAAAGAAGAAGAAGAGGAGAAGAAATACCTGGCGCCATCCTCGCCCGTGGGTCGCCCGCAGGCGATCTTTCTCCCGCGTGGGGAGAAAGATCGAGGCGACGTCGCCCCTTTTTAATATTTTTTAATATAATATAATATAATATAATATTTTAATATATTTTAATATACTGGGTGGTGTGCACTGTGCATACCACCCAGTATTGGTACCATACCGATACCAACAAAATGTCTGTACATTGGTACGGACCGGTAAGTAAAACCTTAGTTAATAGTACTAAGTACTAACATAATCAGAATGTTCCATTAAAAGATTTCTAAATTGAATGTTCCTATAATTGTCATTAAGTTAGCTTACTTTGATCTAATCATTAAATCAAATGCATATAGCCTTGCACAGAGCCAGCAACATGAGCCAACAAAGCCACAAATCAGCTGATTTTAGCAATACTTTTTTTGGTGGACCAAAAGGTTCCAGATATACCACCAGGAGGAATGTACAGGCAGGGGAATGGATGACCACATATAAAAAATATTTGAGGAACACCAACTCGCAACTAAAAACATAATTATTGTATCTATGAAGCCAAACATAGGAGATGAACTACTAATTATTCCCATAAACAAAGAAGTATTTGGAACTTTGGAGGTTATAATGCCATAAAGATAAAAAGAGTGCAAAATTATGTCTTGTAACAACAAGATATCCAACCACAGAAAACAAGAAAAATCGCTTGCACAGAATACGGGTGTTAAAAGGTTGGAGAAATGAATGGATATTCATCCAATCCTCCACCAATGCTACTTTGCATGGTATCACCAAGTGTTTGAGCTGTTGGTTGTTAAACCATTCTCATGAACCCTTCAGAGATGAATTTTCGCAATCAAAACCTGATCCTGGATGTAAGATAAGCAATTGCTTTTATTGAAGGCAAAAAATAAAAAAATAAAAAGGATCGAAGTTACTATAAGGGATCATCTATGGTTGAGCATCAATAACATATTGAAGTTAGGTGGCTCATCATATCATTGTCAAGGAAAAGCTTGTTTAGTAATGAACAGCTGGACTAAGATGAGACCATGATATCATGGTATAGTCTCTTTACTCATGATTTCATGTCTCTTTAGTTGAAAGAGGATGCTAGAGACAGACACATGTAGACCATAGAGTATATTCAAATGAACAGTCTGAAGGGACCAGTAAAGGCTCCAACATAACTGGCATCCATCACAAGGTAAACAAAGGTGGACAAAAGTTTTCTGAGATTTATCAAAACTAAAGTGAAAAAGGCATAATAAGATAAAGTGTGAATTCTGACAGGAAATATCCAAATGACTGAACTTGAAACTACAACCACACAAAAATGGGTAAGTCAAGCTTCGACGGTTCTCATTTGGTTGTCTCAGGCATTGAATTCACTAATAGATATTTGCGATCACAAGTATTGAATCACCACAAGAATATAAATGATAGGATTATCACTTAGATGCATGTCAGTATTTGCATTAGAACTTGTTATCCACCTACAACATCAAAAATACTTAAATAGAATTGCAAATTCCAAATGAAATGGAAAAGCCAACAGAAAAAGAAGACAGGATAACTTATCATACACAAATCAAGGTGGAACCTAAGAAAGGAATAATGAAAAGAAAAAGGTTGTGCATTAGGCAATAAGAGTTCACAAATTCAATTCATTCATATACATTAACCAAAAATAAAACACAATCTCTAAAAGGAAAAATCACTGAAAAATAAATCTTAATTTCTAGTTCTATTTGCTGTCATAACAGTCTGAAGCAAAACAAGTGAATTAATTAAATTAAGAAAAACCATACAAGAGCCTTTTGGCAACAAGAGATCCGTACTAAACAGTAAACACACCTCTAGAATTCACAGAAGCACCATTAGCAAAAAGTGCCAATAACCCATCAGCATCTCCTTCTCTGGCAAACTCATGTACTGGCTCCAACTTTCTGATGACAAAAAACATAAGAAAATTTGATACTGTAATATATAATTCAACACACGGTTAGCAAATAATTGCCAAAAGAGTACACTAAGCTATGATAAAAATGTCTCACTGATCCAGCAGAGCAACACAAGGATTTTCATGTAGCACATACAGTGGAATGCCAAACCAAGGAAGATCACTGCATGCATTACCATGCCTACAGGCAAAAGTCCAACACAATCACAACATGGCTAGCAGCATCAGCTGTGCTGACAACCTCTGCTCAGCATACAATACTACAATCGTATTAATGTAAAATAATGTAGGGAATTTTTCAGCTTACTGTTTGTGCAAAATCATTACAAACAAGACCTGTTGTTGTTTGTGGTGTATGGGGATTGGAGTGAGTGGGGGCAGGGGAAAAAAAGGGAAGCTGTCAATCTTACTTCAGGAAGTGAAATAAGGATTACTGACATGATATCTAAAGAAGCTTTGAGGAACAAGGATCTATCCATTACATGACAAGAACTTGCTGCTCTTTTGAAATTGTCAGCATGATCATGCCACATCGGTAGTCAAGAATAAAACCAAGCATGTATATCAAAGTTTATATAATATGTAAAAGATGACTGGTCTATTCTTATTATGTAGTCATACGTCAAAGTGTGCTACTTCATAAGCCTACATGTGACAACCTGCCTATACAAAAGTGTCGTGAACATGTGAGTGTGGATATGGATTAATGAATCAAGCACGTACATGAAATAATAAAAGAACCAACAAATACATAACTCATAAATTCAGTCAATTCCTGAATTAATAGATGCCAATGTTTATGGGGATGCTAATAACAACTAGATTCTATTTGTCGGACACACTTCCCTTTCTAAAATTTGTAACGAAGGCCTGAACTTTTATTTTTCTATTCATACTATGGATGCAATGAACAAGAAGTTGCCTATTTCATATCGCTATGCATGAGAATGAAGTAGTTCAAAAGGTCAAAAATCAAGGCACTGGTAGTGCAGTATCATCCATGAGAACTTGCATGAAATGAAATATCTACATAGATGTCTTACACAAGCAACAAGAAGATTGAATTATAACCTGAAGAAAGCACCAATGAAAATAAAAAACAGAAAAAGAATCCTCCATTATTGTCACATAATCAATTTAAAATAGACAAAAACCTCTGCTGGTGAGAACCTTACAGATCACTATCTGACTCCTCATGAAGGAAGCTGCTAAAAACTGGCCCCATTGTTCCCTTTGCAGCTGAACTAGATGGCAGAGTATCTTCATCATTCATTTTCTGTAAGCTTGTCAAATTCATTAGAAGAAAAAGGATACCAACATATGATGATGTAACTTCAGCAACAACAGAAAGAAGAATTGAGATCCAAGAAGAACTCACCTTAGTAGAACCACTTGCCCAAGAAGGATAAAGCTCACTCACAATCATGATGTACTTCTGCATAGCTTCTTCTTGAGGCATAGAACCCAACTTATGCCATGCATTCCTTGTATTAAAGCACCAAATTGATGTTCTATATTAATTAAGAGCCAAAAGAGACTACAAGTGACTAATTGCCAAAAAATCTTTAAACAACATCAATTAAGTGCCAAAAGAGACTACAGGTGACTAATTGTCCAAAATCTTTAAATAACAAAGTATAGTTGTTATAGACATTTGCAAGTCCCATGCAGTTAAGCAGTGGTTGATAATGAAGGTAAGAGACATCTACAAAGTTGAATGTGAATTATTCTGCAGCTTGCACCACAAAGAAATCAGGAACCGTCCAGATCTATAACACACAAAAATTATAAGTTCATATGGAATGCAATCAAGTTAAATCCATTGTTTGGGAACAAGAGTTTGCGACGGCACATGAATCCTCCATGATATGCAAGATGAAGTGACAAGCTACATTTTCTTTACCACGTATCAGTGAAAAAAGGAGAAGAGAGGGCAAGACAATGTTGCAAACCATGAAAAATTTATGGTGATCATGTTCACGGTAAAAACAAAACTAGAGGTCAAATAAAACTCAAGATATATTGTTAATAAATTACGACATATTATTGCTATTTCTTGCTTCACCTAACAATACAAGAAACCAAGATCATGCGCATGGAGTATATTATACTAGTTAACTAGTTGCATATAGTGTTGACAGAGGCAAGACCAAGTTCGCATAGATAATGCAAGAAACAATTTGCTGAAGCATACAAACAATCCTCAAGAGATGAAGACATACCACTTGGCTCGAGCAGTCATCTTAAGCGCAGATGGCTGAGGAATGGTACACGGCCCCTCGGTCGCAATCTTGTAGAGCCCATACAACTGCAACTGCACATCACTCGAAACCTTTGCTGAATTCTTGTCGGCAGCTGTAGCTGCAACAAAAGCCGTAGCCGCAGTGAAGGCTTCGTCCAACTCCGTGCTCTCGATCCCCTCCCAGTCACTATCGTCCTCCAAAAGGCCCTCTTCTTCCTTCTCCGATCCCCCCACGTCTTCATCCGCCTTCTTCCCGACATCTAGCGACGAGCGGTCGACCACTGGGGCTTCGGCGGTCAGGTCATGCTCGCGAACAACACGGAGGTTGTCCTCCTTGAAGGAGATGACGACGGAGATGAGCTTCGCGACGAGAAAAGAGAAGATGAGACCGATAAACACGGCTTGGCAGAGATCCTGCCAATCTCCCATGTCCAAATCGAAGAACCAAAAAAGGAAATCCAAATTGAAGCAGAGGAGGGATGATTCTTCGTCAAATGAACCCTAGAGATCCGTGGAATCGACGATGACTGATCGATCAAAGAGCCGCGAGGGGAATAGACGAACGAATCGAAACCCTAGATAATTGGAAGAAGTGGAAGCGAATGGAATAAAAGACCAGACGAGGATGGGAAAGGGCTTTCGGAAGCGGGCTTTGCTTCACAGTCGATTTTGATTACGACTTCAGATACGAATGCGAGTTGTCTAATCGGCGGTCTCAGGTCCGGTACGCCATGTCATCCATTCGGCTACAATGTCGGGACCCAAGTCGGGACGTTAACAGATCTCTCACCGGCATTCGTGGTCGGCGCCAATAGTGTATAGAAAATTATCTTTACCCATTCGCTCATTACCCGTTTAACACCCGCGTTGTCAGCGACGTTTCAGATGCGGGCACAACAATACTTTCACACGTCGGATGGGATAAAAGATACAAAGCTTGATGAGGAAGGAAAAGACGGGTAATGAAGAAAATTGATTATATTTGAATAAGGTAATGCTTTCATTTGTAATATCTATATATTCTTTTTGCTAATAAAAGATTCGTGAAAATTTTCTAAAATCTTAAATAAATGATTTTGGTAAATAAATGACTGTTTCCTTGGACATGCATTTGTTTTTTTAATTTTACAAGAAGTAAATAAAATTCGAAACACACTTTAGATAATTTTGAAATGCATTTGAAAAACAAATTAATTAATTAAAATTTAAAATCTTTATAATAATAAAAAATGAGACCGAGATCTATTCATTTAAAATTTGAAATTGTTAATTCACTCATGCTGACTTGGTAAAATGACCTGAAATAATTCCCACGTTGCTGTAACAAGCCAAGTCATTTGGAAGTCCTCGATTATTTTTTCTTATCACAAAAGCTTACACTAATTAATTTATAGACCTCTCAAAGATACATACATTCAAGGATATAAAGGAGGCAGCCATATATGACCGACCCCATGGATGGAGACCACGAGACTTTTCTAGGGTTTTATTCTATGACAGAAGGGAAAGGGAAAGGAGAGGAGAGGGAGAGGGCCATTTAAGTACAACTGCGTGTATCATCCAAACTCTAGCATGCGACCTCTATCAGTTGTGAAGTGGGTTTGGACCTTGAGGCACCCCTCTGTCAGACACTCCATAGATAGAGCTTGCTTCATCGTCTTCAGAGATAGCCTGCGAAGGAGATATCTTGGTGAAATATGCACTGGACTGGGAAGAAAGCTCACCTTCCCTACTGTTCTCGGCCTCCTTCCTCATGACCCTAATTCCAGAGCTTAAGCTAGAAAAGTGGCCCATAATAATAAGCAGTATCAGGAGGAGCATGGGTGGGAAAGTGAAGGTCTGAGGCTTCATGGTGTCATGCAAAAGAGAATTTTGGGAGGAGAGATTGAATGATTTGTTTGCTTTGTAGGTTTGCTTTTTATAGAGATTTAATGAGGAGTCAAATCCATGCCATTCATTCTACACGAGAGAGAGAGCTGAAAGGCAAATGCCTCATCAGATCGAACTGTTGACTGTCATGCACATCTCAGACAAAGTCGGCTCTAAGCTTATTATTGTTGGTACTATGAGTGCAGATACTTAATTTCTGGAGAAGAACAGTCTTTTCTTGGTTCCAGCAATGCCAGCCAGATTGTTTGTTATGTGATCCGATCAGACTTAATTGTAGAGCGTGCTGTATGCTCTTCATATTAGGCCAGCAACATATTGATTGCATCTTATAGTTGTAATTAAATCCCTCTGCAACTCACTACAACTCTTCTAACCATTCCTCTTTATGAAAATACAAGAAATCAAATTCTAAAAAAACTGCATCTCAAGCTGGTTGTGGATGAAAAAAAAAAAAAAGGAACTAATGTTTACTCCAAGTAAGTAAGGGGGTCATAGGAAGACTAATTGTTCAATCGGTATGTTAAAGAGATCTAAGGGACCTACAAAAGGGTGCAAGTGATCCTTTAGCTTGAGAAATCTTTCTAGGAGCGTGAAAAGGATTTAAATTATTCACAACAGGATTTGATTACATTACAAGTAAACAAGATTGTTTGAAAGAATCACAATACATTACAAGAAAGCAATTTATATCTTGCAATATAACCATACATACATTTACTCCAGATATCAGACTGGAAACTAAAAGAAGCACCATGCAAATATGAAGAAGCAGTTTTCAGTGTAAAAGCATTTAGATCTTTGAATGACCTCTAAAGAATAGAAGGCTGAGGAGGACTTCATCAACATAGATTGTGATAATCTGACATAAGAAAAGGTCAAACCACAGCTTTCAACCTATCAATCAGTCTTCAACATGCCTGGATCATGAATCTTAAGGTATTCCAGGTGTTCTGGAAACAGGATGTGTGAGGAAGCAATACATTGAGTTGCTGTGCAAAATTTATGTTCATCTTACTTCATGGACCTGCACATTAAGGACCTTTCAATGCATGCTGACTGTCATTAGCGAGATCCTCCTAAGATCCCCGCTGTGAACAGCTTAGGACGGTGGCGATTGAATGGACCGGACGCGATTGCCGGTTGTCATCCGATATGACGGCAACTAATTAATTGGAATAAGTGATGAAGTATTTGACTGATAACACAACACCGTATGAATTAATCACCGTGAGAAGGAAAAGGTTTTGAAGCTCTCAAAGCCACTTCAAACCCTAAAAATGGTGCAAATGCATGCCTTCGAATGTAATAATCCATCATACAGGAGGAGGAGTTATGTTAGCTCTAAATGTTGTTGCTCGTAGTAGGCAGCTGACAATGAAGGCTCTTCATTGTGGTTTGTCCTAAGGATGAAGTATACGACTGCCGACTACATGCTGTCGTCCCTCAGGTCAGTTTAAGGTGAAGAAGACACTACGGAGCTGATCACTCGATCATGATGTCGGCAACCATTTGATGTTTGGGACACAAAAGAAAGAGTGAACCGAGGGGTTTCCACAGCACTGTCATCCCTGTAAATAGGAATTTTCCTTTTTATTTTATTTTTTTTATTAGGAGTTCTTTCAGATCATGTGGATTGCTGATTAATGCATGACATGATGAAGTTTTCAGATCGCAGAATGCGGAATTAATTGAGGTAGAATATATATACATTCATTTTAAGTCTGAAAATTATATTTTTCATTCGCTAGATTGGCACTTTCTTGATATTTTGAAATCTTTATTTGTTGGCCAAATGAGGTTAAGTTGTTTGGTCTTTAATCAGATACAATCCATATAGACTTCCATACAATTTTTGCAAATAAATATTGAATTTATGTCAAATCAAGATTATATGATTCTCCATTTTCCGATGCTTCTTCTCATAATCGTTATCGGCAAATAATGTTGATGGAATCTAATGACGGAGTGACGGGGAGTGACATTGGCAAAATTAGGGATTCAACAGATAAATAAGGGACTGTGTAATAAAGATATGATTGGTAATTGAGGGGCTATAAATATATATATTTATTTTTTTATTATTTTTATAGGAAGCTTACTATTTGTATTTTTTTTTTATCATTGATTTTTTAAAAAATCATAAAATACTATTGATAACCTCCCCACTATTGACAATACCTTTAAAAAAATAATATAATATTATTTTACTATTTATACGATATTATCAATTTTATCTTTTTTTTTTTATCTTCCCCACTATTTATTTTTCATATATATATATATATATATATATATATATATATATACGCACGAAATGTAGATGAATATAAACCTTGTTTGCATGATAATGAATATAATAACCATTTGAATGTGAGAGTGGATGGATAAAAATCATCATAATTATATGAAAACTTGTTATCAAAGATTACATTTTGTCGGTATCACAAATTTCCACCATCCCTCTGCCTCTCTTCTTCCCTTCCATCACTCTCTTATTATAAAGCAAGCGACTGTGGTGAATAACCCTTACTTTGTGTTTGTCCTCCTTCCAGAGCTGCTCTCTGGAGCTCGATATCAACCGTTATCTCAGATGGCAACGACGGTCCTTCCATGTCACACTGGCCAATGCAAAGGTTATAGCGATTTGGATACTCTTGTTGAGTGCTTAGATCACTTGGAAGGTGCGGCAGCAAGTAAGCCGGCGACGAACGGCTTGTGGCAGTGGTAGGCCTACTTGTGGACGAAAAGGACTCTTCGATCTCAAGATGATCCCTGTCAAAGTTGTAGTTCCTCGAAGAATCTGGCTGGCTCTCCAAGTCACTGGGAAGATGCTGCAACCTGAAAACCTGTGGAAAGCTGTAATTTGGGGTCGTAGGCCTGCTTGTGGACAGCGGTGTGATGCTTCCGGACTTCCTGTTCTCTCTCAAGTGTTTTCTGGCTGTTTGATGCCATTTTCTCAGTGCTGTTGCTACTCTCTCGTTGAAGATGGTGGGCTTCATGTTGGAACCCATCTGTTTGTGATCCTTCACATCAGTTGACTGTATGTACTACACAGTTTTCTTTCATCTTCTTAATTTTCATGGAGTTCCTGCAGACATACCTGTGTTACCAGTGCGTAGAGAGGGAGCGTAACGTAGCTGCAAAGAACCTGTATGAGCAAACTGGCAAACATGATGAGGATTAGATCGTAGAAGAAAAAGGTTCAGTAATCTTTGGCTATAGCAGGGAGAGGAGGCAGCTAACCCCATAGAAAGCCTAATGATGATTTCTTCCACATGCTTGTGAAAGCAGGAAGGATATCCAAATTCATACTGTTGAAAAAGGCACGAGCAACACATATTAGCAACTCCATAACTAAGCATTTACTGCCATTTCTTGTGACAGATGCTGTTTCATCCATTGCAGGCACAAGAAATTTAGTGTTCAGAGCCATACCCAGCTCCAGGCGAAGAAGGCAAGTTGGAAAGCATTCTGCAACAGTAACATCCATGCAATCAGGTTTGATCTTCACAGATATGCATGGTATACGTAGCAAATGCAGGTGTGAAGTATGGGAGGAACCTGAAAGAGAACAAAGTGGATAAGGTAGAGCATTAATCGAGGGCGTCGGAACCAGAACAAGTCGTCAGTGGGGTGGACAACAGGGACACCTTTGATGACATCCCCACGCTCCATGATCCGCTGTGCCATCCTAATTATTATCACCTGAAGCTTCGTCCCCACCAGCAGAATAATCTGTAGAGTACATTCCACTCAGAATCATAGAACCAGATAACTAGTGCAGTGAGGTCATCAAGGAAACCAATCACTGGGTTGATTGGTCTTCTAAGCAGATAAATGATCTATCATCAACCGGTTTTGATGGATCGAAACGCAACTATATCTCCTCGATTTTGACATGAAATGCTTAACATCAAATTAGAACAAATTTTTTTTGCCGCAACCACTGGTTCCTCCAGAAAACAGAGGACAAAACTTGATACACAACACTTGATATCAATGGAGTGCAAAGGTTAATGAACTTACAATTAAGGGAACAAATGGAAGGAACCAGAGGACAAAACTTGATACAGAACACTTGATATCAATGGAGTGCAAAGGTTAATGAACTTACAATTAAGGGAACAAATGGAAGGAACCAGAGGACAAAACTTGATACAGAACACTTGATATCAATGGAGTGCAAAGGTTAATGAACTTACAATTAAGGGAACAAATGGAAGCCATAGGTAAGAATGCCAACCTGCAAAATAGGATTAGGCGAGAGTTATCAATGATATATATAACAAAGCCTACTCGAGGAGGAAAAATCGCACGATACATACCATGAGTGTTGAACAACAGGAAGAGTACTGCAAAGAACCATAGAGCTGGGCTGCAAACGTTCAAACAAAAAATCATAGTCGTTCATTGTGTTTGGAAGATAGATTGCCAGCCACAGGGACTAATAATTTGCAAGAGTAGAGAGTAAATAATTATGTGCTGCTTATTGGCTTATTAAATTAGGAAATAGTTACCGTGGAACAATCTGATGAATATGAAGAATTAATAGCTACAGATGTAGAAATCTCTCTTGTATACAAACACTATGATCTCTCAACTTAACTGGTTCATCCCTAAGATTTGATCACTGGGTAGTAGCATACCTGATCCCAACCACAACTTTGAAATCTTCTTCCAGTGATCTCTTTATATACTTTCTGAAGTCAAACTTGGATGAGCTTTGAGGAGCCAAATGTGCCTGAAATTTTTAGCATTTCATTGTGGAATTTCGAATGCCTTTTTTCAATATGAAAACTAGCTTTTTCTTTTTTAATTTACTCACGATGATGAATCCATGGCGCAGTGTCAGATAGTCAACCTTTGGAAGTGATCTCACAAATTGTCTAAAGAAGCACGCCTAACAGAAGAAATTTATAGCTCAATAATTATGTCGAGATATACTACTGCATAATTAGAACTTGCATTTAAGTGTCAAGAAATAGTCCCTACAATCCAGATTAAAACAGGGGATTTGCTCCAGAAGCTCAAATGACGACGTCCGAAGGATGTTTCTCTAGCAAACCGAAACCTGTCAGGATCTACCAATCCATTCCCACAATTCAGAACTAGTGTAAATTGCATTTCGTGATTATAATGAGAAATTAGATTATTTGTTGACTTACCATGTGAAAACTGGTACTCTGCAGTCTTCGTCTCCAGTTCCCATGATTTCCAATGTCTCATCTGTCACCAATGTCTCAAAGGTATGTATATGTTTTCATGAAAAGATGAGCGGTTGTGATGGATTGATGTGTTAGCCGTACCTTTAATCTACCCAGAGCCATGGTGGTGATGCAGTAGATAACATGAGAGATGGCCAGTACGAAGATGAATATGTGGAGTTGATGCAGTCCATCAGCAGAGATGAAGGAACTCTTGTTCTGTGAGTTTGCATGCCAATCAGCTTCGTTGAGTTAGATTACACTAGGATATACCGAGCTTGAAGCTTAAATCATGTATCCATAGAATGCTTGCCCTCTTAGAACACTTGTCAGGCTCGCTTCGACCGCTCAAGTCCCGCTTCATCTTGCAAGGATGCCATGAATCAGCAACGCTTTTGGGCACGCAGATCTCAGAGATGCCGCTCTGCCCCACTGTCAGGAGCAAGGATATGAAGCCCAGCAGCATCAGTTCTGCGGGAAGCAGACAACACAGTTTCGAGGTTGGTGCAGAAGTTGTCAGCAGATGACATCGAGGAGCAAGTTGAGCAGCGCAGCTTACCAGATTTGATCTTCTCCAAGGCTTCCTGGAGTGCCCGTTTATGATTCTTCTCCAACCACTGCAAACAGTGTGAAAATTCATTAAGTTCGATATCCTTTGCAGTGGTATTCCATTGGGAAAGAGATTGTGGCAAACGCAGAGCCCATGATGACCACAAACGCAGGTTTCTTTCTTCTTCTCCATGACTGCCGACCATCGGCAACTCAAGCAGTTGCATGCTGTGATAATTGGCAATGGAGACAAGCACTGTAGCAAGGTGCAACTTGGCAGTTACCTTACCTTGGTTATCAGGTGGATGGCATGCTCGATGGCAACGGAGATGATAACGAGGACGAAGCAGACGGTGGCGACCGCCCACGTCGAGGTTTGTTCCAGGGTACGCCCACCGGCTCCGCCTCCGGCCATGCTGCCACTCTTAGTAGTTTAACTTGAACGCTCCTCTTTCCTGCACCACAAGAATGGGCGAGCGGAAGAAGCTTACTGGACGTGATTCCATCATTGCTTGCTTGTCATCCAGCATATAATGAAGAGTGAGAGAGAAGGGGAGAGAGAGAGAGAGAGAGAGTGTGTGTGTGTGTGTGTGTGTATGCATTACCAGAGGATTGTGTTGAATGGACTCGTCCCGCCGTGACACAGGCGACAACTGCCGTCTTCGCTGGGCTGCAGTGTGCTTCCATGAAGGCTCGGCTGTGAGGAGAACGGTCAAGGAAACCATACAAGTCACGGTCAATAATGGGAAAACTGCTCCCGGCACTCCGGAAGCCATCATTGAGGCCATCCATAGATGGCCACAACTTCCATCTTTGACTGCAAGATGAAGTTTCTGCGGTCAAGCCTTGGATGGGTGGGAAGTGGTGGAAAGATCAACTGTTGACTTGTATGCAAATAAAATGTGACGATGACTCCAAGTAGCTGCTTATGACATTTATGCAACAGAAGAAGATGGCGTTTATACATCAAACTGTTCCAGCACAATTATTGAGATACACTTCAGCTATAAACATTTGGGAAGGAAAGAGAGAGACATCAAAGAATAGTGTGTGAAGGGTTGTTAACAGGGCAAAGGATGTTGGTGGGATTGTTGAGGACAGGGATGATACTGGTTGTCAATGTTCCAACTGAGAAATTTTTCATTAGGTGTTTTCTTTGTTTGTTGCATTCCTCTTTTTTTTTTTATGGGATAATTTTTTTTTTATAAATGAACAAATATAAATAGATCATAATAACACGTACTAGAAAAATTATCGCATTCATATACAACATTAAGATTTACGTAAAAAATCTCTCCGACGCGAAGATAAAAAATTACGAGACAAGTCAGAAAATTAAATCTACTATAGGAATAATAAATATATAAATTTCAAAATATCTTGTCCAAAAACCGACTTAACAATCACAAGAGTAATAAGAATACAAGAATTACATCAACATATATGTTGTCCACGTATTCTTTCATTTTCATTTTATTTTGTTCATTTACCTTTAACTATCGATGCTATGGTTTATATAAGAGTAAGAGTTAAGATTAAAAATAAAAAAGTTTTAATGATTGATGTGGACTGTGGGTTATTAAGGCTGCCGAATAAATGGGCCAAGTGTCCAACATCTTCCACGTGAATTCTAATTTTAATTTAAATCCTAACCTTATCTTGAAGTTGGATAGAGTTATATTTAATTAATTCAAGGCATAATTGAATTAAGAAATTATAAGAGACATTGTCATGTGGAAGGTTAATAAACTCATGAATAATGTCATCATAAAATCAACCTAATGGTCCGGATATGAATAATCTTTGCAAAGATTATCAATCATTCAGTTTATTATTTGATTTGAGATTTAGAGGAGGATCACATTAGTGTCGGAGAAAAGGGGATATCATATTTTGGTTTTTAACTCTGAAAGATTACTAAAGAAATACAAAAAAAAAAAAAAATAGAACATGAAACTTGTTCTGAGGAAGTTTTGAAGAGCATAATTAATTTATGCATCCATTCTATCAGACATCCTGTCCATCCAATTCATTTGGTTAAGTATTCATTTAATCAACTTTTTCTACTCACCAGTTAATAGGAAAAATAATATTATTATCCAAGTTGTTTCTTTATCAGACTGAATGTTCAATGAAATAAGTGTAAAGAGCATTCCTTTAACAAATAAAGGTGTTGCCATCAAATTGGCATCACTAATTTAATACATTGTTTGATCAGACCAGCTTTCATGCAGAAGGAGCCCACAGTTCCACCTTGTGATTTGACTCAACTTTAGTGTCATCTCCTCAAACAAGCATACTATACTCATTTACCATGAGAGTATAAGAAACAACACCTAGGTTGAGTTTGGCACAAGTTTGTTGATATAAACCTCCTACTTGTCTTACATGACAGACAGCTCCTTTGGAGGACCCAAATACTAATTTTGTCACAAGAACATACATTGTTCAGGGAAACAAACAAAACTTTCCAGCACCAGCAGTGGAATAAGATATACTCACAAAATATAATAATGTATCTTGCAGTTTGCATTTCTTGAACTGCTTGCCTTGTGGTTGATGATTCTTGATACATACAGTCTTTGCAACTATGAACCCAGTTTACTTTACTGCATATGTTTGGTAGAAGAATGAAGGAAATCTCATAGGAAAACCAGGCAAGCATAATTCACAGTGTTTGGACTCTGTTTTGAAGCAAGGAGTTAAGGGATAGTGTAGTCCCTCCTCTTGTACTGTAACTGCCTAAAAATTATGCCAAATTTATTTTTTGCTCAACTGTAAAACCTGCACAGATGCTGCAAAAAAAAAAAAAAAAAAAAGTTTAGTTCATCATACCACAACTTCATATGATTTTGATGAACAATTCTAGAATTTCATGTCTTCTGGGTGTATCTTCTTCCTGTTGAAGAGTGAAATCAATTGAGAAACTTGTTACCACCGCTCGCTTGTGGCGTCAGGAATAGCTCAGCAAATAGGGAGCACATATCAACAAGAGAAGAAGCTCTGGAGAACGTCTACCATGGAGCTTCTCAAGAAGGATCAGGTTGAAAGCAAAAAAAAAAAAAAATAAAAAATTAGAAGCTCATGGAGAAGGCACTGAGCCATGAATGCGAGAGAAATCAACAAGACAAAATATTTCTGGCTTTACCATCACCCGTAGGATCGACTTTCCTGGCTAAGTGGAAGAGAGAGAGAGAGAGAGAGAGAGAGAGAGAGAGAGAGAGAGAAATATTTAGCAACAGATGGAAAATTCCAAAGGAATCGCATGATCACTCGAGACTATAGATATATAAAGAGATCAATGCGATCCCTTTGGAATTCTCCTTCAGCTGCCCGCACCGATCGATTCCAAAGAACATTCTGAGCTTCCTTTATTGTGGACAGTCCTTCTCTTCGACTCTCCAGCTCTTACAACACTGAGTAGGGGTTGCAGTGGAAGAAAAAGGTGTGGAAGATTTGATTGAAATGCAAAGGAGGTCGGAAGCTGAGTGTTATAGTCTCCACGGAGAGTGTTGTAATGTCGATGTTGTATGTCGTTGCTGCTTTGCTTCACACTTGAGACATGAGGCTATTGACACAAGGAGACGCTGCTCCCTCTAAAATGACTCCAATATCCTCACAACAATTTCTGAAACTGTGGAATTTAAATCTGCAACACGAAGGAACTATTTAGACTGGTCAAACCATGTATAAATCAACAAGAAGGAACTTTCCAGGTAATTCAACTTTGGTCAAACCATGTATAAATCAACAAGAAGGAACTTTGCATTTGACCAAAGTTGAATTGAGGATGTCACATTCTTCCAGATGGATGCCTCCCGGTTGCACTGACTGCCTTGGAAGATATGAACTTGTAAAAGCATGGCTTGATTTAGATGCCAATAGCATCAAGGTGAAGGAGCCCAATTATGATTCTAAGAGACTGTTAATAGTTCCATTGGAAGTATCTTAATTCAACATTAGGGGTGAGTGAGTCTGAGCTGCAGTTGTCAAGCTTTGAATGGTAGCTTAGACAAGTTGATCAGAGGTGAGATGGGAAGGAAAGCATTGTTTGGCACAATCAATTACATCAACAGCAGAGATGAAAAGGACTCAGGCGAGGAGGAAGAAACAGGTGGGGCATAGTGGTGAGATAATTGCTAGGTAAAAAGAGACAGTTTCAAGGCTGACACCACCGCGGGCAGGCAGCAGCTGCAATCAGCAAGCAAGTTTGATAGGAAGAATGAGAGCATGTCATCCATCAAAGAAAATGATAGCCCACTTGAGGTTTTATTATTATTATTATTGTCATCATCATCATCATCTAACTTTTATTTTATTTTTATTTTTGTGGGACCAAAAATGTTAATTATTGATGCTAGTTTTAAGAAAAAAAAAAAGACAAGTAGAGAATATAGAGGGATGATGGGTTAGGAAAGGCACTATAAAACAAGGTTCACAAGGAAAGCTTAGCAGATCCCCTATCTATAGTAAGATAATGGCTACCACAATGTCAGATTCAGACATCCTTCTCATTGGAGCTGTTTAACTTGGGAAGAAAACAAATTGAATGACCCAAAACCTTTTCTGAAAGAGAAGTGAATGGCTGAACTGAGTTCTCAAGTATATATATATATAATGGGCATTGTGATGTTTGCTTTCTTTCTGTCATAAATTTGCAGTCCAATAAAATTACTGACACCTTTGGATTTCTTTGCTTGCTGTCCATGCAAAAACTCAAACCTGCCATAAGAAAAAATGATGCTTAGGCTCAAAAGGCCTGTAAAGTATTTCTCTGCAACTAGAAGCTTTCACTTGCATCAACAAACACACCAAAAAAAAAAAAAAAAAAATGTGTCGGCTTTACATAACACAAGCAAAATATAATGGGCCTCAAAGTGGTGTGGGGGAGACACACACAGCTATGTACTCGGAAGTAAAGCTTGAAAAGGTCCATTGGGTGACCAAATATTGCAGGAAATGGAAGCCAGTGGGTTGCAGTGTCGCACTGCTTCTTCCATTACAAGGAAACATCTCACGCAGCAAAGGTACAAGATATTGCGTGTACTTGGAGCTCACCTTCCTCCCTTAAGACCCTCGAGACATAGCCATGTGAAATGCTTGGAGCAGCGGGCACAAACCAAAGCCGGATGTGGGGCAGTGACTCCCCCCACCCATCTGCCAATCCATTGTTCCAAGGTGGTTTAGATCATCTTTGATTTCACTTAGTATTATAATCAGTTGGTAATCCCGTCCTTTTTGTGTGAGATATAAAAAAAATTATGCTACAAACATTCAAATGTCACCGAAAGAAGATGATTTTTTTTATCAATGGAAAAAGGAGTGAAAGATGAAGATAATTATGGCCATCAACCCACATCACTTTCCTACAGGCATAGATTAGGCAGTACCTCTGGAATATCTCTCCATGCCAATCTATCCAAGCTAGAAGATGATCCATGCAACTGCACGAACGGACAAACAATGGTGAAAGTTATAGAGAGCCAAAGCAGTGCAGGGAGATGGTGTTCTCCAACTCTTTTTATCTTTTATCTTACAAGGAAGTGCAGGTTACGCTTCCTAGCTGCTACTTTTCCAAGCTGTTGTTTAGGGAAGAAGAGAAAGAAAGGTAAAAAAAAAACAAGGAGAACAACGAGTGCACTATCACATCCAAAGCCACTATAAGTCTATAACAAATACCATCAATGATATAAACAAGTTAAACTCATTAAAACTTTTGTTTTCTCCTTGATGAGGATTCACAATTTGATTAGAAGTAGTCGTGATAGTTTAGGTTAAGTTGATCCACTTATAAAATCTTAACTGTTACATATATGAGATCAAAATTTTATTTTATTTTAAAGTCTATAGAAACATAGTGGATGGTAAGTAGGTGAGTTGGTAGGCTGTAATAAGGGTGATGTCACATCTGGTTATAGGCTTGTGAGAATGTTTATTAGGGGTGATTGGTCCATACAAATAATATTTTGCTTTGAGAATTTGCACCATTTTGGTTGGAATGAATCATTAAGCAAATGGGTATAATGCATAATGTCTTTGTGCGGACAAATGATATTTATTGACACAAATTATTTCTGATCCTACCATATTTCCCAATATTCTTTTTTTGCTATGTCATTGTCGAAATATTTTAATTACTAGCTAATTTTTATTTTTTGTACGTATTTAATATTGAAAGAACCCACTTTGAAAAAAAAAATTTCCAAGAAAAATATGCTTATTTATGGGGTATTAATGTTAAACATGATATAATTTGTATGTTCAAACTTAATACAACTAGAGACATTATCAGTATTAAAAACCTTTTTTCTTGTAATATAAAAAATATATATATTTTTAATTAACAAAAGGATATAATCCCATTCGCCTCAACGCAATCCAAAAGATCTAAGTCTAGATGAAATGAATTCCTCTAAACTAATTACTGGTTAATTTATTATTTTTGTATGTATTTAATATAGAAATAACCCACCTCCAAAAAATTTAAGAAAAATATGCTTATTTATGGGTTATCAATGATATAATTTTATTGAAATATTTTGTATGTCGAAATATTTTAATACTGGCTATTTTTTTATGTATTTAATATTGAAAGAATCTACTTTGAAAAATTTCAAGAAAAATATGCTTATTTATGGGGCATCAATGTTAAACATTATATAATTTGTGCACTCAAACTTAATACAACCAGAGACATTGTCAGTATTAGTAAAATAATCTTAAGTGATATTAAGTGATATGATCATTATTTTTCATCACTCAGGACTAGACACAAAATCCCATCAATGTCCAAGAGAAATATTTCCAAATTATCAAAGATGATGAAGAATTTGCCTTGCTGAGTATACATGTCACCAGAATATATAAAAAATATATATGTTCAAACTAAACTGTTGATGATGATAATAATAATAATATATTTAGATATTTATATGTACATGTGAACTTGATCATTTTGTGATGTAGTCTTTGCATAAAAGACAGTATACAAGTATCTTGTCCTTAAATTAAAAAAGGGACAAGGAACATGAGATACAAATATTTTTCATGTTCCAAAGAAAAATTTACTTTCTTTCAGGTTCCAAATATCTAATAGATATGGATATTAAAAATATTATTTTATTTTAATGGCAGGATGGCAACAAAAAAAGGAATATTCAAATAATTTGGTACTTTTTTTAATCTTTTTCTTGCCCATGATAATAGTTATTGAGGCTACCCTCTCGTTTCGCTCTAAGAATTAAGAAATAAATTACAAAAAAGAAGATTCAAACTAAGAAACACAGAATAATTTTTAAATAAAAAGATAATAAAGTCATTTTAACATGTTTACGTAGGGTTAAGTAATAAACTAGAAAACAAAGAAATCATGATAAAATTTATCTTCATCGTGGATAATGATAGAATTTTATCTTCACATGTCTTACTTTTCATTCTTATTTATATAAATCTAAGACCAAATTAAATTTCGATATAATACATATACTTGTGAATTTAAGAGAAATCGCCTAGCTATACCTTCAACCATGATCAAGTGCTGGATATGGCCTAAGAAAAACTCAAGCTTTGGTTTTATGGAATCCAATAACCCAAATAGCCTCATTCAAATCACAGCTCACGGAGCTAAATCATATATCTTCTTTAAGTTAAAACTATATATATATATATATATATTTGATTATCCTATCCATCTTAAATCAATGAATTGATTTATCATCCATATTAAAAACTAATTAGACAAATTGATTCTTTTACATCAATAAATATAATTTAAATGACACGATAAATAATTCTCATTTTTATATGATTGATACGTTAGTACATTTGTGTCATGTGATCGACACATTAATATCACATGGATGATACATCAGTGTCATATGATCGGTACGATATCACATGATCAACACATCAATATCATATGGGTGTCACCTTGGCATCATATAGATGTCACCTTAATGCCATGTGGTCAATGCCTTAATACCATATAACCGATATGTGGTTGGCACATAACTGACACCTTAGCGATCGTCCACCTCTCTCATAATCGATGTCAATTATAAGAGTAATAGTTAAAATAGCTTACATGCTCCCTAGACACATTTTTCAATATTATTTAAATCATTGGTTGAATCATCCAAACTCAAAACTAACATAAACATCCAAGAGCCATTTATTAGGAATCGTTTCGACGCAGTTATATAGGGTTTTACATATTTGAAGTTGGCAGAGTTCAATCTCTTCAAAGTTAGCAAGGTTTACCCTCTTCACAGTCAAATCGGTTTGACACTTTCGTGGTCGAACAAGTATAATATTTGATCAAGATTAAAATATAATAGATATAGAATGAACCTTGATTGAATTCTAATCAATATCATAACCGACTTAACAAATACTATTGTAAGGGGCTACTTTCGGACGAACAACCACTGAAGATATGAACACAAGTCATACATCAATATGCCTATTTTATATTTGTCAAAGGCCACTCTAGATATTATTTTTTATTAAATATGACGAAGCCTAACAATTAATTTGTTCCCACTAATGGTACTAATCAATCGTTTAAACTTAATGCAAATGCTTCGTTAAAATTCTATTTATGATTTGATGCACTAATGCCAAAAGTTACGTTGGACATATAGTCCATTATTCAGCTTATAGTGGGTTTTATTAAAGTTCACCGATCTAATCTTTTTTTTTTAACTTAAAATTCTAACTATTTTAATCTAGACTGAATGATTAGGGTTGAAAAAAAAAGGAAAATGACGATTATGAACATGGTTAAGAAAAAGAGAGAAGCAGTAGTGACACTTAAGAGGCAATGACAACATAAAGGTTATTTTCAATCATCCAAACAATATCCTTTATTGGGTGACTACTAATCCTAATAATTAACTATACCAAATCCAAAACTTTTTAAGCATGTAAGTCAGACATAAAAAAAATAAGTACTAAAGTAATATATCATTGGTGTCTCAAGTCTAATGACCAGATACAAAACTAGAATTACAAAATCGTTGTCTGACGTTAGATCATTAACCATAAAACATTCAGTAATCGGATCAATCAGTGAACTTATTCTCCAATGAACACCTGTTTTGTATCATTAGTGTCTCCACACAATTGGCTATGAAACCAGTCGCCTCCATCATATGGTCAAGTATACAACACACAGGTCTGTCCAATTATCTCGATGTATCTCTTAAGTAATTTGTGACAGATAATTTAGGATCTTTGTTTAAAGATTAATCGATCAAATTATCATGATCTGATTCCTATTGTGTGTGTATATATATATATATATATATATATATATATATATTAAACATATAATATAATATAAAAATATACTAATAATAATAATATAAAAAGACTGTGCAACACGTCACATGTGTCATCACTCACATAATTGGCTTATAGAGAACATATAACAAGTAATCCATTTATTATTATAAGTTAGCATATAACTTAGACTTAATGGAAGAAGCTTATATGATATATTTTTTAAAAAATATAGAAGTTTTTTTAAATATGAGTAAACTGCTTAAGAGATCTATGGCTAAAACCAAATGGAACTTAAACCAATATAATTTAAAGAGATATATTGTTGCATACAAATACATGTTAAGTTATTTTTGTTGAATCTTAGATTTTAATGATGAAATCAATTAATAAGTATTTGATCTAATAAGGTTGTTAGAGTTGATTGATGCATGATTAACTACAACAGAAAGAAGATTACAATAAGAGGTTTAGCCAAGGATCAAGTCCAAGCATCGGGCCGAGGTTCGGACGATGCGGTTGGGAACTCGCTTGGAGTGCGTCGGGAGCTCGCCGAGAGTATCGGGAGCTTGCTAGGATGGCGCAAGGGAGTTCGCTGGAAGATTGTCGAGGGTAGCTGAAAGGCTTACCGGGAGTTGAGAAGGTATTGAAGTGGACTTGTAGCTATGATTGATTGTAATTAATTAAGTTGTAGTTTGTATCTTGCAAGTTAACCACGATGGTGAAAAAGAGTTACAGATTAGACATGGACCCAGGATCAAGCTTAGGCATTAGGCCAATGATTTGACAATGCGATGGGAGCTCGCTGGGCGTTCGTTGGGACTTCACCGAGGGTATCGAGATGCTCGCTAGGAACACGCTAGGAGATCGACGGAGGAGGACCGTGAGATTCACCGCTGGAGAAGCCAGGTTGTCGGTTTGCGAGAGTGAGGTCATAAAGCTTGGTGGTCATGTTCTGATTGTAATTTTAAGTCATAGGCTAAGATTGAGTCCTAAATGAGTATGATTTGGATTCCATCTAAATCAACTCAAAGATGCAACCAGGTCCATTATTAGGGTTTGATTAAGCTAAAGTTGAGCTCAATTAGTTGACCAAGGGAGTGGTCAACTGATGGTTTAAGCCGAAATTCGAAAAGTGGAGCGAACCACTTTTCTAGAGATTCCGACAGGTAAAATCGCTAGTGAGTGACTGGTGAACCATCGCTAGCCAGGCTTTTGGGTGACTGACAACGGCTAAACAACCCAGTACCGATGGGTAAATCACCCGTACCCAGGTATTCAAGCGGTTGAGCCACCTAGGTCGACGGGTGAACCGCCTGTACCCAGATTTTACGGGTAGGTTTGAATTTTGGCTCCAAATTCTAAAGTCATTTGGGGCTATAAATATCCCAAGTTTTCTTGCATTCCATACAAATGTTTATGGGATAAAATTATGTGAAAAACTTGTGTGGATTGTAAGAAAAAGAAAAGGGGTAAGGGAGTGATTAAAGAGTTATAATATTGTCTCCTTTGTAAGCTCAAGTGTAAGAGTTTGGTCTTCACACAAAGAAGATCGGTAGTAGACGCCGGTGTGCCTCAAGGAGGACTCGGGAGTGGACGTAGGCCGGTTAGTGCGAACCACTATAAAACTTTGTGAGTTCTCTTTGCTTATCTTGCTCACTACATTTGTATTGATGCTTCCGATTTTATTACGTTTTGAAAGCAAAGTTTTGAGATCAAGCACTTCACTTACGACATTGCCTATCTATTTATTTAGATTTTCTTGATTTTTGAGTCATCTTTAAGCAAGTAACTTAGCACTTCTCTATAAGATTAAATTGTTTTGCTTAAATGAAAAGACTCGGATTTTCAATCTTGCTTCAAGTGAAAAGTTTTTGTTAAAATGATAATTCACACTTGTACTAATTTACCCCCCGTCTTAGTGCCAATTGATCCTAACTATTAAATTAGAGTCAATTTTTTTTCTCATTTAGTTTAACACCTAAGAGAAATGACTCTTTTCAGCATTAACGAGGGTTTTTCTATTGTTCGTCCTCCCATATTCAATAGGATGGACTACACTTATTGAAAATCTCATATGAGAGTTTTCTTGCTTTCTTTATACCTTGATTTATGGACTATTATTGAAAATAGATTTGAAAGGTCTTCTCTTCCAATCAATGATTGGAATGATTTGGAGAAGAATACTTTCTCTTTAAATGCCAAGGCTATGAATGCCTTATTTTACGCGTTAGATAAAAATGAATTTGATTGAGTTTCTTGTTTTGATTCGGCTTTTGATATATAACATGCATTAGAAATAACATATGAAAGTATAACTAAATCAAGTAAATTATTATATGAAATAATATATAAAAATAAACTTGAAGAACACCTTCCAAAAAATAGGAAGGATTGTGAGCTGAGAATGATATATGACTTATCGAGTGAAATCTCGAGTGATGAGAACCTTGGACATGAACTTTTGACAAATAAACTAGAAAAATTAATGAACTTGAACCTTAAAGATAATCTAAAGAAGTCATCAGAACCATACATTTGGGCAGCGTTTTCATGCTTTATTTTTATTCCGAAGTTGTTCAATAATTTTATTTTTTTTTCTTGTAGACTATGTAACAAACTTTGTAGCTGTAACTTTAAGGATTCATCGTCATCTTCATGGCCACTACCTTCACTAACTGTATATTTTCCATTCCGCCTTGGCATGATCTCTAGCCTTCAACTCTGATATCAAATTGATACCGAGAAGGGAGAAAGAGGAATGTAATTAAAAAAAAAAAAGAGAAACTGAAAGTTGATTTATATAAAAGGAATAAACTCATATTCGAACTTGCATAAAATGGGTAAAAAGTTCACCACCAAGTTTAAAGTCACAAGAGGATACATAAAATTCACCACCTCAAGGAAATTAAATAAGGATACAGAACTAAATCAAAGATTCACCACTCAAGGATGCATCCAAGAGATACAGAGTTTAGAGAGACTCCAAGGAGCTTCTGCAAATACAAATCAGGTACCAAAAGTTCTTTCTAGCCCTAGAATATCAAAATAAGTACTAGTGTATGAAACATCCCTTCATGCATAGGAAACTATGACATTAAGTATTTCACATTTGCCAACTAACCGCTTTATACATTCCTTGGTCATGAAGAAAGGTATATTGAAATAGTTTTAACTTTGTCTAAGGAATATACTTATGAGTTGTCATTTTTGAGTGGGTTGGGTTAAAGATCTAAAATATTGTAGTGGACTATTGGGAATATCATAGGATTAACAAGATGCATAAGTATTGATTATAGTAAATTAGACACTCCCATGTTAGAAGATAACATTGCAGATCCACTGGCAAAACTGTTGACTCAAACTATCTTTGAGCAACATTAATGTTTGATGGGGATCAAACACATAGGTGATTGACTTTAGGTCATGTAGGTGATTGTTGGTTACAAGGGCCCTACAAGCCAATCACATGAGTAATGACATATATAACACGTTGCACAATCTTTTTATATTATTATTATTGGCATATTCTCATATTATATTATATATATATATATATATATATATATATATATATATATATATATATATATATATATATATATATATATATATATATATATATATATATATATATATATATATATATATATATTATGAAGTCCTTGGTTCTGTGCACTGAAAATCAGATCATGATGAGATCACGATATTGAGACCGATTCACTTTTAAACACAGATCATAAATAATCCCAGTCATAGGTTACTCGAGAGGGACATCGAGATAACCAGATAGACTGGTGTATTGTATATCTGTCCAGATGATGGAGGCAACTAGTCTCATAGCCACTTGTGTGAAGACACTAATGGTAGAGTATATGTGTTCATTGGAGAATGAGTTCACTAATTGATCCACTTATAGAATAATATATAGTTAATGATACTTAGCGTCAGACAGTGATTCTTTAGTCTCAGTTGTGTGTCTAGTCCTTAGACTTGAGACACTAAGGATGTCTTGTTTGAGTACTCTTTTCTTTGATGTCAGACTTATAAGTTTTGAAAGTTATAGATCTGGTATAGTCGGTTATCAAGATTAGTAGCCAACCTTACGAAGGTAATTGAGTGTCAATAGAGGATCATCCAATCTTAGTATCATGAGAAGAATATCTCTTATATTATCGCTCTAACAACTCCTTGGCCAGGGTCATTCGGATTGAGAGAGGAGTTCTCCGGGAGAATCCCATTAGAGCAAGACTCGAACGGATTCCATATGAGGTCTGATATTAACATGCCCAATATACAATCTCTGGGATATTAAATATATAAGTGACTATAGATACATGATAATTGAGGACAGATAGGTCCAATGGATAAGATCTCATATACCGTCTGAGGATTGTGGCGTAATAACCTAGTACGTCTATAGTCGATGAATCGAGTGAATTATTATGAGATAATAATTTATGGAGTCGAACGGATTTCGTATGAGGCAGGACCCATGACTAGCTCGGTATTGGGCCTAGAGGGTCACATACATATGGTGGATGTTTCAGCGAACAAAGAATTGGATATGAGTTATCCAATTAGCCCCTGTTCTCATTGGCCAAGACCCAATATTGATGAGCTCCTTACATTAGGCCCAATTAGAGGCCAATTGAGACTATTGGATAGAGATCCAATAATCCACTAAGGCAGGATCCATTAGGGTTTTTGATGGCTCTCTATAAATAGGAGGTAGGATGCACAAATTGTGATAGGCTGCACTTTTGGTCGCCCTCTCCTCCTCCCTCCCTTATCTTCTTTGCAAGAGTTATAAGATTTTCGCTGTGGTTTGAGGAGCATCACTGCAATAGTCTATCATTTGGATATCGCTAAAGAGGAGGATGTTTGACCTCTTTCATCCTCTCCACCTGGATCTGGGTTTTAAGGGATATATAATCTCCTTAGGTAATCAATCTTTCAAATATCGTAGTTTTCGATTTTTACATTTTTTTCACGCACCAATATTATGATTTGATCTACATGGGAAACTTATTTTATTTTTATTTCTTCTGCTGCGCATGTGATATTCCTGCAAGGTTTCCCAACAAGTTGCTCACTAGAGAATGAGTTCACTAATTAATTCAATTATGGAATGTTATATGGTTAATGATACATAATATCAGATAACGATTATGTAGTCCTAGTTTTATGTTTAGTCCTTAGACTTAAGACATCAAGATTATATTTTTTGAGCACTCCTTTTTATAATGCTCAACTTATAAGTCTAAAAGTTTCAAATCTGGTACAATCAGCTATAGGGATTGGTAGCCAATCTTACGAAGGCAATTGAGTGTGTTCTTGTTTAGGCAAATCCTATATGTTCTAGGGGATAATCCACTCTTAGTATCACGAGAAGAATATGCTATGTATTCTTGCTTGGGCAAATCCCTAGTCAGGATCGTTCGGATTAATAGAGGAGTTCTCCGGAAAAAATTCGATTAAAGCAAGACTTGAACAAATTCTATTTGTGGCCTAACAGTACCATGCCTAATATATAGTCTCTAATATATTAGATGGATGAGGGACTATAGATATACGATAACTGAGGATACACAGGTCCAATTGATTTGATCCTCTATACCGTCTGGAGACTGTGGCACAGTGGCCTAATACATTCATAGTCTATGAGTTAAGTGAATTGTTATCAGATAATAATTCACTAAGTCATAAGGAGTTCTTGTTGAATCATAGATTTTGATGATTAAATCAATTGATAAATTTATGATCTAATCTATATATTGAGAAAAGTAATGTAGGACTAACTAATATCTTAAAAAGGCAAAAATAATTAAAGAAGAACCAGATGTTGGTCGAGAGTCAAAATTCAGGCATCGGGCTAGAAGAATCGAGGATACGCCAAAGCTTTAGATGATGCAGCAGGAGCTCGTCGAAAGTTTTCCAAGAGTTTATCGAGAGTTCGTCGAAAGGTTATCAGGAGCTCATCGGAAGTTTGTCGGGAGTTTGTTGGAAGATTGTCAAGAGCTAGTTGGGAGTTCGCTAAAAGGTTACCGGTAGTTCACCAAAAGTCAAATGAACAAATTGATGTGCCAGACAATAAAGATTGCTTGCTTGTATTTATTTTCGTATTGATTATCATAGTTAGGGTTTAAGGGCTGATTTGAGCTCATTAGAAGGCTCATTTAGTTGACCTAGAAGGAGGTACAACCAGGTCAAATGAATGTACAACTCAAGATATAAAAAAGTATTAAAAAGCACTTTTTAGAAATCTTGGGTGGTGGTACCATCAGTTGTCAATGGTAGTACCGCCCAATCAATGGTAGTACCACATTTCCCGATGGTGGTACGACCAGACCCCAGATTCCCGGGCTTTATTCAGTGGTAGTACCGTCCATACCCCAAAAACTCGAGAAGTTTTACTTTTTGGCTCCAAATTTTAAAGCCAATTGGGGTCTATAAATACCCCAGATATTCTTGCTTGGGTTAAGCAAGAAAGTGTAAGGAAAATATGAAAAAATACTATTAAAATTGTGTGAGAGTTCCTCCCTCTTATCCGAGTGAGATTTGTGTTTAAGGGAGGGTGAAAAGTTGTAAGAGTTATTCCTAAGCCTGAGAAAAAGGATAAAAGAGTTGTAAAGGGTATTTAATCATCGTCCATAGAAAAAGATCAGGAGTGGAAGCTGGTAGCCTCGAGTGAAGAGGAATCAGGAGTGGATGTAGGTCAAGGGGACCGAACCACTATAGAAATCTAGTGTGCATCTCTTCTTTACTTTTCATTATGTTTGCTCTATGATTTAAATGGCTTTCACCTTGAGAGCCATAATGTCGCTTTAGTGACTCTTCTCTTTCGAGAGTAGGGCCACATGCGACATCATGCTCATAAGGATGCCATCAACCCTGGACCTCAGTTTCAATTGACAAATTGGGTGTGAGGGGCCGTAAGGAGCCAATAAAAGTCGTCCTCTCATTGCACATCCTCCATCTCCTCCTCGTCGTCGTAAGCTTTCTCATCCTTGTCCTCATTGGCTGCTTCTAGTATAGGATTGAATCACATGTCACCTCCCTCATTGGGCTATGGCACAAGCAGTAGAAGCTCATCGTCGAAATAAACCTTAATAGCAATAGTCATAGGAGCGATGGCGGTAGCCACTCTATTCTCCCCCAACTACTGCTCACCTTTGCTGATATTTCGATTATCACCATTGGTAGTTATCCTATTTGGGTTTTCATTCCTCCCATCACCCCTTGCTCAATAGCGAGTGCATTGTCTTCCTAATGGTGGAGCACAGAGAGGAAGGGTGCATGACACTAGGAGTCGAAGTAGACAGGGCAGGCAAAGCTGATGTGGCCCTTGACATGGGCGGCAATATAGGGAAGTGAAGGCATGGGAGCATTTCGTTGTGAAGAATTGTGTCTCCTAGCTCGCCTTCAAAGGGTTGATTAGGCGGTCGATCCATATTTTCAAATCCATCTATTATCAATTTTTTAAACTTAAATTACATGTGTTATTATATTAATAGTTTATTATGAATCAGCATACCACATAAGTAAACTCTAATATGTATTAACTAAAACTTAATTGGAAGTATTTATATGTTATATTTTAAAAAATGTATGGATTATTTTAAACATAAGTAAACCATAAGGGCTTAAGAGATCAATGGCCAAAACCACATGGGTTAAAAATAAACCTTAACTCATTTTTTGTGAGAGCATGTCACGTAAGTAGATTCTAACATATGTTAACTGAAACTTGATGAGAGGGGTTTATATGATATGTTTTTAAAAATGTAGGGATTACTTTAGATATGGATAAACCATAAAAGCTTAAAAGGTACATGACCAAAACCATAAGGGATAAAAATTGATCTTAACCCGTTTATTATGAGTTAGTATACCACGTAAGTTGATTCTAATGTCTATTAAGTCAAACTTAATAGGAGAAAAATCATGTGCTATATTTTAAAAAAATATAAGAATTATAATATACCAGGTAAGTTGATTCTAATGTCTATTAAGTAAAACTAAATAGGAGAAAATTATATACTATATTTTTAAAATATAAGAATTATTTTATATAGGAGAAAATTATAGGAGATTAAGAAGTTGATGATAAAATTATAAAGATCAAAATGGATCTTAATATAATCATATTTTACTACGGAAGCATAATCATAATGGTCCAAATAAGTGCTAGTCTTCAACCTCAGAAAACAGCAATCTCCGTTGCCGTTGTTTTTTTTTACTTTTATCTCAAAACGAAAAAGTACAAAATGGCTGATGTTGTAAAGACCCGTCCATCTTAATTCTACGTTGTCACCTCTTAATTTTTTTTGTTAAAGGAGCCAACTTGTGGTTTAGGACAATGAGAGGTAAGGTAAATATATGCAAAAGGAACCATGAAAGAGAGGAGTATGTTCTTAGGAAAAGGGAATGTGAAGTAGAGAGCTGCGAGGAACTAATGGATGATGATACGTAGGCAAGCAATGGTGATTGATGGGGGTTGGGGCCTAACAAATCCGACGGAGAAGTGGGGTGTAGCTTGCAGCAGTAAGACGAAAAATAAAAAAAAAGCATAAAAAAGAAAAATTTACTAAGCACAAAAAAACTTAAGTACCAATAGCTTTTGTGTTTGGGGTGGATGGATAAGGGTGCTTTCTCCTTGTAAGAGGGAATCCTCAAGCAAGTCTTTAGTTTGCTTTCTGGTGCCCTATTCCCTCACACATCTCTGCTTTTAGTGATTGGTCAGTGAGGGGATAGTCGAAAAGATACTTGGTGGCTTCCTGAGGATTGTGTCCCAAATCTATTTTATTTATTCAGGCCTGACAGAATCTTCTAAAAATAACTTCAGATTTACTTCGGTTGCAACCATATAATTGAAAGTGAATCTGAATTCTCAAGACGTTTTTGGATTACCGAGCTTACTGCTTACTTTTAGAGCAAACCCTCGTATGTGATAAATTAGAGGACAATATCTGCAGAAATAGAGGACACGAAGAGTATTATGATCTATCTTTTAATTTCAATCTGAAAGCGTCTTGTATCTTTGTGGCTGACATGAGAACTAATGGATTTCTATACTCGTAGCCTCCTCATTGATATGACAGATGTTGACTTGACCGTCACGTCATCGTGCCCTCGGATAGCTGGCCCGTCGATATGATCGACCCGACGCGGGCAACCGATCGGATGCAAGTATGGGGGGCGTAAGTGGTCGTATAGCCGACCTGACACAGGTAAGGTCAACACTCCTTACCTGTAGACACACGCCTCACAGCAAGCACCAGGGGCATGGTGGAAAGGTACAACGATATGGTAAGCCTTAAGGGCAGTAAGGTTATCAGGTACGAAGGACCTACAACTCTCACTATAAAGGCTCCTGCACCTCTACGGGACAGGAGGATCGCAAAATCGACCATTGCACTAACTTGACTGTTGGAGGGGTCACGTCGGGAACTTACCCGACTCGACCTCCTTACAGGAGCTAGCATCCGACCCGAGCTGAGGTGCCTCCTCCCGACCCGAACTCCACCACTCCAGCAGTCGACCTCCGGGGTAGGACACCGGGGATCCATCCATCTGGCCGAGCTTCGACTCCGTCCCGAGATGACCGCGGGCGAGCTAGCGCACAAGGGCCTGAACCAGTAGTGCTCACTCAGCGGATACGGAGGCAGGTCGAATCCATTAGGCATACACCATATTTGACACTAACATTTTTGGCGCTAGAAGGAGGGCCCATGTTGCAAGAACGCCCGTTTGGGAACTCGGGTGCGGAGCACCACCCGGAACCTAACCACCCTCAGCCAACCGAGGAGGCCACGATAGCCGTGCCGACTCTGAACTATTTTTGGAGGATGATAACCGACCCGGGGTTCCCTTCACCCGTATCCAACCCCGTGCCGTTCGTGGTCACGGTCGAGGTTTTCCTCGACCTCTCCAGCCAAGTGCAAGCACTAGCGGGTATGATGCATACCATAGTCCCATACCTACCCCAGCTCGTGCATTTAACAGCTCACCAATCGCTCCCCCGGCGGTACCCTGCAAACGGAGTCACCAGCAGCCCCGAATCGGGGGACCCCGCCCGAGGTAGAGCTGCCACAACGTCAGGTCGCCAAAGCCTGTGCAGCTTCCCCGACCCCGATGCCAGCCCGATCACAAAGTCGCTCCTACGATCCAATACAGACCGAGCTCGACCTTGGCGCCTTATCGTCCGACACCGCTGATTCTCTAAGAGAGCAAGTTCGTCGAGTCCATCAACGGCTTGACGAAGTCCAGAAGGAGGTCCTAAAATCAAGAGGGGAGGTTGGGGAAAGCTCTAAAGGCGGTTCATCATTCACTCCCGAGATACAGGCCAAGCCTCTCCCGGCCACCTTCAGGCTCCCGGCTCTCAAGCCTTATGATGGCAGCGGCGACCCGACGGAGCATATTACTGCATTCCGTGCCCAAATGGCCATTTACGATACTTCGGACGCACTGATGTGTCGGGCTTTCCCGACCACCCTTAGAGGGCCGGCCAGAATCTGGTATTCTCGTCTCAAACTCGCATCCATACCTTCTTTTGATTTATTGGCGAAAGAGTTTGAACTAAATTTTTGGTGAGTGCACACCCAAAACTAACCATTGCCTCCCTCCTGAGGATGGCCCAAGGGAGCGACGAGCCCCTCTCCTAGTTTGTGGGGCGGTTCACATCGCAGGTCCAGGGAATTCCATACCTCCATCCGTCCCTAGCCATCTAAGCGTTCTTGACGGGGCTAAGACCATCGAGGTTCTTATGGTCGCTGATTGAGCGACCACCTGCGACCCTGCCCGAGATGTTGCAATGGGCGCATCAGTACGTGGCAGCCGAGATGCTGGTAGCAGGCAAGCGGGAAGAGACAAAGTGCCCCCGGGGGGAGTAGTCCCGTGGACATCCCATGCCACCGCGAAAGAGGAGGGAAGACAGGTCGGGCATGTTGCCAGCCAGACCCCCCCCCCCCCCCCAATTCTCCTCAATTCAACTCGAACAGAGATCTTCTTTCAGATCCGAGAAAGGGGTCTCTTGAAGGCCCCAAACCCAATGAAGTCACACCCCGAGCGACGTGACAAAAGAAGGTACTATCGCTTTCACAGGGAGTACGAACATGACACTGAGGAATGCCGCGACCTGTAGTACCAAATTGAAGACCTCATCCGGCGCGACCACCTACGCCGATATGTCCGCGAACAATCCTCCCACCCTGACAATCGACCCCCCCGAGACTCGTCACCCCGACCCAAAGGCCCGGTCGAGAAGCAAATCGATGTCATCTTCGGCGGGCCAGCCTCGGGCGGTAACAGCTCCTCGGCACGAAAAGCTTATGCACGATCCAAGGTCGGGAAGAGGCCGCTGCATGACGAAGACCTTGACGTTACGTTCAAGTCAGGAGGCGAGGAGCGTCCATGCCATGATGATGTGTTAGTAATCTCAGTCCGCATGGCTAACGCCTATGTCAAGAGAGTTATGATCGACACGGGAAGTTCGACCGACATTTTGTATTTCGACGCCTTTCAAAAATTAGGGTTAACCGACCGAGATCTCGCCGCTCTAACATCTACTTTGACAGGGTTCATCGAGGATTCCGTTTCTCCCTTTGGGGCAACCACGATCCCTGTCACCTTCGGGGGAGAACCAAAGTCGAAGACTCTCATGGTGTCGTTTATAGTGGTCAAGCTCCCATCAGCATACAACGCCATCATCGGGCACCCGACCCTCAACCGGCTCAAGGCGGTCGTTTCGACCTATCACCGAATCCTGAAGTTCCTGACCCGAGCAGGGGTCGGCGAGGTTAGGAGCGACCCAAGAGAATCCAGGCAATGCTACTTAACAACAATAATGTTGTCCAAGAAGCCAAGGACTCAGCCAGCTGCTACGGTGCCTCAAGACCTAGAGGATAGCGCCCGGGATCCCCACCCGGCGGAAGAAGTCCTGGAATTGCTCCTCGACCCGAGCCGCCCAAACAAGCTGGTGAAGGTCGGGTTGGAACTCACGGAGAGCCAGCAAGTTCAACTAATAGAGTTCCTATGAAAGAACGAGGATGTCTTCGTATGGTCCCCGAATGATATGCCAAGGGTCGACCCAGAGATCGCCCAGCATCACCTGAAAATCGTCCATGGCGCCCGACCCATGAAGCAGCGTCCGCGCAAGTTCGCTCCTGACCGGCCGAAGGCTATAGAAGATGAGGTCGTTCGCCTGTTGGACGCAAAGCTTATCGAGGAAGTATAGTACCCAACCTGGCTATCCAACGTTGTACTTGTCAAGAAAGCTAATGGAAAATGGCGGATGTGCGTTGATTATACCGATCTTAATCGGGCTTGCCCGAAGGACTGCTATCCACTTCCTCGCATCGACCAACTGGTAGATGCCACGTCGGGACATCAGCTGCTCTCCTTTATAGATGCATTCTCGGGGTACAACCAAATCCGGATGGCCCCGAGAGATAAAGAAAACACAACCTTCATCACTCATAACAGCACCTACTGTTATAAGGTGATGTCGTTCGGGCTGAAAAATGCTGGCGCAACTTTCCAGCGGCTGATAAATCGTATGTTCAAGGACCAGGTCGGAAGGAACATGGTGATTTACGTGGACGACATATAGTAAAAAGCCAGAGGACCGAGACCCACCTCTCCGATCTAGCGAAAACGTTCCGCACGCTAAGAAAATACAAGATGTGTCTTAACCCGGTGAAATATACCTTCGGCATCACATCCAGGAAGTTCCTCGGCTTCATTGTGCATCAGCGAGGGATAGACGCCAATCCCGACAAGATAAAGGCGATACAGGAAATGCAACCCCCCAGAACTATAAAAGAGGTCCAACGACTTATAGGTAGATTATTGGCCCTGAGCCGCTTTATCTCCTTAGCCGGGGACAAGAGCTCTACCTTCTTCCGAGCACTAAAGTCAACAAAAGACTTTAGGTGGACCCCCGAATGTGAAGAAGCATTCCGCCAACTAAAGAGACACATCGAACACCTACCACAGCTAGCATCGGTAAGGGACGGGGAGCCTCTCGGCTTGTACCTCGCGACAACCGACTTGGCGGTTAGCTCGATCTTGGTGATGCTCGCCAAAGCCAGGCAAAAGCCGATCTACTACACCAACCATGTCCTAGCAGACCTGAGCTCTGCTATCCCCCCATATAGAGACTAGCCTTGGCTCTGATCCTGGCGTCTAGGAAACTGAGATCGTACTTCCAAACACATCCTATCAAGGTGATAATCGACCAACCCTTACGCCAGATCCTCTCAAAGTTTGACGTTGCAGGTCGGATGCTCAAGTGGTCGGTAGAATTGGGGGAGTTTGACATCGAGTACGAGCCAAGAAAGGCGATCAAAGGTAAGGTGCTGGCAGACTTCCTCTCGGAACTCATGCCCCCAGAGACCCCGACGAACCCAAACCATGGATGGACACTATATATTGACGGCTCCACCAACTCGAAAAGAGGAGGCGTCAGCTTGGTGCTCAAAGACCCTTCCAGCCACATCTACGAACATGCGCTTCAGTTAGGGTTCAAAGCCACGAACAATGAAGCAGAATATGAGGCGCTCCTGTTTGGTCGAAAGGTCGCAGTCGAGCTGGGTGAGGAAGACATCGAAATATCCACCGACTCCTAGCTCATCGCAAGCCAAGTCAATGGGAAGTTCGAGACCCGAGAAGCAGCAATGATCAAGTACCTAGTCGAGACCCGATGGATGACGGGTCAGTTTCGGAGGTGCACCATCACCAAAGTACCTCGTGCCGAGAACACAAAGGCGGACGCCTTGGCCAGGCTAGCCTCCTCCTGCGCGATCGACACATCGTCAAGAAGAATGGTGAGAACCATCGGGCCCTCCATCAACTCGAGGGTGCTAGTTGTCGAAGAGGAAGATTGAAGCTGGATCAACGAAATCCTTCGCTTCAAGCAAACGGGAACCCTCCCTGAAGACAAGGCGGCTACCCGAAGAATCAGGAGGACGAAGTCATGGTATTGTGTCATTGATGGCCGTCTCTATCGGCGAGGTTTCAGCCGACCCCTGCTTCGGTGTTTGCACCCGACCGAGGCGCGCACCACCTTAGTCGAGACCCACGAGGTAATATGTGGGGACCATGTCATCGCTCGCACCTTGGCACACAAGGTCCTCAAGCAAGGCTACTACTGGCCCACCCTACGTAAGGATGCCTAGATTGATGTCCAGAGCTGTGAGCCATGCCAGAAGCACGCCTGGTTCCAACATCAACCGATGGTACCGCTCACAACTGCCGACTGCGCCTGACCCTTCGCCCAGTGAGGAATGGACCTCTTCGGCCCTTTTCCCCGGGCCTCGGGACAACGAAGTTTCTTAATAGTCGGAGTCGACTATTTCACCAAATGGCTCGAGGCCGAGCCATTGGCTTCCATTACCGAAAGATTCGTGTGGAAGAACATCATAACCAGGTTCGGCCTTCCTAGGGTCATCATCACAAACAACGGCACACAGTTCAATAATAGGAAGTTCAAGGCGTTTTGTCAAAGCTACCGCATCCAGCTGAAGTTTAGCTCGGTTGCCCACCCCCAAGCCAATGGACTTGCCGAGGTAACGAATTGAGCCATCCTTGAAGGGCTAAAGAAAAGGATCTCCGGTGCCACGACCTCCTGGGTCGAGGAGCTCCCGAGCATTCTCTGGGCGTCTCGGGCGACTCCAAAAACTCTGACCGAGGAGTCCCCATATAGCCTGACTTTCGGGACCGAGGCTGTGCTGCCTCCCGAGGTGGTTTTCCCGACCCTCCGAGTCCAGACCCACGGTGAAGAGGCGTCCAACCAACAGCTCTGCGAGAACCTTGACCTACTAGAAGAAAAGTGAGTCGACGCCCATCTACGAGCACTAGCATATAGAAGGGTCGTCACCAAATTATACAACCGCCGAGTGCATCCTTGGCATGTCAAGATGGGCGACCTGGTGCTTCGGAAAGCCGAGGGCAGCGACCTGACCCGGTCCAACGGGAAACTGGCTCCAAACTGGGAGGGCCCTTACCGAGTCATCGAAGTTGTTCGAGACGGGACTTATATGTTGGCAACAATGGAGGGGCGCGTGTTGCCGAGGACTTGGCACATCACGAACTTGCGAAAATTCTACGCGTAATAGCAAAACGTCCCGATTTGTATTGATAAAAGCAAGTACAATAGAGGTCGGGAACAAAATGAGACTTTAACCCGACCCGAATTACAATGAAAAGCAAAAAACTACAAGTCAGGGCTCGGGCGGGACCGAGTCTTCAAAGGCCTGCTGCCTCTGCATTGGCACTAGGTCGTCCTCAGGATGGATGGTGAAAGGGTCTTCTTCGACTTCAGCGTCTGGGTATCGGGCGTGGAAGCGGGCTAGCGCCACCCGATACCCGTACTCATATGTCACCCGACACATCCTCTTCAAGCCTTCCTTGAATCCGAGCGACTCCTTGTACTCGACGACCGTCTGCCTAGGTAGTTCGGCTCGGGCGCTCTCCAAGGCCTTCACAGCCTGCAGCAGCTCGTCATCCATCTTCCGAGCCCTGACTCGTGCCTCCTTCAGCAACCGCTGGGTATGGGCCAGGTTGCTCCGCACCTCGTGCAACTCTTTTTCCGAGGCCTCGCGCTTTAGGAGTGCCTCATCTTTCTCCCGCCTGGTCCTTTCGAGCTCCTCTTGCAGCTCGATTGCGCGCTCTTTGGCCTTGGCGATCGCTTCCGGACCACCGTCAGATTTCAGAGCGTCGAGCTCTTCCTGTAGTTGCTTAAGCCGGTAGTCCATGAACGTGATCAGTCGACCCGCCTCATGGACTCGGTCGAAGAGCGTCATTTGGAAGTGTTAGCTCTGCACGAAACAACAACTGATTATAAGCTCGGCAAGGGAAGAGCCTGCACTACCAAGTCATAGGTCGGGAAGCTTACCAAGACCATCTCCTTGGCGGCTCGGGCCATCAGGACTTTCGAGGGGAGCGTATAGAGCTCCCGCGCCAGTTGGGGGTGGAGAAGTCCCCTCTCGAACTCCTCCGCTGCTGACGAGTTGTTCCAAACCTTCGTCGAATTCTTCAGCCCCTTCCATCTGGCCTTCATCTCTTTCTCGGGGTTTTGGTGCCCCAGGTCAGACATTAGCAGGGTGTAATAACCCGCGTCATCCTTGTGCACCTTTGTTTTGAAGAGGTCTTTCATCGACCTCGGGCGGCGGTGGGCCGGAGAAGCTCCCCCCTCCTCAGACTCGACGGGCGTCTCGGGCTCCTCCGACGGTGCCACGGGCTCCTTGCCTTTTGATCGGGAGCGGGACTCCCCCTCGCCGAGACGAGACTTGTGGCGAGGGGACTCCCCCTCGTTAGCACTTTGACCTTCTTGTGGCACCTCGCTGCATCCTCGGCCTGCTCGGCCGGTGCGTTGACTGGCCTCTTTGACGAAGCCTTCGGGGCTTCCCTTGCGGGAGAAGCACCGACCTCCCGGGCAACGGGGCAAGTCGGAGGGACCTTGCCACTGGTCACCTTAGGCATCCCGCATAGCTCCCCGAGATCCATCCGATCTGCATCCTGATCGACAGGTTAGTAAGCAACTAGAAAGATTGAAATAGAGTAAAATAATAGTACCCCTAGAGGCCGGGCTGAGACCCACCTCGACCAGCCAAAGCTCGATCATCTCCTTGATCGCGCGTGAAGAGGAAAGAATTCCCTTCAGTCTGTCGACCTGGACAGTTTACTCCTCGGATAAGTACGGGGAGGCGTTGCCGATCGGATGTGCCGACCGGTCAAGCCTAAACCCCCAAACTGGACCGCTAACAAAAAAGTAGCGAGACTTCCAACCTTTGTTGTTGGAAGGTGCCCTGCTGACTCGAAAACTGACTCGGGTGGTGAGGTAGTAACCGCCCCGACTCTTGCAAAGGCGAAAGCAGGCCATGAACAAGTCCCGAGTCGGGATAATCCCGGCCCCCTCGGCACTCGCCCAAAAAGATGACAAGGTAGCGTCACGAGTTGGGCGCTACCTGGTTGGGGGAGATCCTCCACCACCTCAGGCATTCTTCGATGAGTGGATGCAGAGGAAACCGGAGACCGGCCTCTAGAGCATCCACCGAGATGAGCGTCCAAACTATAGGGGCGCTGCCCGAGCTGCGGAACGTGCAACCCGTATTCGACCGGGATGCTATACCGCTCCCTAATCACGGCAAGTGACCCCTCGGTCACTGTCGTATCTAGGTCATGATCCAACTTCATGACCTCTAGATCCCTTAGAATCCTCGGGTCGATTGGCGACCCTGACGCTATTAGGGATCACACCGACTCGTCTCCCCCGACCCCGGGGAAGAAACGACCCTGACGCTACTCGAGGAGTCCGAGGAGGTCATCCCGACCTATTCAAAAAGACTATCGACTGAAGGGACGTTGGGTGGCTAGGAGGGTCCGAGGTAGAAGCAGGAAAGGGGCCAAATGAACAAGTGAGGTTTCAGTCTGGCCATATGGAACTTATAGTGCCCAGGGGTGTCGTTTCAGCTTCTCGAGACAGAACGAAGCGTCATCGCCCCAAAAGCTACCCAACGCATTAAATGCGCCATTACTTCGGCTGAAACCCTAAGATGAGGGTAAAAGAAAAAGAAAAAAAAAGGGTCATTGGATAAGGGCGATGGTACCAGAGTACCCTCTCGGCCAAATCCCCAGGATTTGTGCCCGAGTACACCCTCTCAACCAAATCCCCAGGATTTGCGCCCGAGTTCACCCTCTCGGCCAAATCCCCAGGATTTGTGCCCGTGCGCCCGAGTTCACCCTCTCGGCCAAATCCCCAGGATTTGCGCCCGAGTTCACCCTCTCGGCCAAATCCCCAAGATTTGTGCCCGAGTTCACCCTCTCGGCCAAATCCCTGGGATTTGTGCCTGAATTCATTCTCTCAACCAAACCTCCCGAATTTGTGCCCGAGACCACCCTCTCGGTAAGATCCTAAATTCGAGTTCCCGAGCCCCCACGCTCGGTCGGATCAGCTCCTACACCATTCAAATTCCCGTGCCCCCACGCTCGGTCAGATCAACTCCTACACCATTCAAATTCCCGAGCCCCCATGCTCGGTCTGATCATCTGCTGCATCATTCAGATTCCTGAGCCCCCACGCTCGGTCGGATCAGCTCCTACACCATTCGAGTTCCCGAGCCCCCACGCTCGGTCGGATAAGTTCCTACACCATTCAAATTCCCGAGCCCCCACGCTCAGTCGGATCAGCTCCGGCACCATTCAGATTCCCGAGCCCCCACGCTCGGTCTGATCATCTCCTGCACCATTCAGATTCCCAAGCCCCCCACGCTCGGTCGGATCAGCTCCTACACCATTCGAGTTCCCAAGCCCCCACGCTCGGTCGGATCAGCTCCTACACCATTCAAATTCTCGAGCCCCCATGCTCGGTCGGGTCAGCTCTGACACCATTCAGATTCCCGAGCCCCCACGCTCGGTCGGATAAGCTCCTACACCATTCAAATTCCTGAGCCCCCATGCTCGGTCGGATCAGCTCCGGCACCATTCAGATTCCCGAGCCCCCATGCTCGGTCTGATAATCTCCTGCACCATTCAGGTTCCTGAGCCCCCACGCTTGGTCGGATCAACTCCTACACCATTCAAGTTCCCGAGCTCCCACTCGGTCGGATCGATTTTCGCTCCAATCGAGTTCCCAAGCCCCTGCTCGATCGGATCAACTCCCGAGCTCCGCTCGGTCCAACCAGTCCCTGAGCCCCCACTCGGGACTAGTCCAACGCCACCACAGGCCAGCAGCTAAGCACAAGACCTCATCTCCAGCACCCTAGTCGGGCACCTCGAGAAGGTCTTCCCGGGGGGGGGGGGGAGAATGATATGGTAGATGTTGACAGCTGGCCCGCCGACGTGGCCGACCCGACGTGGGCAGCCGATCGGATTCAAGTATGGGGGGCATCAGTGGTTGTACAGCCGACCTGACATAGGTAAGGTCGACACTCCTCACCTACAGACGCACGCCTCACAGCAAGCACCAGGGGCATGGTGGAAAGGTACGACGACATGGTAAGCCTTAACGGTAGTAAGGTTATCAGGTACGAAGGACCTGCAACACTCACTATAAAGGCTCCTGCACCTCTACGAGGCGGAGGATCGCAAAATCGACCATTGCACTAACTTGACCGTCGGAGGGGTCACATTGGGAACTTACCCGACCCGACCTCCTTGCAGGAGATGGCGCCCGACCCGAGCTGAGGCGCCTCCTCCCGGCCCGAACTCCACCACTCCAGCAGCCGACCTCCGGGGTAGGACACGGGGGATCCATCCTTCTGGCCGAGCTCCGACTCCGTCCCGAGACGATCGCGGGCGACCTAGCGCACAAGGGCCTGAACCAACAGTGCTCACTTAGTGAATACGGAGACAAGCCGAATCCATTGGGCAGACACTAGATTTGACACTAACAGTATTATTATTATCTTGGACGCAAAAGCGGATCCGCGACCCTGAGAAACATAGGCCTTGTTCTCGAGTGAAATGAATAGCAAATCGCGGTAGCCATTGACACAAGCAAAAAATCTACCATCAAGCCATCGCTTGTAAAATCCCATTCACAGCTGGTGCTGAAGCCTTGAGAGTGAGAGGCCTTTCTTGTTAGATTGAGAAGCTGTAGGCAAACCAACCAAACTCAGAGAGAGAAAGTCAAACTGGTGGGGAGGAATCACCGTTGGTAACGCTTTGTTTCTCTGTTCCTTATTTGACAGTGCATCTCTCTTGTTCCGTCACCCAATGGTTTTGTCGTAGAGCTAGCTAGCTACCTGTACATGGACTGCTTCATGGCAAAACCGTACCTAAACGAGTTGGTAGGATGTTCAAATCAAGTGCATCCCGATGGCTAGCATGATTCAGCAACAGCTATCGTGAAATCTTATACAAAAAACAATCTAATCGAAAGCAATCTCGTCAACTTTGGGCAGTAGATAAGAGCAAGATAGACATGTACTACCAATATATTTTAACCATTGCTTTAAGCACATCATTGGCTCATTTTTGCGACAGGCAGCAATCACATAGCCGTTAAGCTTACCTAATCTGTCATCTAGTTAGGGAGGTGACTTGAAGCCACAACACACAATCCAGTGTCAAGAGATCAAACTCAAATCTAATGCTGTAACAACAAATATTTATAGTCAACACAAAATCTTTCTATAAAGATACCAAACTCATAGGAGGATGATAAAGAGACTAATGCCAACAAGGCACCTTAGTGACAGGGTGCCATAAATTGTAGGAAATCAATAGGTACCACAGTTTTCCTTCTCATGAAAAACCCTGAAAAGACGAGGAAAAGCAAATTATTTTCTTGCCGCTGGTTTTCCATTTCTCGAACTTGAACTTGAATCGGGACTATTTTGAAGGACATTGTTCTGTTTTGAGATGATGCCAAACAAGAAGAGTGTAAGATACAGAAAAGACGAAAGCATGATTTTAAATAACTCTCCAAAGGGCTAAAGTCTAATATACAAAGATACAAGGTTTGCCAGATTTAGAAAACATGATCTACCTTTTGATGTGATAAGCTGTTTCGTTGCAGAGAGCATTTCCTGTCATCAGAGCATCTATTTTTACTTCATGGCTATTGACAAGAAAAATGACCGAACATTATTAGAATAAATGCAACATAAGATTTGGATCCAAAAAATAAATCCAACTCACCTATTATGATACTAACAATCTTGCCTTCTTCATCAGGTTACTTTTCACATTACTCGGTCCAATTCCTATAATCAGTCATCAAACTTGTTAATTTGGAAAAACTACTCTCTATATATATATATATACATCAAATGTTTTTTGTCAACTAGCAAAGTTGGTTACTGCAACAACCAGCATTTAGTCCACTTTTGGGACATTCACAATCCTCAAAATGAAACACATCACAGGAATGAAGAAGGTACCTCCCCCATGGCCTCTCTTCTTTTTTGAGGGTGGATCGTAAGAACATATTTAGATTTGCCAACTTTGTTTCTCTTAAAAGAACAAGAAAGTAATACTTAAAACATCTACAAACATTTTAAAAAATGAGGTAAAAATAATGTGTTAGCTTATTAATTTCAACCTGAATAATTAACCAACCTAGAATGTGAACAATTTGTTAATCTAGAATGACTTAATTAGTCCTTGTAAACTAAATGACTCCTTCAAAATTTTGTAAGATAAACACCAGATTTAATGGCATTATACAAAACAAGAGACTTAATGATTCCAAACGGAATCCAAAGTTGTTAACAATAAACAATAGTTTGTTGATAAAAGACTATTTCTCTCTTGATAATAAATATTGACAAAGCAGTCTTAATGATGATAATCTAGATTTCCATCTTAACTGTCAAATATATCGCTGCCACATGGCCAATGCTTCAATAAGTAGAGCAGGCCACTATTGGCCTTTTAAACACGATACTTAGAGTGGACAATGGAACCGATACCACCAATCTTTAGGCAAAGCGCAATCTTGGTCGCAAGCACATATCATGTGAGAGTTGGATTCCTAATGTAAATACTACATTAAATTTTAACCTCTAACAAATTTTAACCTACGATGAAAGCAGCATTCTGAAGCTAGATGCTATTCACCTTAAGTAATGTAACAGTTGGTGCAGTTCAAACATTACTCCATGCTACAGAACATACAATTAACAGGCACAAAATATATAAGTGTATGATGACTCCCTAGCTTGGATCTCTACAAAAATCTGATTATTTTCTTGACCATGCTATTTATATACTCTTCCCTTTCCTTTTTCTTTGCCTACAAGCGAGTCATGCAAATTCAACACGCCATATATCTTTCAAAATATAAATTTTTAGTCAATAGACATGACATCCTAAGATTTCCTTTTGGCAATCTCTACAGAATTTCTATGCCAAGAATGTGGTTGGCATGGTTCTTGGCTAGTAATCCTATTTCTTCACCCAGAAAATTATAGATTGGCCAAAAAAATCACTTATAATAGCAGCAAATCTTAGTAAAATGATGCAGCACCTCATAGAGCAGTCTCCACTTAAATACTACTTTCTTCTGTTTCATCCTGTTGATCTCAGTATTTGCACTCTCCACTCCAAAATGTTGCTCATAGAATATTTTCCACAAGTCATCTGTCATTGGCGGAGAGACTACAAATAGCCGAAAGGACCTGAGATCCCCCAGACTGGAGTAATTTGCAGAACCCAAGGCCGAGAACCAAAGAACCATCACGGTGACGCACAAAGGAACCCAAAGCTTACAAGGATCGAGGAAAACCCAACCTGGAGGCGTCGAACTCAAGAACATTCTCCCCATATGAATCTTCCGTCTCTGCAAGATCGACCTCCGGCGACGCCTCCCGAACAGCCACCGTCGTAGTCTGCTTGAAGCACTTACTCTTTGTTGATTCGGACCCCACGGAGTCTGATTGGACTCTCTCCTCCATCGGTCATCTGATTCACGAGATTAGGGCTTCGGCTAGGGATAGGAGCAGGGCTAGGGGTCAGAATTAGGGTTAGGGTCAATGTTCGACCTGTTGCTAGTAGCTGCCGAATGTAACATTACATGGATCTTTATAATTGAATAAAATATATAATGAGATTAATTCTTTATAATTGAATAAAATATATAATGAGATTAATTTGATTATGATAAAAGATGTCAGTTAATATTAAATTAAAGTTTATATTATATTAGGATATTTTAGGTGATATATTTGACGAGAGAAACTCTCCTAATAATCTATTATAGGCCCTTTGCTTTCGTCTATTTATAGATTAGAGTTAGAATGAAAGTGCATAGAACAGAATGGTGCATACGACATAGAGTTAGAGATTACAACTATTCTCTCATCCTCACAAAATCATCAATCTCATTGGTCCTGTGAAAGGATAGGAAAAGATGAAAGAGTTCTAGATCTGTTCTAGTTCTCCTTGAAGATCGATGTTATGGTGATATTCAGATTCGGAGGACGGTACTTTTGTAGATCAAAAGGGATCTTATTCAAATGACATCTAAAGGTATACATCGTAAACAGATCTAATACTATTTGATTTCAATCCTGGCATAAAAGTTTTCCGCATAACAGTTTGCATGATTATAGTTTTTATGTTTACAGTTAGTATCAGTGCCTAGGTTTTTGAGATCAAATATATTAGATTGTTTACGATGCCTTAATGATCTAAATATTTTGTCGATCTAATTCCTGTCTGTTAAATTCTGTCGTTTGCTTGCAATCTTGCTGCGTTCGACCAGATCTGCTTGAGGTAGCGTGTACGCACTACAGCAAGAAAGTGCAGCAACGACGACCACCCTGAGAGCAACCGCAGCGACCACGCTGGCGATGGTCCAGGCCGAGCGCTGGGCAAGTCGTGTAGGCAACAGCCGCATCCAACGACGGTCGCATGCAGGTAAAGATTGCCATGAGCACTGGCGGCACCTGGGTGTAGTAGAGGCCACATTAAGGGCGGCCACACGCTGGTAAAGGCCACATCTAGTGAAGGTAGAGGCTGCACAGGCAACAATCGCATGCTGGTGGTCGTGCACAAGCGGCAGCCATGTCCCATGGTGGCAACAACCGTGTGGGCAGACGCAGGCAAGCGATACCACCGCACAGACCGCAGCCGCGTGCTGGCGATTGCATAGGCGACAGCGACAGTATGGGAAATAGGGTTAGGATTTTCAAATAAAAAAATTATGATTTTACACTTCTTTCGAATTAGGGTTAAGATTTTTCAGATCAAAATTATCGTTTTGCACTTCTATCGAATTAGTGTTAGGGTTTCCCTTAATTCAACAAAGTTACGATTTTACCCAATCTTTAATATTAAATCATTAATATTAATAATATTAAATCGTTAATATTATTTTATGTTATATAGTGGTATTTTCGTCCATACATTCTCATACTCCTAGTGTCCTTGTACTTTCTGGATCAAATTATTAAAAATGGTTAGAGCATGTGTAATTCACATTAGCCGTATTAGATCTTGATTTGACATTGCTTATTGAAAAGCTCGTATAATTAACTAATAAAAGTACTATGGAACAAGTCAATGAAATGAAGGCTTGAGAAAGATCTGATAGGTTTAGTTTAATGTTCATAAGAATGACAATTACAAATAACATAAAGACTTCATTACCGGTTGCAACTAGCGTACGAGAATATTTAAAGGTTATTGAAGACATATTTAAATCTGTCGATAAGTCATTAGCTGACACATTAATGAAAGAACTGACTACAACTCAGTATGATGGTACTCGAGAAATTCAGAATCATATCCTTAATATGGCTGATAAAGCTATAAAACTTAAGGCATTGGGAATGAATGTTGATGAATCTTTCCTCATGCAATTCATTCTTAATTCTCTTCCTTCTCAATTTGGCCCATTCAAAATTCACTATAATATAAATAAGGATAAGTGAGACTTGAATGAGTTAACTAGTATGTGTGTTTAGAAGGAATTAAGATTAAGACAGGAAAGTTCATATAATATTACGACTGCTTCTCAAGGAACTAGTAACAAGAAAAGAAAATTGAGGCATCATCCATCAAAAAAATTTGTCGGGTCTAGAAATGTTAGACAAACTATTGAAAAGAAAGGTATTACACTAAAATACTTCTTTTGTGGTAAGAAAATATATGTAAATGAATGCATTAAACATAAGACTTGGTATGAAAAGAAAGGTATAAACACGACCCTTGTATGTTTCAAATCAAATATTACAGAAGTTCCTTATAATAAATGGTGGATTGATTCTGGTGCTTCAACTTATGTTACTAATAATATGTAACGATTCCTTTCAATCTAGAAACCAAAAGAACATGAAATATTCATAATTATGAGAAATCGTCTCAAAGCAAGAGTTGTATCAGCAGAGACTTATCGCTTACGCCTAGAGATGGGTCATTTGATAGATCTTGCAGACACATGTTTTGTTCCTATAATTTCTAGAAATTTAGTTTCTTTATCTAGAATTGATGTATTATCTTTCTTTTGATAATGGTAAACTTAGCATATTTTATGATTTAATAAAAGTTGGTTCTGGAATTCTGTGTGATGGTTTCTACAAAATTAATTTAAATCTTGAGTTTGTAAAGATATTATTGACCCTGCAATTAAGTATTAAAATGAAATATAATTTCAATAACGAAAGATCTTTCAGATTGTGGTGTAGACGTTTGGGGTATATCTTTAAGGAAAGAATCGAAAGATTAGTGAAGGATAATATTTTAAAAAATTTAGACTTCACTGATTTTGATGTTTGCATAGATTGCATTAAGCAAAAGCAAACTAAGCATACAAAGAAAAATACCATTAGAAGTAAAGAACTTCTTAAAATTATTCATACTGATATATGCTGACCACTTCATAATCCTTGTTTTAGTAGAGAAAGGTATTTCATCATATTTATATATGACCTGTCCAAATATGACTTTGTTTATCTAATACATGAAAAGTCTCAAGCTGTTGACATTCTTGAAGTGTACATAAATGAGGTCGAGGGACAATTAGATAGAAAAGGTAAAATTATCAGATCTAACAGGAGTGGTGAATTTTATGGCAGATATGATGAATCTGGTCAGAATATTGGTCATTTTGCTAGATTCCTAGAACAACGAGATATTTGTGATTAGTATGCATTACCAAGTGTGCCATAGTAGAATGATGTTGCTGAAAGGTGAAATCATACTCTTATGGATACAGTTAGAAGTATGATGAGTTATTTTTCTGTATTAAGTCAATGTAGGGTGATGCTCTTAAGATAGTTATGTATATCTTGAACAGGGTTCTTAGTAAGTCAGTTTCATCAACTCCATTTGAGTTATGGACTGGTAGAAAATCCAATTTGAGATATTTTCATATTTAGGGGTGTCTTGCAGAGATAAGAGTATTCAATCCACATGAAAAAAAGTTGGATCCAAGAATAATTTCTGAATATTTTATTCATTATTCAGAAAGGTTTGAGGGATGCATATTTTATTGCCATAATCATAATATGAGGATAGTAGAATCTAGTAATGTAAAATTTCTAGAAGATGACAAAGTCAATGGGAGTCAAAAATCTCGAATGATCAATTTTGATATTTAGAAGATTCGGGCTAAATTTTTACATGGGCATTTCTATTTTCTGAAATTTTTACATAGGCATTTCTCTTTGTTTGTTGATAAACAAAGGGAAGAAATGATTAATGACTTAAGGGGAGATTTTTAAAATTATTTCTCTTTGGGCATTTTGTAAAATTTTGAAATTGATGTTATGTACTTTGAAAATTTTTCATGAGTTGATGATTTGATATTTGAAATTGATGTTATATACTTTGGAAATTTTTCATGAGTTGATGATTTGAAATTTGAAATTGATGTTGTATCTATAGATGAATATTGTTGAAATATTATATCATGATACTTGAATTTAAGAGTATTTTATTCTTTTAAATTTAAGTTTATTTTATTTGAAGCATGAAAATATGGGGAGTTAAGTTTAACTCCCTTCATCAATTGATTGTCATCTTCAAAAAGAGAGAGATAGTTGAATCTCATATTTTGATGATGAAATCAATTGATGAGTGTTTAATCTAACTTATGTGTTAGAGAAAGTAATACAGGTCTAACTACAATGAAGGAATTGAGTTACGACCAGATGATGGGCCAAAATCAAGTTTTGGCATCGGGCCAAAGTTTAGACGATGCTGTGGGTGCTCGTCGTGAGTTCACCGAAGGGATCAGGAAGCTCATTGGGAATACGTTGGGAGATCGCCGGAAGAAGACCGTAAGACTAGCCACAAGAATACCGGAGGCTGCTGGATTAGCGGGAGTGAGGTCATTATTTAGCTTGATGGTCCTCATGGTTGTAATAAGTGAGTCATAGTTAGGGATTGAGTCATAATTGAGTTTGATTTGGAAGGAATCCAAATCAACTCAATGTGAGGCAACTAGGTCTACTAAGGGGATAGATTGAGCTCAGGTTGAGCTCAATTGGTTGACTTGAAAATTGGTCAACATAAGGTACAAGTCGGGATTGAAAAAAATGAAGGGAATCACTTTTCTAGAAATCCTGGTAGTTGTACCATCGGGGAGCGATGGTACAACCAAAGTTTTCGGGCAACCAGGGCAATTGTAACACCCAGGCGATAATTGTACCACCCCCACCTAGGAATCTGTATAGTAAGCGACAGTTGGACTGCCTAGGCCAGTAGTTATACCACTCATGTCCTATTTTTAGGGTGGCTTTCGGCGATCGTACTATCGATGTCGATGGTTGCATTGCCCGTACCTGATTTTTTAGATATATTTGAATTTTGGCTTAATTCTTCTGAAGCCAATAGAGTTTATAAATACCCCAAGCTTTCTTGCTTTTAGCATAAGTATTCATACTTGCTTTTAGCATAAGTATTCATACAAGTTATTGGATAAAAATCTATAAAAAAGATGTGTTATATGTGTGTAAGAAAAAGAAAAAGGGGAAGGAAGTGAGCTAAGTGTTATATTCTTGTAAAGAGTCTCCCTTGTAAGTTGAAAGTTTGTAAGGGTTTATTTAGTCGTCACCCAAAGAAGACCGGTAGTGGACACTGGTGGGCATCGACGAAGAGGACTCGGAAGTGGACGTAGGCCAAGATTGGGGCCGAACCACTATAAATTATGAGTGCTATTTTCTTGTCTTGGTTACTACTTTATATTACTCTTAATTAGTTCATAGAAAGATACAATCATCGTTCTCACGACTTTTTCTCTTAAATCAGTTTCTTAATCATTTTCAACAAAATACAAAAGATGCTTCCAATTTTATTTCTTTAGTTTTTATAATTGTAAGTAATATTTTCGAATCGATCACTTTCACTTTTGCACTAATTCACGGCCCCCTCCCCCACTCTTAGTATCAATTGATCCTAACAGAAACAATAGCGGGGAGAGTTAATGATAGCTTGGAGAGCGATAGAATAGGCAATGCTATAAGGAAGGGCTATGAATAATGAATTATTATCTTATTAATTTTGATTTAATTGATTCATGTAGCTTTCTTAAGAGAATTTCATTGGATATTCATGAGCATTCAAATGAATAAATTATATTTTTAATTTTAGTAACTTCTCTGATTTCATGTATCATGATTTGTTCTTCATCCATGTGAATAATTATTGTTTTAAATAACCTTTGGTTTTTCTATATCAGAAGCCTTGACCCAAGAAAAAGAAAAAAAAAAAAATAAATGTATCACCCTAGTTATTAAAGATAGGACAATACCTCTTCATTAGAGGATGAGGTAGATTTGAGCTTATCATTGGCCTTATAAATGCAGACGGTGATAGTTTTGATGATGGTATTGGAAGAGACGCCTCCTTTTATTGTCGCTCCAAAGCAACGCCAGCCATTTGAATCACAAAGGAGGGAGGCTTGTCGTAGCCTCAGGAATGTTGCCGACGGTGAAGGTGGGCGGAGGAGGAGTGATGAAACCATAGGGAAAGGATAAGTTAGAGCAAAGAAAGAACGAGTATGAATTCTCAAGGATTGATCTCATTATTGGTCATGATAAGGTGAGGCTGGTAATTTTTTGTGGTTTGCAGGATGTGGGAATAGGAACAAATAGGTGACCTATTAATCTGTGTAATAGAAATTATTTTTTAAAACATTTAATAATTTTAAAGGTGTTCACCTTTTTTTTATTTAGAAACGATCTAACTATAGAATGGTTGATGGGATTTTGAATACTCGCTCAATAGTAGAGACGCTTGGAGGCATAAAGATGAACATGAAATTTTTGATATGATCTTTCTGACGTATTGAAACTATAAAAAATTTAGTAAATAATAACTCATCTTAGACCTAATGACTTTATATAATAGTTTAATAGAAGAATATTTTATAATATAAGAGAAATATTCTCCTGAATTTCTATTTTGGACATGTGACCCGATTGACAGATCTCCTTCTCTTGCATACTATCCTAACACATGCCAAGTTATAGAGTAAATATTTTTTTATTAAATATCAAGAATATTAACTTAACTAATACTTAAAATATTAATTTAATGATGATATACTAGACCTTTTATGAAGAACTTGATATATACTAGTCTGAAATCCTATTTATTAAAAAAATATTAGATTATCTTAATTGTAAGGATAATATGCTAGGACGTATTGATCCTTTGTGGGCTGAGGCAAATGGTAAGAGTAATTAATTCTAAAGTTTTTTCTTAAGTTATATTTTGATTTGAGAGAGGACTTTGATTCTTCTAGGAACATGTTTGTTAATAACAAATTTTCTATATTCTTAAATTCTATTTTTATTGATATTTTAATTAGAGACAAAGATGTATTATAACTAAAAGCATCACTTAAAGGATTAAAGTCTACTTCAAATAATATTCCTCTACTAGGAACAAATAGGTATTACAAGCAAAAATATCACTTCAAAGGAGTATAGAGTAATATGGGTATGCAAGATCTTAGACACAAGAGAATAAAAAGTCATTTTAGATTATGCACATTTCACTTAATTCTATTAATTTAGTTCCGACAAAGTTAGATCATGCACCTTTTGATGATATTTACTATCATAGAAGGTTAATTATAGATTACCTATTATAAGTTAAGTAAAATTTTTTGCTTCTCTTGATATTTGCAAAATAGTATTTCTTGCTTTTCTTTTGAGATGAGCAACCTAGCAAGTTGTGCTCCCCTTTATCATTGTCAAAAATAAGAGATATTACAGTAGTGCAAAGCTTTTCCAATTACATCATTTTTTAAATCATAAAAAAAATTTAACATGGTGATGAGATATATAATTATATGAAGACAAATTATGAATATCAAGAGACAAATTATAGGAGAAACAAATAAAATATCTTGATTCATGTATAAGAAATCTCAAGTTGTATTTATATAAAAATATTCTTTTAAATAATTTGAGAACACATAATAATATATTTTGATTCATAAAATATTTCAAATTATAATTTTGAAGAATCAAAATCATGATATAAGGTAAAAACTCATTCAATTTCAAATAATCAAAATCACAATCAAAATCACTTTTAAGAGAAATTAAAATAATAAACTTATCGATCTCTTGAAATACTAGTGATTTACATTCTCCTATTTGTCATTGTAAATAAGAAAAAAGAAAAGGGGATGCGTTTTGTTCTCAACAATTCTGAAAATTCAAAAATACACTTGAAAATTCTGAAAATTTTGAGCATGTCTTAATTTCTAAAAATAATTAATTAAATAGTTTAATTAATTATTATATATCTAGTAATCCTATATGTGATGTGATATACATGAGATGTATGATGTGGATGGATGATTATGAGCCATGTGTTGTGTTGTGTGTAATTATGATGATTATTATTATTATTGGGGCCTATGAGCCTACATTTTTCTTGTTTATTGTCGGGCCTGCATGTTTGTGATTATTTTATAATTACATGGAGAGGTGCGGCGGGAGCATAGAGGTGACAGCGGGACCCACGATGTTATGGCGGGAGATTACGACGCTTTGTGATGCGACGAGGATCTGACGAAACCAATGATGATAAGATCAACGATCACAGGGCATAGAGATGTGTCGATGCACACATAAATCCTATTGTGAATGATTAGGTCCATTGGCTCGAGTTTAATCATATTAGGTGATGACTTATGATCATCCGGTGTGGCTTGCATATATAATGTGTTATACACCTACTATATATATATATATATATATATATATATATATATACATATGATGTATATATATTAAATATGTATGTGTGTGACACGATATATTAGGATATCGATACAAAACAAAAACCCTCCTACGATAATATTAAGTCGGTAAGCATGAGGTAGTAAGATTGACCCACGTTGCCTTCCATCGTTATAGGAAGAAATTGAATCATGACATAGGTTGAGTTGGTCAAGTCTCTCAAGGCTCACCTATCTATGTGATCAAGATCTTGCCTATAACATAGAGATGTCACCGGTGACCTGAAGACATGGTATGCTTGGTCGAGTCCCTCGAGGGCATATCATCAAATCAGACTCATCTTGTAACGATGGTGATGACTTAACTAAAGATCATGGTTGGTCGAGTCCCTCGAGACCATGATGATTCGGAGGCCGAACATGACGAGAATCACAAGAAGTTATAATTGATAAGAGTTGCCTACCTTTTGGGCCTATTATAATTGGTCGAGTCTCTCGAGGTTGCATTAAGATGTTAATTGGATCCCAATCCCTACTAGGAGTCTGTCAGAGACTTCCATCTCACGTGTGAGGGCGTCGCGTGGTTCGCTAGGAAAATAATGTGAATACATTAAGATAGAAATTCATATCTTAATTAGTTTTTCTATAAAATTTGTATGTTACTTATTTATGCTATATCTTGTTGTAAAAAATATGTCACTCACAAACCCCTGCGTGGCATACTTGATGCCAATCGCCTCACTAGTCTAACTACACGGATTGGCTTCGCAATTTGAGAATTATTCTCACGATGGAGAAAATCACGTACGTCCTTGATACAGTTGTGCCCACACCGAAAGAAGGGACAAACAAGGATGAGATCACTTGCTATGTGAATTATATAGATGATTCCACATTAGTAAAATGTTATATGTTAGTCTCCATGACTCCTGAGTTACAAAAGCAATATGAAAGCGTGAATGCAGATTTTATCCTTCTTCATCTCCACTAACTGTTTGAGAAACATGGAAAAACTTAAAGATATGAGTGTTGGGAAACCTTAGCAGGTGCATCACATGCGTAGAGGAAATCAAAACAAAAAATCAATTTCCCACGCAAATCAAATCATCATGCAAAAGATTGGGGTCGTAAGAAAAACCGTAAAAATTAAAAAATCATGATGTGTGAGAGATTAATTTTACCTAGGGAGATCATATATCCCTATATTACATATCCGGATAGAGAGGATGAAGGAGGTCAAGCGTCCTCCTCTTTAGCGGTATCCACATGATAGATCTCTACAGCAAAACTCCTCAAATCTGATCTCGGAACTCTTGCGCAGAGGGAGGGAGGAGAATAGGATGGGGAGGCCAAAGTTGTAGCCTATCAACCATGAGTCTCCCCCCTATTTATAGAGAGCCACCAAAAAACCCTATGGCTCCTGCCTTACTAGGTATTGGATCTCCATCCAATAACTCATTAACCTTGCATTATTGGATCTCTATCCAATAATCTCCTTAGGCCTCTAATTGGGCCTTAAGCAAGGATCCAATCAGCATAGGGTCTCATCTAATGAGAATAGGGGCTAATTAGATCTTCATCTAATCCTCTATTCGCTGAAGCATCCACCATATATGTGTGACCCTCTAGACTCGATACCGAGCTAACCGTGAGTTGCTTCCATCAGAACTCCTTCTGATATAGTGAATTATTATCCCCATAATAATTCACTTGACTCATCGTCTATGGACGTACTAGACCACTACACCATAGTCCCCAGATGGTATAGGGGGGATTGAATCCATCGGACCTATCTATCCATAATTACCGTGTATCTATAATCCCTCATCCAACTAATATCCCAGAGACCATATATTGGATATGGTACTATCAGGTCACATACGAAATCAGTTTGTCTTGCTTTAATCAGATTCTACCGGAGAACTCTTTCTCTCTCAATCCGAATGACCCTGGCCAGAGATTTGTTTGAGCAAGCACATACGAGATATTCCTCTCGTGATACTAAGAGTAGATAATCCTTTATTGACACCTAATTACCTTCGTAAGGTTGGCTACCAATCTCGATAACCAGCTGTACCAAATCTGGAGCTTTCCAAACCTATAAGTCTGGTGTCAAAGAAATGAGTACTCATACAAGGTATCCTTGGTTTCTCAAGTCAAAGGACCAAATACACAACTAGGACTATGAAATCGCTGTCTAACATTAGGTATCTTTAACTATACAACACTCTATAAACGGATCAATCAATAAACTCATTCTCCAATTAGCACCTATACTATATCCTTAGTGTCTACACAAAAGTGGCTATGAGACCAGCCGCCTCCATCATATGGACGAGTATATAGTACACCAATTTGTCCGGTATCTCGATGTCCCTCTCGAGTAACCTATGACCGAAATTATTTAGGATTTGTGTTTAAAGGTGAATCGATCTCATTATCGTGATCTTATCACGATTCGATTCTCATTGCACAGAACCAATGACATCAATATATATATATATATATATATATATATATGCTACAGATAATATAATGTGAGAATATACCAATATTAATTATAAGCAAAAAAATCACGTTGTGTGTCACACGTGCCATCACTCATGTGATTGACTTGCAGGGCACCTGTAATCAGAAATAAAATATACAAGAGACTCTTCTAAGCCAGGATGACAGAAGAGACATCAATTAAGAATCATGTCCTAAAGATGATAGAGTAGATCGAGAAACTCAGAGGTCTAAGAATAGTTATAGAGGATAACCTATGCGTTGATCTTATACTTCAGTCCCTTCCAGATTCCTTTTCTCATTTCATTATAAATTTTAACTTGAGCAAGTTTGAGGTGACTCTCCCTGAGCTCCTCAATATGTTGAGGGAAGCTGAGAGTGCCATTAAGAAAGAGAAGTCAGTTCTCTATATTAGTGAGACCAAGAAGAAAAGGAAGGCTAGTAAGACCCTTAAGAAGGGCAAGGGTAAAGAAAGACCAGGTAAGACAAAGGTTGCCAAAAAAGACTCGGCAAAGGACAAAGGATAGTACTTTCACTACGGCCAAGATGGGCACTGGAAGAGGAACTGTAAGGACTACCTTGCAGATAAGGCAAAATAGAAGCTTTAGGTATATTCATGATCAATCTCCACTTGTCATATACATAAGGGAAAAATTTAAAAATTATTGAAAGATGGATACTTAACTCCATTTGAATATGAGTCATATGCAACTTACGAACCTTACATTCATGGGAAGATGACTAACTCTCCTTTTAGTGGAATTGGAGAGAGAGCCACTGAATTATTGGAACTCATATATAGTGATGTATGTGGTCCCATGTCGACCCAAGCTATAGGTAGTTATTCATACGTTATTACATTAATTAATAATTTCTCTAGGTATAGACACATGCATTTGATGAATTATAAGTCCGAGACCTTTGAGATTCATGGAATATAAGAATGAAGTAAAGAACCAAATTAGAAAGAGTATTATGACTTTTCGATCTGATCGAGGAGGAGAGTACTTGAGTATAAAATTCACCCATTTCCTCAAGGACAATGAATTCTATCCTAGTAGACACCTCCTTATACATCTCAACTCAATGATGTATCGGAAAGGAGGAATCACACGCTGTTAGATATGGTACAGTCCATGATGAGTTTCACTGACCTATCCATCTCATTTTGGGGATACGCCATAAAGACCGCAGCTTACCTTATGAACAAAGTTTCATCAAAGTTGGTAGTGTTTACACCATATAAGATATGAACAGGAAGAAAATATGATCTTAAGGTGGTTAAGATTTGGGGTTGTCCACGTTAGAAGACACAACCCTGACAAGTTGAAATCAAGTATAGAATGATGCACTTTTGTGGGATATCCTAAGGAGACTTTGGGGTATTATTTCTATCATCTGAGGACCAAAGATGTTTGTTGCCAAGAGAGCTGTGTTCCTTGAGAAGGAACACATTCTTGGTGGAAACAGAGGGAGTAAGATAGAGTTGAGCGAGGTTAGAGAATCTAGCTCAGCACCATTCCAGTGTCTGAGTCTATTCTGTACTTTGCATAGGTCTAGCAGAGTATCTCACCCTCCTGAAAGATATGTTGGACATATCAATATAGAGGACTCTCAAGATGTTGATCCGCAGACCTACGAGGAGGCTAACCCATGAATTCTGAGATAGATTCTATGTACTTTAACAATGTTTGAAACCTTATGGATGCACCTGAGGGTATTGTACCCATCAGGTGCAAGTGGATCTTCAAGAAGAAGATCGGAGTGGATGAAAAGGTGGAGACTTATAAGGCAAGGCTGGTTGCTAAAGGATATCGTCAAAGGCAAGAGATTGACTATGACGAAACCTTTACACCTATAACCATGCTTAAATCCATTAGAATTCTTTTGACCATTGCAGCACACTATAACTATGAGATTTGACAGATGGATGTGAAAACGATATTCCTCAATGACAATCTTGAGGAGGACGTCTATATGATACAGTAAGAGAGATTTGTATCCAGAGAGAGTCCAGATAAAGTGTACAGGCTACTTAGATCCATTTATAGATTGAAGCAAACTTCCCAAAGTTGGAACATAAGATTTGATGAGGCGATCAAATCTTTTGACTTCGTTAAGAACGAAGATGAGCCTTGTGTGTAAAGGAAGGTAAGTGGGAGTGCTATCACCTTCTTGGTGCTATATGTGGATGACATCCTAATCATTGGGAATAATGTAGGAATGCTCTCTATAGCAAAGGTTTGACTATCTAGAAACTTCTCCATGAAAGACTTAGGAGAAGTATCATATATTTTAGGGATCTGGATCTATAGAGATAAATATAAGAGGATGCTTGGCTTATCCCAGTCCACATACATTGACTCCATTATCAAAAGGTTTGACATGGATAATTCCAAGAGATGACTCATATCAATGACATAAAAAATATCACTTTTTAGGAGTATGTCCCTAAAGACTCCTGAAGAAAGGGTAGACGTTGATATGATATCCTATGCCTCAGTGATAGGGTCTATTATGTATGCTATGCTATGTAACAGGCCTGATATAGTGCATGCTCTGAGTGTCACGAGCAGGTATCAAGCAGATCCGAGTTTAGAATATTGGAAGGCAATAAAATGTATCCTTAAGTACTTGAGAATGACTAAGGATCTTTTACTGATATATGGAGGAGGTAGCCTCCAGGTTGAGGGCTACACAGACTCGAGTTTCCAGTTCGACATTGATGATAGCAAGTCAAACTCAGGATATATTTTCACCCTGAATAGAGGAGCAGTAAGTTAGAAGAGTTCCAAGTAAGATACTACTGTTGACTCGACCACAAAGGCAGAATACATTACTATAGCAGAAGCATCAAAAGAAAGGGTATGGAGGAAGAAGTTTATCAAAGATTTGGGAGTCACACTAAGCAGCATGAAGTTGATTCCCATATATTACGATAGCGATAGGGCGACAGCTCTAGCAAGGGAACCCATGTCTCATCATAATTGTTCTAAGGAGATTCCATCTGATTAGAGAGATCATAGCTAAAGATATAGTAATGGAAAGAGTTCCATCTGAAGATAACATTGCACATCCATTGACGAAGCCGTTAGCTCATATTATATTTGAGCATCACAGGGGTCTGATGAGGATCAGACATATAGATTATTGGCTTTAGGTCAAGTTGGAGGTTGTTGGTTACAGGTGCCCTGCAGGCCAATCACATGAGTGATTGCACGTGTGACACGTTGCATGATCTTTTTGCTTATGATTATTATTGACATATTCTCACATTATATTATCTGTTGCATATATATATTGTGATGTCATTGATTCTATGTAATGAGAAACGGATTGTAATGAGATTATAATAATAAGATTGATTCACCTTTAAATATAGATCCTAAATAATCCCGGTCATAGATCACTCGAGATGGATATCGAGATAACTAAATAGACTAGTGTACTATATACTCGTATATATAATGAAGTCGGTTGGTCTTATAACCACTTGTATAGAGACACTAAGGATATAGTACAGGTGCTCATTGGAGAATGAGTTTACTGATTGATCTGCTTATGGAATGCTGTATGATTAATAATACCTAATGTCATACAGTGATTTCATAGTCCCAGTTGTATATCTGGTCCTTAGACTTGAGACACCAATGATGTATTGTTTGAGTATTCTTTTCTTTAACGTCGAACTTACATGTTTGTAAAGTTTCAAATCTGGTACAATTGGTTATCGAGATTAGTTGCCAACCTTATGAAGATAATTGAGTATCAATAAAGGATCATCCACTCTCGGTATCGTGAGAGGAATATCTCATATGTGCTTGCTTAGACAAATCCCTGGACAAGGACATTTGGATCGAGAGAGAAGAAGTTCTCCAGGAGAATCCGATTATAGCAAGTCTCAAACGGATTCCGTATGTGGCCTGACATTATCATGTCTAATATACCATCTCTAGGATATTAGTTGGATGAGAGATTATAGATACACGGTAACTATGAAGGTCCGATAGATTCGATCCCCCTATATCGTATGAGGACTATATCGTAGTGACTTGATACGTCCATAGTCGATGAGTCAAGTGAATTATTATGGGGATACTAATTCACTATATTAGAAGGAGTTCTGATGGGAGCGGCTCACGGCCAACTCGATATTAGGCCTAGAAGGCCACACACATGTGGTGGGTGTTTAAGCGAATAGTGGATTGGATAGAGATCTAATTAATCTTTATTCTTATTAGATGAGACCCTACATCGATGGACTCTTTTCATGAGACCCAATTAGAGGCCAAAGGAGATTATTGGATAAAGATCTAATCATGCAAGGTTAGTGGATAATTGGATAAAGATCTAATACCCACTAAGGCAGGAACCCTAGAGTTTTTTGTGGCTCTTTATAAATAGGAGAGAGATTAATGGTTGATAGGTTCAGCTTTGGCCACCCCCTCCTATTCTCCTCCCTCCCTCTACGCAAGAGTTACGAGATCTGAATGGAGGAGTTCCGCTGCAGAGATCCATCGAGTGGATATCGCTAGAGAAGAGGACGCTTGACCTTCTTCATCCTCTCCATCTGGATCTGAAAAAATAGGGATATACGATCTTCCTAGATAATCAATCTCTTATATATCGTGATTTTTTCAGTTTTGTGATTTTTTCGTGACCCCAATCTTTTGCACGATGATTTGATTTGTATGAAAAAATTATTTTATTTTGATTTTCGCTGCGCATGTGATGCTCCCACTGAGGTTTCCCAACATTAACAGGTTACACAGATGCAAATTTGATAAGAGATATTGATATGAGAAAGTCAACATTATGTTTTGTACTCACTTTTGCATGGGAGTTGTGTCATGACAATCCAAATTGTAAATGTGCATTGCTCTTCTTACCACAAAGGTAGAATATATCGATATTATAGAGGTTTACAAAGAAATGTTATGAATGAAAGTATTTTTATAAAACTAAGGGTTGAAACAGAAAAATCATGTGGTGCATTGTGATAGCCAAAGTGTCATCTATTTATGTAAGAACCCAATCTTTCATTCCAAATCAAAACATATAGATGTCAGGTATCACTAAATTAAGAATGTGCTTAAAGAGAAGTAGTTACAACTTAAGAAAATTCACACAAATGATAATGCGATAGACATGTTGACAAAGACTTTACCGAAAGAAAGATAGGAGATATGTCAACGACTGATCGACATGACTTCACATTGAGGAGTCATGAGACAACCTCTCTTATGGGCTGGGGGGAAGGTGGTTGTTGGGCAAATAGCCCATTATTCAGCCCATAGTAGATTTTATTAAACCCCATGGTCTTAACCATTTTCTTTTAACCAAAACCCTAACTCTTTTAATCTAGATTGGGTGGCTAGGGCTGCAAAAGAGAATAGCAATGATAGTGAACGTGGTTGAGAAAAAGGAAGAAGCAACAATGGCAGTTAAGGGTATAAAAATAAGAAAAGGAGAAAAGGGAAGAAGACAAGGACAATATACATGTTATTCTCAATCATCCAAATGGTGTTCTCACCTAAGGTTAGATCAGATTTGTAGTGGATTATTACTATGATCGGTTGGGGATATTTTGTATGGAAACATAATCCTTGTATCTCTATCATTCTCATATGAATGTTGCTGGAGTTTGGAGAAGAGGTTTTGAGATTTATATATTTATTATTTTTATAGTAAATTTTCTCCAACTCGTGTCATGATTTTTACTCTTTAAGTTAAAAAAGTTTTTCAAGTAAATTTTGATGTTTTATTTGATTGTAATTTTTATTTGATTCGACTATGTTAAAATCTACTAATATTTATTCATATATATATATATATATATATATATATATATATATATATATAAAGTCACATATTAATTCTGTGACATGTTTACGTGGAGAAGAAAGATCTTCCCATGCTAAACCTATAAAAATAATGTTCTATTATTTCCGATCAAAATATTTTGATGATCAAAATGTTAATATGTGAAGACATGTCAGAAAAGTCAAATTCATAACCCTTTAGCAATCATATACTCGAAATGAACCACTTCTATGGAATCGGAAGATCCTAATGTCGTGGTTCGGTGACAAATCATTGAGGTGGAAGCTGACATGGGTGCAAATTTATGTGCATCATATAATCCCAAAAATGATATCCTCCTATAGATATTAATTACTAATGGCAGACGAAAATAAAGAGTTAAAACTCATTAACTCATTAACCAAGTTTGCATATTATGTATCCCAAATACAAAACCAGCAGCTTAAGCGTACTTTGTTGTCATAAACCAAATCCAACATAGACATTGACCCCAACAAAGAGCTTTGGGGAAAAAAAATAAAGCATCTCATCCCAAGTCAATGACGTGCATTGGCGATGCAGCGTACCAACGAATGTTGAACAGAAGAAAACCAAGGGATCATTTGAAGGTGGTGTTGTTGTTCCAATTATAATTTGAAGCGAAAAATGGTTTAATTTAGTTTATAAAAAAATATATTTTGGATTAATGATTTAAATCTAGAAGAGAATGATGTGAAACTATTACTTAGCCAACTTGCGTCGCATTAGGATTTAATTCTGACTTAAAAACTGATATCCTGTGAAAATAAATCTAATTATATGTGATGTTAAGTAGTGATGAAAACATCACTTGAAGGCTAGGATGGAAGTGAAAACAAGCTCAAGGAAACCAAAAAGAGGTTTCAAAAAGATTAAATACGACTAGGCTATGCATGAATCACGATACATTTATCATATAAATTTAATTAGAAGTCAGCCAATAATTTATTTGATAGAGTAATTTTGTTGCAATATTGATGTTTTATTGTAATGCACTTGTAATAATTAATTAGCAAAAGATGATAGTCCAATTCAACTTTCTTCACTAATCAACTTCTTGATGTCAGATATCAAATCAATTTAAACATCAATAACATAAACTTGAGTATGCTAATGATTGCATCTATACATCATATACAAATTAGCCTTTTGTACATTTGACTTGTATTTCTTTTATTTAGCCAAAATTTATGATGATCCATCTTAGCTACCAATCACCAACTCTTAAATGACGAATACATGATTTGATTATATGATCTTACTATCAATAATTATAATTTTTACTAGAGAAGTTGATTGGCATCTTTGTTATCTTTTATATATATAAAATATTTATCTAATGTTGATGTATTAAAAAAAAATATCGAATGAGAGTTGAAATCCATCTACTTAATTTTTAACATCAAACCCTAAGATTATTATGCCGAGTCAAAATGAATGAAAGAAGAAAAAGAATAAATACTTCAAACCATAATCTTTTATCTTGAACACAGATATAGATAGGTCATCTTAGGTCTTCGCTCCTCGTGTCACTATAACACTCTTCCATCAAATTAACATGTAAGAATGAATCCAGTTAGTCAACTCCATCCTACCAAATCTTGCTCGCTGGATTAAAGATGGACGGCGGAGGAGGAGAAGAAAGTGGTGGCCATTGACGACGACGATGACGCCCACTCCCGATGTACGCTTTTGACCATCCAAAGCCATCATCACACGCATGCCAAAGTTTCCGAGTTCTATCCACATCAGGTGTGGAGGTCTGACCCCCTACAAAGAGACGTTGGTCAACCCCATGCCGTCCTAAAGGATTTGTACGTGGTTGAATTCAAACAGTTGGGTTGCATTTTTACCACAGTGAGATGTTTCAATGGTTTGGTTGGAGTAAAAGGAGTTGAATGTGGTGTTGACGAGCCTGTAAAGGTTCATAGAAGCGTGTTCTGATCACTTGCAAGGTCGGATTCGTCCAAGAAAGGTTGTGGTCAAAGCATATTACCTCATACATTAGAATTATGCAGGAACTAATGGGGTTTTGACTTCAACTTATGCCGATTATAGTTGAAAGTTTAATCGTAAGTAATTAATATTAGATTTTTAAAATTATTTTTTATATGAAAGGATATATCTTTGGACAAATGCTACCGCAGAGAGTCTTGAACCCCTAATTTTGAGAGATCAATGTAATATTTTCTCTTGTTTTAATATTTTTTGTTATTTGATTTTATTGTCAAAATAGACTAGTCAAGTCACTTCATGATCATAATATATTTTTTAACTATTTGATTTTGATGCTTGATTCACTAAAAGAGAATAGTCAAGTCAATTCATTTTACGATCGTCCTCGTAGGAGAGATAATATTAATTAAATTTTAAGATGAAAACCACAATCAATACTGGGTGTAGGATGAGATTTCTACTTACCCACTGATTCTTTTTAAATTTTATCCTCATATTTTACTTTTTGGTCGAAATTTGAATGTCCTTTTTTGTTATTCTAACATTTAAAACTTCTTAGGATGAAATTTAAAATTGACTTAATAAAATAAAAAAGCAAACAAAATTGACTTAATAATTATTCAAATTTATTAAAAAAATAAATTGATTACAAATGAATCGATGGAATGATCTCTCGGTGGCCAGCAATGGCTTCACCTAATTCGCTTCTTCGATGTTGCTGAGGATTAGCTGCACGCCATGGGAAGGCCTCAGTGACAACATGATCCTGGGTGAGTGCGAGTAGGTCGGGGAGAGCGACAAGGAGAACCTGCGGAGGATGAGGCTCAGCACGATCTTGAACTCCATGAGAGTGAGGTTCCTCCCCACGCAGATCCTCCCCCCGAAGCCGAACGGCAAGTAGCCCATCCGGTGCTTGCACCCGCCGTGGAGATTCTCCTTGAACCTCTCCGGCTTGAACTCGTTCACGTCGTCTCCCCACAGTGCAGGGTCGTGATGCATCCCCACGACGTCGATCCACATGTTGGTGCCCTTGGGGATCACCATGTCTCCCACATGCACGTCCTCCCTCGCCTGCCTTTGGACGTTCGGCGCCGGCGAGTACAACCGGAGCACCTCGTTCCACACCCACCCCATCTGCAATCCCCCACCAGTAATTAAACCTTAGCTTGAGCTAGTGATGATGGAGAAGATGACTGCTTGAAGAAGGAATATCCTTTACCTTTGTAAGTTTCGAGAGCATGGATGGGTCGAGGGGCCTTCCTCCGGAGACTTCCATGACCTCCTCTCTCAGAGTTGTTTGCCATTCGGGGTACAGAGCCAGCAAGAGCAAGGTCCAAGAGAGGGCGAGCGCAGTGGTCTCGTGGCCGCCGAAGAAGAAGGTCTTGCACTCGTCGACGAGCTCCCGGATCGTGAGCTTTCTCTCAAGCTGAGCGCTCTCTTGGTTTCCGGCGAGGAGCAGCCCGAGGAGGTCTTGCTGCGTGTTGCTGCTATCTTCTTCCTTCCTCGAACTGATGATGGCGAAGAGAAGTTGGTCGATCTCCTTCCCTAGTTTCCATGCCTCGTACGATCTTTTAGGGCACAAGAGCTTGCTGAAAGGGACTCCCACAAGGCGGTTCGACTTGAAGAGCATCTTTTGCATGAGCTGCAGCTTCTCGAACACCCTTTTGCCGTTCTCCTCGCTGATCCCGAAGCTGGTCTTGGCGATGATCTCAGCTGCATTCTTGGTGATGCTCTCATCGACATCGATTTCACGTCGGCCCGAGGCGACCTGCTCGCTCCACTCGTTTAACATCTTATACGTAGTCTCTTCCATCGCTCTCATCATGGCCTGCATGTTGTAGCTCGTACTCAGAGAGGAGCATCTATAGACTCCGAATGAAGACACTGTGGTCACGGAAGCTTACGTACATTTAGGTTTGTCATGGAGAATGCTGGTGAGATGATATGCCTGTGGTGAGTCCAGTCATCACCATCAACCATAACCAGTCCGCTTCCAAACATCGGCTTTCTGTCGTGCTTGAACACATTTGGCTTACCCCATTTCTTGCCCATAGAACCGGAAGTTGCACTCTTGAGGAACTCGGGATCTGCAATATACAAGAAAGGCTCTGTTCCAAGCCAGTAAACGAAGACCTTTCCTGCACGGTAACGTAGAGTGTTCTTTAGTTACAGTAGCATAGTGCATGCGTGCATGGATGCAAAGCAGAAGCACACTTACCGTAAGCGTTTCTCCACCGAGAGAAGTAAGGGAAGACAGAAGAGTGAATGTCATGTGTGATGCTCGAGGAGACTGGAGAAGGAGCCTCTCCCTTCTTGCTCATCTCCATCAAGTTCCCCAAGGGGAAAAGTGGGGAAGGACCACCGAACCCATTCCTCCGGAGCCGGAGCCACGTTTCCGCCGGCCACACCCAGAAGACGGAGATGGCGCCGGCAAGCAAGAATAGCAGGAGGCCTCCCATGGCCAACCCCAAGCTTTGCGTAGAGATCAGAAGCGACTCCATGAACTCAACTCGGATGCAAGTATGAGGAAGGACGAGCATGGGACATCCTTTTATAGTGGTGGAAGGGTGGGTCGCATTACGTCACAGCACTAATAATCCAAGGGTTGAACGCTGACTTTTAAATGGTCAAAACACCATCCTTTTTTCCAAGATTCAACGCGATCTTTCCTGCCTTCTTTCTCTATCCTCCTAACGCTGCAAGCTGCTGCGCGTGCGCTTGTATTCGGTCGTCGGAAACACTTCTTTTCCTTCGTGTCTCGTGCCATCTACTTATTCTAAAGCACATATTACAGTTCCTTGTCCGATTTGCGCAACGACCGGTTTAAGGCGACGAGAATTTTCACACAGAGCACATGAATCCGCTCTGAATTATTGTCATTTATTATTATTTTTTATTTTTGCAGTGATTTATTATCGATCATTGTTTGAATGTTTCTGCTGATTCAATCTGCTTTTTGTTCCTTTTCTTTCTGAGACGCAAATCTCAGAATTGGGTTGGCGGTGGTGGATTCACATTGTAGATTTTTTTCTATGTCAGGAACAGGTTAGACGCAGATGCACTATCAATAAACAAAGGGCTTTGTTCCTGACTCTCTAACTCCAAAGGCCGATCATCGATCCAAGTGGTAATATGGTAGCATTTTGGATCCCTACTTGGTGACTCCAAAGGCATCAATCCTCGTACCAAACTGCGTTGACTGGTAAAATTAATATGAAAATTTCGATTAGAATTCTACTAGCATATTCAAATCGCATATCAGTTCATACTGCCCTTTCCTTTCTTTTTTTGAGCACAACCATTCAATTACGGTGAATAATGTGATTACATACGATCGTAATTCTTTGACCAACGGAGCATGTCAAATTATGATGAAGCAAGCAAAGAATCAAACAGACATTTGGTGATGGCAGTGTGTAGATGTCACCGATCGACGCTGTTCTTTTCCTCAGCTTACTACGCACAGCATGACAGATGCTTGGAGCTGTTTGCAGGGTGAAACTAAATGTGCAGCACAGCATGACAGATGCTTGGAGCTGTTTGCAGGGTGAAAACTATCAGGAGTACTTAGTTATTTGATAGTGAGCTATGGCCATGCGCTGACTGGGGCCGACCACCAGGTATGTTATTTACACGGTGGGGAAGAGGCGTGGTTTGGTGGCTCGGTCGCGAGGAACGCGATGGCCGGTGGTGACACCAACCCGCTTCGTGGCGCGGTAGAAGCTCGTATGCAAGTTGGCATTTGCGTGCAGCTGCTACCAAACGATGGCCGGCGACCGACCGAGAGTCCTAAACGTGCAGCAGCTTGTTCATGGGTCTTGGTATAAAACCCAAGACTGTCTTCTTATTCTTCTTCTTCTTCTTCTTCACTCATGTCTGTGAAAGACAAACATTACTCTTCGTACCATACAACGGAGGATATGGATTCTTCAAGTCATGGATTCGGGGAATCACTTGTACACAGAGAATATAGTTTGCTTGGGATTCAAGTGAAAAATCAACTGCAGACAACTTCGCAAGCCCACATGCTGTTGTAAGATGACACAGAATGAGATTTATAAGGTTAATGTGTTAGATTTGATTTCAAAGATTGATTTCATTTAATCTTCTCACAGATTATAACCCGATTAATTGAGAACCCTAACTAATACTTAGTTTATTTCCTAAACAATTCATAATATTCTAAAGCCCACATGCAACATATTAATATTAACATTTCTCCATGTGTATTATTATATATCACCCATAACTTTTATAAAATATTTAAATTTATTTTTTGATAATGGCTTGGTGAATATATATATGCTACTTGATCATTGATGTTGCAATACTTAACTTTAATTTCACATTCTCAATTGATATTGCTGATTTGCTATTACAGAAGACTTTTGTTCCTTCAATTTTTTTTTTCTTTAAGATATTCTAAAATTCTTTTCAGCCAAATTGCTTGAGGAGTAGCCATAGATGTTGAAACATACTTAGCTTCTGTAGAGGATTATGCCACTGATTGCTACTTCTTTGAGCTCTAAAAAGATACACATACACTAAAATAAAAAAACATAACTAGAAGAACTCTTCATATCATTTGGACATCCTCCCAAATCGCTATAACATAATCCTATCAGCTTTAAATCTACTTACTTGTCAAACTTGATTCCAAATTTTTTAGTATCAATATTTCAGAATTCTTTTTGTAGCTCTAAATTGAATGTGACTAGAAATATTCATGAATCTAGAAAATATACTAACAGCAAACATAATATCTAGCTTTGTAACTGTGAGTTATTACAAATTATCAATCAAGCTTCTATAAATGATAGCATCAATCTTTTTTCCTCTATCTTCTTTCTTCACTTTTTCACCAATTAATAAGGGTATTATAACATGATGACATTCACACATATTGAAGTTCTTTTTAGTATCTTATCCACATAATTCTTTTGAGAAATAAATATAATATTTTTATCTTGATATATTTTAACGCCAAGAAGATGTTTTAGCATTTCCATGTCACTCATTTTATATTTATTCATCATATTTTTTAAACTCTTTTATCATTTTTATACTATTTCTTGTGAACATCAAATCAACATAAAGAGTTACGATGATTATACCTAAACCTCTTCTCTTTTTCGTGTATAAAGTAGGTTCACTTTTACTTCTGATGAAGCCACTTGCATTGAAGTAGCCGTCAATCTGACGATACCAGGCGTGTGATGCTTGCTTCAAATTATATATCATAATTAACTTTATACTATCATCATCAGTAGTCTTTTACCATCAATCTGATGTCGTTTCTTTATAGTAAACATTTTATATTGTATTGTTAAAATTTAAATTTTGATAATGAAATTAATTAATAAATTTAAAAATTAATATAATTTTAAGATAAGTAACATATAAAATGTTGAATCTTAGATTTTGATAATAAAATCAATTGATGGATTTTATGTTCTAACTTGTGTGTTAAAGAAAGTGATGCAGGATTAATTACGATAGTAAAGGACAATACAATCAGATGTTGCGTCGGAGGTCGATCGATGTTTGGATGATGTTGTCGCGAGCTCGCCGAGAACTTATCAGAAGTTTGCCGGGAAGTTCGTCGGGAGTTCGCCGACAGGTTGTTGGGAGCTCGTCGGAAGTTTGTTGGAAGAATGCTAGAAGTTCGTTGAGAGTTCACCAAAGGAAATCGGGAGCTCGCCGGGGGTTCATCGGAATGATGTCGGGAGTTCGCTGAAGAGACGATCAGACAATGGTGATTGTACGTTGAGTGTCATAGTTAGTATCATAATGAGAGTTAGTTTTACTAACTCAATTAAGAGGTCATTAGGTTTTAATTGAGATTGATTTGGACTTATTTGAAAGATCATTTCAGTAACCCAAGGTTAGGTAATACACGGTCTTCGAAGACACAATCTTCGAGAAAATACAATCTCCAAAAAAACACATTCTACTAAAAGACACAATCTCCAAGAAGACAGAGTCTCCTAGAAGACAATCTCCGAAAAAACACAGTCTCTTAGAAAATATAGTCTCCGAGAAGACACGATCTTATAGAAGATATAGTTTTCAAGAAAATATAGTCTCATAGAAGACACAATATCCAAAAAGACACAATCTCCTAGAAGACAGTCTTCAAGAATTTTGGCTCTATTCTTGAAGCCATTTGGGGCCTATAAATACCTCATCTATTCTTGCTTGAGTATACAAGAATCAAGAGTGAAAAACTTGTGAAAACACTATTGTAGTTCCTCGAGAGCTCCCTCATTTCTTCTTGTGTAGTTTTTGTTTAAAGGAGAGCTGAGATAATTGTAGAAGCTATTTTTGAACTTGTAAAAGGAGAATAGAGTTGTAAGATGAGTGTTTGATCTTCGCCCATTGAAAAAGATCAGGAGTGGAAGCCGATGGCCTCAAGTGAAGAGGAATCGGGAGTGGACGTAGGTCAAGGGGACCAAACCACTATAAAAATAGTGGTTCAGTCCCCTATTGCTCTTGGATTTTATTACTGAAATAGTGGTTCGTCAATACAGCCCCTGTTACATCCTTTAAGGCCTAGCAATATGTTGAACTTGTTGTACACTTCAGCCTCCTATGGACGTATACTTCTCATGTCGAAGAGAAAGTTTCAATGTACAATGATGCCTTTATGGGTGGAGTTGAGTTTACTAGGTGCTAGTTCCATTCTGTATTTATATGCTTTCAACTCATCAGTAAGCATACTGGCTATTAGTCATAAGTAAGAATAATAACTATTAGTCATAAGTAAGAATACTGGCTATTAGTCATAAGCAGGGGAATTGGTCATTCCTCTGAACATCAATCTTGGATGCCCTTCCCCTATATCTCAATCTATAAGGCCAAGTCTCATCTACTTTATTTGGTCATATCCTTTCTTCCATGATTCCTCATAGTAAGATAATTTAGTCATTGTTATACATGGTCATCATATTAGAATCATAAATGTTTATTGAAGAATGGAATGTGAATAATAAAGGATTCAATCCACCCCATTAAAGTCGATGTGGAAATTAGACTCAACGGAGGGTTGACCTATGGAGTGGTGGGCACGAGGACCACTATCCACTTAATGCAAATTGAAGGACGGAGAAACTTAGGTAGAACTTGTTAAAATTTCCAAGTCGCATGAAAAGAGTCGACATAGAAGATGAAACATGGAGCGAAGGCAAGAAGCTTTCCTTAGACAGAGGTCAAGGATATGAACTCTTGTAGAGGTAAAAATGGGATCATGTTATTCTATAGGTTGTTCATTTTGATAGAGTAGACTCATCCTGCATGGTGCCAAAGATGAAGGGAGCTTCGAGACATATGCACTTTATCTCAGAGAAGCATTTAATGGAGGAACTAAGGCACTCAATTGGCTAAGGCGAAATTGGGATCAGAAAGCTTTACAATGAGGCAAGAGGACATAGAGGTAAGTACTCTTAAAGACTATGCCACAATGTTGCCATTCGAGTTGTCATGAAGAAGGTGGTGTGCACTGAAGATTATGCTGGTGGGGGATAAAGGCCTAGGATCCAGACAATGGTGCACTAAGAAGGGCAAGGGCAAAGAAAGACCAGGTAAGACAAAAGTTGCCAAGAGAGACTTAGCAAAGGACAAAGGACAGTGCTTCCACTACGGCCAAGATGTGCATTGGACGAGGAACTGTAAGGACTACCTTGTAGAGAAGGCGAGACAGAAGCTTGGAGAAGCTTCAGGTATATTCATGATCAGTTCCACTTGTCAGATTTTCATGATAACACATGAGTATTTGATATCGGGAGTACTTATCATATCTATAATTCGTTGCAGGTTCTGGCAAAACTTAGAGATTGGCCAGAGGTGAGATGAACCTCAAGATGGGCAATGGAGCAAGAGTCTCAATTGTGTATCTGGTCCTTAGACTTAAGACACCAAGGATGCCTTGTATGAGTACTCTTTACTTTGATGCCAAACTTACAGGTTTGAAAAGTTTCAGATCTGGTACAACTGATTATCGAGATTGTTAGCCAACCTTACAAAGGCAATTGAGTGTCAATAAAGGATCATCCACTCTTGGTATCATGAGAGGAATATCACATATGTGCTTGCTCAGACAAATCCCTAGTCAGGGTCATTCAGATTGAGAGAGAAAGAGTTCTCCAAGAGAATCCGATTAGAGCGAGACTATGATGGAATCCGTATGTGACCTGACAATACTATGTCCAATATACAGTTTCTGGATTATTAGTTGGATGAGGGATTATAGATATATGGTAACTATGGACAGACAGGTCTGATGGATTCGATCCCCCTGTACCGTCTGGGGACTATGGCGTAGTGACCTAGTACGTCCATAGTCTAGTGAATTATTATGGGGATAATAATTCACTATATCAGAAGGAGTTCTGATGGGAGTGACTCACGGCCAGCTCGGTATTGGGCCTAGAGGGTCACACACATATGGTGGATGCTTCAGCGAATAGAGAATTGGATGAAGATTCAATTAGCCCTTATTCTCATTAGATGAGACCCTATGCTGATGGGCTCCTTGATTAAGGCCCAATTAGAGGCGTAATGAGATTATTGGATAGAGATCCAATAATGCAAGGTTAGTGGGTAATTGGATGGAGATCCAATACCCACTAAGGAAAGAACATTAGGATTTTTTGGTGGCTCTCTATAAATAGTAGGGGAGACTCATTGTTGCTAGGCTGTAGCTTTAGCCACCACCTCCTATTCTCCTCCCTCCCTTTGCACAAGAGTTACGAGATCAGATCAGAGGAGTTTCGTTGTAGAGATCCATCGTGTGGATACCGTTAGAAAGGAGAATGCTTGACCTCCTTCATCTTCTTCATCCAGATTTGAAATACAGGGATATACGATCTCCTTAGTTAAAATCAATCTCTTACATTTTTGTGGTTTTTCTTATGACCCCAATCTTTTGCATGACGATTTGATCTGTGTGGGAAACTGATTTTTTATTTTGATTTTCGCTACACATGTGATGCACCCGCTGAGGTTTCCTAACACAAGGAGCCCATCAATGTTGAGTCTCATCTAATGAGAACATGGGCTCATTGGATAACTCATATTCAATCTTCTACTCACTGAAACATCCGTCATATGTGTGTCACCCTCTAGGTTCAACACCGAGCTGGCCATAAGTCCTTCCTATCAGAACTCATTCTGACTCAGTGAATTGTTATCCCATAATAATTCACTTGACTTATCGACTATATACGTATTAGGCCACTACACCATAATCCCCAAACAGTACAAGGATCTTATCTATTGGACCTGTTTGTCTTCAGTTGTCGTGTATCTATAGTCTCTCATCCAACTGATATCCTAAAGATCATATATTAGGCATGGTATTATCAATCCACATACGAAATCCGTCCGAGTCTCGCTCTAATCGGGTTCTCCCAAAGAACTCATTTTTCCTCAATCCGAATGACCCCAGTAGAGGATTTGTCCAAGCGATAACATATGAGATATTCCTCTCGTGATACCAAGAGTGGATGATCATCTATTGACACTCAATTACTTTCGTAAGGTTGGCTACTAATCCCGATAATCAGTTGTACTAAACCTGTAAGTCCGACGTTAAAAAAAGGAGTACTCAAACAAGGCATCCTTGGTGTCTCAAGTTTAAGGACCAAAATAATTAGGACTGCGAAATCACTGTCTGATGATAGATATTATGAACCATCTAACATTCTTTAAATGGATCAATCAGTTAACTCATTCTCCAATGAGCACCTATATTATACCCTTAGTATCCCTATACAAGTGGCTATAAGATCAATCATCTCCATCATATGGACAGGTATATAGTATACCAGTCTGTCAAGTTATCTTGATGTTCCTCTCGAGTAACCTATAACCAAGATTAATTATGATATGTATTTAAATGTGAATCTGTCTCATTATCAGAATCTCATCATGATCCAATTCTCATTCCACAGAACCAAGGACATCACAATATATATATTCAATATATAATATAATGTGAGAATATATCAATAATAATAATGTAAAAGATTGTGCAACGTGTCACACGTGCCTTCACTCACGTGATTGGCTTACAGGGCACTATAACCAACAGGAGAATCCAGAGGCAAACTCCCAAGTACCAAGACAATGCTGAAGGGCAGAGACTTAGGAACTTTATAAGACCGGTGTCAATGAGCTTCTCATTAAAATAGTCAAAGGTAGAGACTTCGGGTTGATGCAAGAGTACTCGACCAAAGGATGAAGTAGGCAATACGTGGTGGTGTTCCTTTTCTACTCAAAGGAGTAGGCAACAAAGATAATAGAGAAGATGATATAATCCCATAGACGATCAAAATTATCAGAGACTTGCTCTAAGTTACGGTAAAATTTTGCTCTTTTAGGTAAAACTTCTTGCATTCTAGAAGTTCGATGGCAGTGAGAAAGTGAATCACAGTAGCTAACTCAACGCAAGGAGTGCAAACACTTCAGGTGCTTCGGTAGTGTGAGTAAAGGGTGGGCAAAGATTAGTAACCAGCTTAATGCATGAAGTACAACATCGATGAGGTGACCGAAGTCAAGTAACATTTACCTTTTCAACTCTTAAAAGAAAGGGCAATACCGAGTATCTCAGTTCTCTTATTTATCAAGAATAGGAGTTCTACACAAGTTCAAAGACCCTTCGAAGAAATCTAATGGAAGATAAAAGTTATCAAATCCTCACCAATGATGATCGATGCTATTGAGAGTAGATTATTCGCTTCATTTCCTAATATAATGCCAACCGAAAGCAGAAGTGATATGAACCTACTTGGAAGAGACAAGTAAGTTGAAGAAGAATCGATAGGTAAATTTTATGAAGAAAGGACCTCAAAAAGGTCAAAGTCTATAAGGCGATACTCGTTAAAGCTCCAACAAGTATCCACCCAATTTAAGTGGCATAAGATGATTGAGATATTGGCGTATAATTAGGAATATCTTTTCCTTCATTAGAATGATCCATTAGAAACAATAAGGATAAGCGCAACTCAATCGACTCCACACCAGAGTCAGTCATTGGCAAATTGAAGCAGCATGACATATTAAAGTTTGACTACTCGATAATAGTGACGACGAGCAACATGGAGCCAAGAGGCGTGTTACAACTAGAATAGAAGATTGAAGATTGAGATGAAGGCGAGGAGATGTAGCATCTGCAATGGCTTCGATGAGGACGTCAAAAGAATAAGCGGGGGAGAATATCACGGACAAAAATATAAACAGAGTGTTCAATGTAATACTCATGTATTACAAGTAGGGGCTAACAATAGACCTGATAGCCCTAATTTGGTTAGCTTTCGTGACCTTTTTCGGCTTGTAAATGAGAGTTGTGTCAAGTGGACACTTATATGAATTTCAGTTTATAATAGACCATGATCCTTTGTATGCGGCTCTTCATAGCTTGTAAAGTCCATGGTTATAATTTGCATTGACTATAAAGTGTTTGTTGAAATGGTTATTTGTGGATCCCATGTGAAACATTTTCTCTAACCAATTTTCTCTTTTGTAGGTCCTAAGGGACCAAAGGAGGTTTCGGAGAGATTACCTTTACGGACGGATACGTAAGGGTGCTGCATAATTTAAGCAAAATCAGTTAACTTCGTGACATTAGAGTAGGTTCTGATCCATGTGAAAAGACAAGGATCGATTCGATTTCTATACTTTTAAAATTTATATTGGGATCCTTATATTTTTTAAAATAAAATATTTAATTAAATTTATTTTTACGTTAATTATGCTGATGAAATATCATAATAAATCGAAATGAGATAGAGTCAGTACATACTCAGTGGTAAATTTTATGACATTTTCGTCAGTAAAATCGATGATGTGAGAAGAAACATGATTAAATATTTTATTTTTATAAATATAAAAAATTTTAATATAATTTTTTAAGATATAAAGATCGAGATATTAAAGATATTTACAGTAATTTAGCTCCAAAATAGATGATTTCTTTTCTACAACAGCTACCAAGATAGAGAGGAGGAATAATGGATGTTGGCATCATTGCTCTGGAATTGTTTTAACATATGAAAAAAGTGATAACGTTGACATTACAAAAAAAATTATTGGATAAAATTTTACACTCAATATTTAGTAAATAAATGTTAAAAAATATGTCAAATAAGGTTTCCAACTCTCACTCACCCTTGATGAGTAAGTACTGATAAAAATCATAAGCCATATATTATAATTATTTATAGTAGTCTTTTTTATATGATTGACATATATGGTATATAATAAAAGAGATTACATATGGGCCATAAATTCTTAAGAAAATCCTTTACGATTCTAAAATAAATGTTTTATAGATAGTAGTCCTAAGCCTAAAAAATTTCAAGTTTTTACTTGAAAGGACTACCAAGTGTAATTTATGATTACCTTAAAGTCTTATGATGCCAAAATTTCAATAATTTGAAGAATAAGTTGGTAAAGATCTCAAAAATACTTGATGAGTTCACTAATGAATCCTAATTTCCAAGGATGCTAGGTATAATTTTTTTTGATAATTTATCGTAAAGTAATACGTTTCAATCTTAACTTAATTCCTCACATATGCTTTGTCACAAACAAAAAAATATCTAAGAAGATGATCAACAGAGATCAAATCTATGTCATCGCTTATTAAATCTCAGAAGTCCCCTGTCTCAAAAATATCTTATTCTTATTTGAATTATAATTATAATTGTGTTTTTAATTTTAACATTAGAGTCAAATTAATTCTCTGACATCCTGAAATCTATTTATTTTCATATTTAAGATTACGTAAAAAATTATAGAATCCTATAACGAAGAAATTTTGTGAGGATAGAGGGTTATCCATGGATCCGACTATATGATTAAATTCAGGATTATTTCGATTTTTTATCCACGGACAAAAGAGGGGATGGTAAATTTTCGTAAATAATAATCTTGTAAGTGATATAAACAAATCAAAATAGAAGTTATCAATAACACTATATATAGTTCATCTTCTCATATCTTACTTCCATTTTCTATCATTTCATATCTTGTGGAAGATTTTTTTTCCTTTGGAGAAGGGAAAGAATTCCTGTGGTGTGAGTTAAACAATTTAGACCAATTAAATAGCCGGTTTTCAAGCTTTACGTTCTTATTCTCAGATGGACCTTTTAAGAAAGCTAGAAGTATTAATTACATCCTAACTTAAGATAATGTTATTGTCTATCACAACCAATATTTTATTAGATTTATGGGGAAGATAAATCAGATTCATATAATAAAGAACAAGTTATGATTCTTTCACTCACAACAAATAAGAGACAATTGAGAGATGGTGAGTATGGTCAAGAAGAAATATATATATATATATATATATATATATATAAAATACTTTACACAACTATAATTTCTCGTCTCTCTATATTTTGAAGGACATATCAACTATCCTTATAGTATATAAGATGACTCAACATGTTATTTTCCAGCACATAGAGTTCCATGAGAGCAAGAATGAACCCAAACAAATTGCTGCTACATTTATAATTGTTGTCATTCACAGACGTAGTGTCAGGTCTATCTCCTCCTCGTTTGCATTGTTATCGTTTGCTGCCGCACCAGCCTGTGGCTTAAGTGATAGGGTTGGGTTTGTGGATGTTGATGGCCTTTCCATGGTTGCTGTTGGTGGTTGTGCCCTCAGATAACCTGCAAACCTGGGGGTGTAGTTTCCTTGCCAGTACGCATCCCGCCGGAGCTCCTCCTCTCTTCGCTCAGGTCCACCGTAAAAGGGAGAAGCAAATTTGGGGAGGTACCTTTGATCGAACCTCAATGTTGTGGAACTACTGCTGCTGTTGTTGAAGGTGCAAGGCAAATGATAAGGATGGTAGCGATGAGAATATGTTGGGATGTGGTGGTATGGCGGATATGCTGACGGCCGGAAGTGGTTTCTGGCTGGGTGCATGAACGAGTGGTTGGCGTGCAAGAACGGGTGGGATGAAAACACAGGCAGCGGCGCTGCTGGTTGCATGCCGTAGATCTCAGCCTCGTGCTCGGCTCTTGTCTTGGCGTCCCGCTCCCGCCGGTGGCCGTTCTGGTGGCCGCCCAACGCTTGCGAGCTCGTGAAGGTGCGGTCGCAGTACTGGCACTTGAAGGTCCGCTCTTCCTCCACTTTCTTCTCTGGTTGCTGCACCGGTTCATCTCTCGTTTCTTCCTCGCCCATTCTTGATCCGTGGAGTCCAAAGACAGACACAGCGAGTTATGGGGCCGAGATTTAGAAACGGAGAAGATGAAGAGAGCTACGACCGTGGTGCAATTTGTGACTGAACAATTGATCTCCTTTTATACTAATGGGAGAGAGATTAAAAGGGGTATGTTTCAACCTCGCAAACATGTCTAGATATCAAGGTTTTGCACCGATAGGAGGAGATCCCATGGACATTATTTATGCCAATAAAGACTAACATTGTTTCCTTAAACATCGTGTTCATCCCCTCCTACTCTTCGTTAGTTCTCTTATTAACTCTTGGCTTATATAAACATCACAAATTAGCTTTGGCGATCATGCAATTAATTTTAGTGGCAACATTGCCATAAAGAGAATAAAAGACTAGACGGTGGTTCTTGCAATTGGGACTTAAACTTCTGGCGCAAGGCATTAAACACATAACTGTTCAGTGATGCCAACATGAATCAAATCTGCATTTGTATGAAAAATAATTGGTTTAATTACTTGACTCACTTACTTGATTAGATTCCTAAAAATCGAATTGTGGCAAGTATTAGATCATTTTCCAGGGTGGTGATTTGTAGATGCCATTCCACCTAATTATGCCATGTTTATATCTTACTTGCTATTGTACACATATCCAAGTCATTGACTTGAGAGCATCCTCACACAGACATCATTTTAGGGGGACTTGTAAAGGAAACTTACAAAGCTCAAATTCAAAGTTAGCTTGCCAAAGAATATGTAGATGTGAAATCAAATCAAAGAGATGCCTAATGAAGTTGGTGCATTTGGCATGCACTTAATTGTGAAGAAAAAAGAATACTTGTTTCTCGTGGAAGAAATCAACCGTCTTTATTATATTTTTTATAGAATGGGATCTTAAGGTTGGTTTACACATCACAATTGGAACTAACACAGATGAAGAAAATACAATGTTAATGATGTTGGAACAAAATGGAGGAGGAGAATAATGTCAGCAGATAAAGGATGCAGTAGACGATGATATAGATAGCCACAATTCTTTGTGATGCTTAATCATTTATACTTGATGCAATTTGAGTTTGGTTTTCATCCTCCCATCCATGGTTTTAGTTCTAGGTGATCCATAGATAACACAAATGATAGCTAAATAGAAAGATGATATTTTTGGGATACTCCTTGAACAAATCCATCTCGTGGTGAAAAAAAAATATAATGGTTTTATGAAATATTTGGAAAATTCCCATGTAGAACAACACTTCCATATTTCTTTCAATTTATAAGCCATTATTATCAAGACATTGTTGCATAAACATCTAGGGCTCAGCAACAACACTTTGCTTTGACATCATGCATGCAAGACTTTCACAATTTGTTTTCTACTATTAGGGACAAGTAATCGGGAAGGTTTCTGTGCCTCGTAGTTTTATTAGGTATAGCATTTCTTTGAGAATCGAAGGAAATTAAATTAATGTTCTTCTTCTCATTTTGATTGAATATTGTTATGTAGTATTTTTTTTTTTTTTTTTGTACAGTGGAAATACCAAACCTTTCTAAGACCAATGAAAAAAAAAAATTGGTTAATTATTTCTTCCCAACTTTTATCACCTTAAAATATATATTTTATTTTCTTATTACGCAAATTAAAGTCTCATTTATTCTTTTTTTAACAACTTAAATTCCTCATTTTCTTTAAATATTTGTTTTACCACAATTTTTTTAGTTTCTTTATTGATTTGCTAAGGAAAGTTGATCAAGTGTCTTATGTATGTTTGAACACAGATATCGAAAGAGCTTTCGCTCTCTCAAAATAGAAGTCAATAATCATCAATGAACGACACAACAAACTCAAATGAAGAAGATACCAAAATATGCACTTTTTCAAGTTCATTGAAAGAAGTTAATTGGCTAACCAAATGTGTCCTGTTGCTAGCCCACGCTTCCAATTTTGATCAAGAATGATATATCCCTAGAGATATTGCTCAAATGGAGGAGATGGATATCAATCGACTCGATATGACCACGTCAAAAAATTTGATAGGAAGACTCAATCCAAGTAAGAACTTGCTAAGAAAGATCTATAATTTTTCTGAAGAAGCAAAATAATTTTTTTTTTTCGTTAGGAAGCGTATAGTTTCTCAAATAGTTAACGCACTCTCGTTGAGAGCAGTAAGAGTGACGGTAGAAACTAAAAAACACATAACAAAGACTCTAAAACGTAATCAATTAACAGTAATATAAAAAAGTTATTTTTGGGGGCTGTGGGTTGGTGGCAAAGCAATTTGATCAAAAACCAAATGAGTTCTTTGATTTGAACAAGCGGCAACTTTGACCACCACACGTGCGAGTCTTCATCAGTCGCTTGTGGCTTCATTGGTCATCGTCAACATCATCCACGACATCGCTCGACGAACACAGCCTCAGCCGCCCGCTGCACACGGCCTCGCCCATCGTCTGCAACCTTCGTTCGTCGTATGCAACATCACCTGATGACCTATCATCCATTGGAAACGTTGTTGTGCATCATTCATGCGTGACTTCGTTCATCGTGCGCAATATTGACCAACCATCGCACAAGGCCTCGTTCGCCGCACGTGGCTCTGCATCCTCCGAAACATCGTCCACGACACTTTTCGATGATTATGGCCTCATCCACGTGTGCGGCTTGGCTTAGTCCATCGTGTGTGACATCACCAGTCGTTCGGAAAGTGTACAACTTATCTAATGTGATAAGTTATGACTAGATAAATTTATAAAAAAAAAAGATTATTATGTAAAAATTTAATATTATGATTAAAATTAAGTATTCTTAGGTTTAAGATGGAAAATTTATATTTTTTATATATAATAATCAATAGGGTATCTTGGATGATACCTCTGATGTTGTGAGGTCACATCGCAAGGTATCTTGGATGATACCTGTGAAATAAAAATAAAATTTTTCTTTTTTTATCTATTTTTAGGACCGTTATATTTGATGGAGTAATGATCTATCTAGTTATATATAGGCGAAAACAAAAAGTGTAATTAGAAGAGTTTTTCACAAGGTCATCTTCTAATAAATCATATCGGATTTTTTTTTATTGATCGATAATTATAATCAAAATCTAATCAAAATTATAATATATCTTAATTAAATAGAATCACATAATCTAACAAAACTATGAAATACATTTGATGCAACCTTCTTTATAGGGGTTTCCCTAAACTGACACATCCTAACTAAGCAAAATGTTGATATATGCCAAATGTGATACAATCGTTCGTGTACAACTTATCCAATGTCATGCTTAATAAGTTATAACTGAACAAATTTGTAAAAAATATGATTATTATGTAAAAATTTAATATTATGATTAAGATTAAGTATCTACCTTTTATATATGATAATCAAGGGTATCTTGGATGATACCTCAGATGTCATCAACTAATACATCATGATATGACATAATATGCAATATAAATTTATAAAGCATAACTTTTTATCTCCTCTCATACTATTTTTAGGACTATTGTAGTTGATGGAGGAGAGATCTATCAGAGAAAAATTCTCTATGATTATGATATGATCTCTAGAAAGTCCCACTTATATATAAGTAAGAGTAGATGATATAATTAGTAGAGTCACTCTCATCAAAGTTATCTCCTATCATAATTATAATATATCTTACTTAATTAAATATGATCATATAATCTAATAAAATTATGTAATGCATTTGATGTTACCTTCTCGATAAGTGTCTCCTTAAGCATAACACATCATAACTAAGTCAAATGTGATAAGTGCACTGTACCTATTGTGTTTGCCAGCACTTTATTGGAAAAAACTATTGCATCATAATAATTTTTTTTTCCCTCTTTGTGTATCAAAATAGGTTTCTCACAAAAATACTAACTTGTTACCAAATAAATATTAACCAGAGCATCATAAATAGTGGAACAATGAATCAATCATAAAATGAGACACTAAATTTTTATGTGAAAATTTCGATATGTGAAAAACTATGGGACCATAGTTTACTTCAAAATTGTACTATCACCGATAATGATAATAATTTTATAATAAGTTTTCTCCAAAATAACTAGAGGATCACAATAACATCAAGAACACATATCTTGGCTCAACAATAAATATTATCATTATCTTAGATTGATTTCATCAAAGAAAAGGTTTAGGTCTCACCAAGTGGGTATATAAAAAAAGTATCTTAGAGAGGACAAATCATATATCAGCACCATTAGGATTGTAGAGCTTGTTGCAAGGATTCTCTATATAAAATTTGGGCCAAAATCGATGAAGTTTAACTGCTTGATCATCTAGCAAAAGTCTCAAAACCCTAGCTTTCTCTCTTTGTGTGTGTTTTGTTTTCTAGGTTGTTCTATCTAGTTCGCTCCCCCAATCCCACACACGGTCCCACTTATTTTTTTTAAAAATAACTAATTAGATTTGGGCAAAATGCTCCTATTGTTCGGTACAAGCCCACCTATAGGTTAGAACCAATAATTCTCCCCTTTTAAGTTATATAGTGGTTTGTACTAAGCGCACTATTCGTCTACATATTTTAAGCTTTTGTTTAGGTAAAGACTTTGTCAACGTATCTGATCCATTCTCATTAGTATGCATCTTTTCTAAGTATAATTTTTTCATCTCAAGCACATCACGAATTCAAGGATATCTTATGTCAATATACTTGGATCTAGAATGGTATGTTGAATTCTTGGAGAAGTGAATGACACTCTAATTGTTACAATAAATAGTATATCCTTCCTGTTTCAAGCCTAATTCATGTAGAAACTTTTTTTTATCCACAAAGCTTCGTTGTAGGTTTCAGTAATTACTATATATTTTGATTCTATGTTTGATAAAGTAACATAATTCTATAACTTAAACTGTCAAAAGATTTCTCCCCTTATAAACATCATCGAGAACTCCGAAGTGGACTTCCTAGAATCAGTATCACTTGTCATGTCTATATATATCCCTCTAATATAGGTTCATCACTATTAAAACATAAACACAATATGGAAGTATCTCTTAAATATCTTGATATCCATTTCACTACTGCCAAATGTTTCTTATCAAGATTAGAGAAAACTCAATTGACAACTCTAACTATATGAGCTATATCTGGTCTAGTACAAACCATAACATACATTGGATACCGCAGATGAGTAAGTCACTATAGATATTTCTTTTTTTTCTTTATCATGTTAGACACTATTTCAAACTAAGCTTAAAATGACTTACAAAGGGAGAACAAACTACTTTGGTTTTACTCATATTAAATTTTTTAAGAACCTTTTTAATGTAAGTCTCTTAAGATAGTCAAATATTCTTATTCTTTTTATCACGAAGAATCTTTATGCTAAGAATTTGTTTCATCGATCCAAAGTCTTTTATGGCAAAAGACTTAGTTCTCTTTTAAACTTCTCAATTTTACTAACATCTTATCCAATAATTAGTATATCATCAATATATAGCAGGAGAATAATGAAATCATTATCTGAAAACTTATTTGTAAACAGATAATGATCAAATGTGGTTCTATTGTACCCTTAGCTTATTATAAAGGAATTAAACTTCTTGTACTACTATTTAGGTGCTTGTTTGAGTTTGTATAAGCTTTTTCTAAGCTTGCATATTATATTTTCTTTTCTTTTGACTCTGAAACCTTCTGGTTGCTCCATATAAATTTCTTCTTCTAAGTCACCATAAAGGAATATATTTTTCACATCAAGTTGCTCAACTTCTAAGTTCAAGTGAGTAGCCAAACCAAGAACAACTCAGATAGATAATATTTTCACATAAGAGAAAAATATATCTTCAAAGTCAATACATTTTTTCTACTAAATCCTTTTACAACTAGTCATGTTTTATATCTTTGTTGTGAGCTATTATTTTTAATCTTCAATTTATAAATCCATTTATTCTTGAGAGTTTTATTCCCTTTAGGTAACTTTACTAAGTCATAGGTGTGGTTCCCAAGCAAGGATCTCATCTGATCTTGGATGACTTTATCCCACTCGTTCTTGTGCTCATGTAGAATAGCTTTATAGTAAGTTTCTGACTCTCTCTTGTCAATAAGCATAATATATCATGTGGAGGATATCTTATAGATGGTTGTCACTTTCTTGTGGATCTTCTCAATACAATCTCAACTAGTGGTGGATATGCTTATTCAAATTATTCAATTGGTTTAACATCATCAACTGTAGGAGAATCATCACTAACATTCTCACCACAATCTTCTTGTTCATCTCCCCCATTATCATCATGAACTACAGGTGGAGAAACTGAACCCAAACTCCAAAGGGAGCAAATAGAGGTCTTTGGTTTCTCAACATTATCACTATCATAAAATAATTAGTCTTCAAGAAACATAACATCTCTGCTTCTAATAATCTTCTTGTTCACTAGATCTCATAATCTGTATTCAAACCCTTCGTGACCATATCCTAAGAAAATACATGTTTTTGCCTTATTATCAAGCTTGGACCTCTCATCTTTAGGAATATAAACAAATATTATGCTATTAAAAACTCTCAAGTGATCAAGATACATCTTTCCATTTTTATACTCTCACTATAATATCACCTTTTAGAGGAATTGATGGAGAAAGATTTATTGGGCTAATTATAGTTCTCAAAGCTATCACGCCCCTTGAATATTTACATTCAAGAGTCATGAACCTATTATAAATCGATAATATTATAATTCATCCAATAAACCAAATCTAAGATCCAAACTAATATTTGAGGATACTGATAAACATTCAAATATCAATCACATCCATCCATAAAACATGTGCAGTTTATAATCATATACCACATCACTTGATGATTCATATAATCCAAGCCAACTCAACTAATTCAATTCATATTCACATTATAAATCCACAAGTGTGTAAATCTAAATAGTCATAAAACCAACATTACCGTAACTTCATATCATTATATAAATTAACTTAACATTCCAAAACCTAAACATGAGAGGTCCTTCAACAATTTACAAGACACAACACTTTAAAAATTTATCGACAACATTTCGTTAAACACAAATTATTCTTATACAACAAAAACATATCATCTAATAAAGATTTACCCAAAATCTTCTAGCTTTCTACTAACTCAGCCCAGTTTCAAACATTTTAGTAAATGACAAGCTAACCTAAAAATGTATATATCAATGGAGTGAGCTACAAAGCTTAGAAAGTAACAAACATATCCAAGACAAAGGAGGCTAGTTTCAAACAAACTTAGTATCAAACTACAAGGTAGAGATACAAGAAGTCATTGATATCAGCCCATTAGATGCATAATTATAAATGTCATTTTATTTAAAGCATATTTGGTTCATAACAAATATAATAAAGATTAATTAGAGCATATCAATGACGTAAGAAGTATTTCGGAGCATATCAATGGCGCATAGGATATTTCAGAATACATTAATAGTATACAAAATGTTTTATAACATATCAATGGCGTATGAAATATTTTGAAATATAATAATGACAAATAAAATATTTCGGAACATATCAATAGCGTATGAAATGTTTCGGAGCATATCAACGGAATGTGAAACATTTCAGAACATATCAATGGCGTATGGAATGTTTCAAAATATATTAATGACAAATGAAACAGTTCAAAACATACCAATGGCAATTGAAATGTTTCTAAACATAACAATTGCAAGTGATACATTTTGGAATATAACAATCGAGTAAGATATATTTCAGAACATATCAAAGGCATATGAATCATTTCAGAGCATATTAATGACATGTGGAATATTTTGAAGTATATCAAAGGTGTATGAATTATTTTAGAGTTTATCAAAAGAACAAATAAGGAACATAAGCTCAAATATCATATGAGACATAACATTCATTTCATTCGTATCCAAAGCGCATATATAAACTCAAAAGTAATGCTTTGGATATCATATTTAAAATATAGAGGGTGAAGTGGGATATAGATAGAATATGACATATCCATTTCTGGATGACTATCGAATAGAAGTCTCCCATGTCTGGGAGCTTCATCCACCTATGTTTGGGTGAAGTCATAGGGTGCTGGCAGAGCATCACGGGCTCTAAGCATAACTCTTGTTACCATTTCTAGCAAAGGTTCATATTATCCCATAAATACCATAATACAAAAGGACATGTGTACAATAAAATTGGTACACACCGGAAGTACATGTGAAACAATCAAACAAGTATGCACCTATATGAAATAATATGATGCAACATAAACTAACATATAATATGATCAAATATTAAAGGATTTAAGGACAAGAGCATGAAAGAATTCAAAGTAATTATATGAAGCTCAATTAAATAAAGAATTCTAAAATGAATTTAATTTTCAAGTGGATGAAGTAAGAATAGACAAAATTGGCTAGAGCTCTATTATGGCATAATTCAGGAGGCGCATTGCATAAATCATTTAAATAATTAAATATACTCTAAATTACTCAAAAAAGAGTATCATTGGAAAGCTAATATATTGTGTCTCCTAATATGTCATGTCACACATATACATATTTAATATATATCTATAAATATATATATATATATATATATATATATATATATATATATATATATATATATATATATATATATATATATATATATATAGTAGGTGTATAACACATCACATATGCAAGCCATATAGGATAATCATGAGCCGTCACCTAATATGATTAAGCCCGAATCAATGAGCCTAATCACTCACAATAGGATCTATGTATGTATCGACGTATCTCCATGCCATATGATTGTTGATCTTGTCATCATCGGTTCTATCATATCGTCGCATCACCATGCGGCGTGATCTCCTACCACGGCATCGTGGGTCCCGCAGCCACCTCCACGCTCCCGCTACGCCTCTCCATGTAATTACAAATAATCACAGACACACAGCGCCGACAATAAATGAGAAAAATAGAGGCTCGTAGGTCCTAATAATAATAAAAATAATAATCACAATTACACACATCACAACACATGGCTCATGATCATCCATCTACATCATATATCACATGTATATCACATCATATGTAGGATTACTATATATATATATATAATTAACTAAACTATTTAATTAATTATTTTCCTAGAAATCAGGAAATGCTTGAAATTTCTAGAATTGTCAAGGTCATTTTCATAATTTTGTATGAGAGGACAATCCTCAAAATTTTCAGAATTATTGAGGGTATTTTAGAAATTCTATACACGAGGACAGTCCTCAGAATTTTTTAAATTCAGAGGGGTAGGATTATCCTTTTTACAAAAGGATTGCCCTAGCCCCTCTTGCCCCCTTTGCGCCGCCGTTGCTACCCCTGCACGGGCGACAGGGTTACACGTCGTTGGCAGTCACCCTACATACGGGCGGCTACCCCTACGGCAGGCACCATAGCCCTCGGGCGGCACCTCGCGGGCGGTCGGGCGTCGTGCCCATAGTTGGTGCTTATGTGGGTGTGTATCAATAATCGGACCTGTCTGTCCTCAGTTATCGTGTATCAATAATCCCTCATTCAACTAATATCCCAGAGACTGTATATTGGACATGGTACTGTCGGGTCACATACGGAATTCGTCTGTCTCGCTCTAATCGGATTCTCCTGGAGAACTCTTTCTCTTTCAATTACCTTCGTAAGGTTGACTACCAATCCCGATAACTAGCTATATGAGATCTGAAATTTTTCAAACATGTATGTCTGATATCAAAGAAAGGAGTACTCAAACAAGACATCCTTGGTATCTCAAATCTAAGGACCAGATACATAATTGGGACTATCGAATTGTTGTCTGACATTAGGTATCATTAACCATACAACATTCCATAAGTGGATCAATCAGTGAACTCATTCTCCAATGAGCACCTATACTATATCCTTAGTGTCTCCACACAACTGGCTATGAGATCAGCCACCTCCATCATATGAACGGGTATATAGTACACTGATCTATCCGGTTATCTCGATGTCTCTCTCGAGTAACCTATAATCGGGATCATTTAGGATATGTGTTTAAAGGTGAATCGATCTTATTATGATGATTTCATCACGATTCGATTCCTATTGTACAGAACCAAGGATACCACAATATATATATTCAACAGATAATATAATGTGAGAAATATCAATATTAATCATAAGCAAAAAGATGACGTAATTTGTCACACATGCCATCACTCACATGATTGGCTGCCAGAGTACCTATAACTAGCAATATTACACTCCCTCCCCCCTACTTGCCCCTTCTTCCGGCGTGGGCACAATTGTATCAAGGACATACGTAATTTTCTCCATCGTGAGAATAATTCTTAAATTGCAGAGCCAATCTATGCAGTTTGGACCGGTGAGAAAGTTGGCATCAAGTATACCATGTAGGAGGTTTGTGAGTGACATGTTTCTAACAAATAATATATAGCATAAATAAATAACATACAAATTTTACAGAGAATACTAATTAAGATATGGACTTCTATTTTAATGTACTTCTATTATTTTCTTAACGAATCACGTGACACCCTCGACACGTGAGACGGAAGTCTCCGACAAATTCCTAATAGGGATCGGGATCCAATTAACATCTTATTGCAACCTCGAGGGACTCGACCAATTACACTAAGCCCAAAAGATAGGCAACTCTTGCCAATCACAACTCCTTGTGATTCCCATCATGTTCGGCCTCCGAATTATATTGGTCTTGAGGGACTCGACCAACCATCATGTTTAGTTAAGTCATCACTATCATTACAAGTTGAGTCTGATTCGATGATATTCCCTCAAGGGATTCGACCAAGCATACCATGTCCTCAGGTCACCAGTGACATCTCTATGTCGTAGGTAAGATCTCAATCACGTAGATAGGTGAGCCTCGAGGGACTCGACCAACTCAACCTATATCATGATTTAATTTCTTCCTATAACGATGGAAGGCCACATGGGTCAATCTTATTACCTCACGCTTACCGACTTAATATCATCGTAGGAGGGGTTTTTGTTTTATATCGGTCTCCTAATATGTCGTGTCACACATATACATATTTAATATATATCTATATCGCATGTAAATATATATATATAGTAGGTATATAACACATTACATATGCAAGCCATATCGGATGATCATGAGCCATCACATAATATTATTAAGCTCAAACCAATGAGCCTAATCACTCACAATAGGATCTATGTATGTATCAGCGCATCTCCATGCCCTATGATTGTTGATCTCGTCATCATCGGTTCTATCAGATCGTCGCATCACCATGCAACGTGATCTCCTACCACGGTATCGTGGGTCCCATTGTCACCTCCACGCTCCCACTGCGCCTCTCCATGTAATTATAAATAATCACAAGCACACAGACCCGATAATAAACGAGAAAAATATAGGCTCGTAGGCCCCAATAATAATAAAAATAATAATCACAATTATACACATCACAACACATGGCTCATGATCATCCATCTACATCATATATCACATGTATATCACATCATATGTAGGATTACTAGATATATATAATAATTAATTAAACTATTTAATTAATTATTTTCCTGAAAATCAGGACATGCTCGAAATTTCTAGAATTGTCATAGTCATTTTCTTAATTTTGTATGAAAGGACAATCCTCAAAATTTTTAAAATCGTTGAGGGTATTTTAGGAATTCTGTATACGAGGACAGTTCTCAGAATTTCTCAAATTCAGAGGGGCAAGATCATCCTTTTTACAAAAGGATTACCCTAACCCCTCTTGCCCCCTTTGCGCCGACGTCGCTACCCCTGCACAGGCGACAGGGTTGCACACTGTTGGAGGTCATCCTATACACGGGTGGTTGCCCCTGTGACAGGCGACTGCCCCTGCGGCAGGCGCCGCTACCCTTAGTGGCACCTCGCGGGCGGTCGAGCATCGTGCCCGTAGGTGGCGCCTGTGTGGGTGTCGCCCCTCTACGGGTGCTGCCCCTACGACCTCGCCGTCGGCAAGCGTCGCCCCTTGCAGGCAGGCCGCGGGTAGGCGCTATCCCTACGGCTTGGCTACGGGCGAGCGCCGCCCCTTACGGGCTGGCTGCGGGCGATCGCCCTTGTAGAGGGCCTGGCCGTGGCCAGCCCCCCTTGCAGAGGGCCTGGCTATGGCCGCCCGCCCCCTTTCCTCGCTGCGTTCGCTGCAAAAAATGCATCAAGAACGCGTAGAACGATTCTACATGATTCAATCTCATCACACGCAGTTTAAACCAATCTTTCATATGAAAACCTGGCTCTGAGACCACTATTGGGAAACATCAGTGGGAGCATCACATGCGCAGTGAAAATTAAAATAAAAAATCAGTTTTCCACGCAGATCAAATCGTCGTGCAAAAGATTAGGATCGCGAGAAAAATACAAAAACCAAAAAAATTACGATGCATGAGATATTGATTTTACCTATGGAGATTATATATCCCTATATTTCCAAATCCGGATAGAGAGGATGAAGAAGGTCAAACATCTTCCTCTTTAGCGGTATCCACACGATGGATCTCTGTAGCGAAACTCCTCCAATCTGATATAGCAACTCTTACGCAGAGGGAGGGAGGAGTATAAGAGGCGATGGCTAAAGCTACAGCCTATCAACCATGAGTCTCCCCTCCTATTTATAGAGAGCCACCAAAAACCCTAGGGCTCTTGCCTTATTGAGTATTGGATCTCCATCTAATTATCCACTAACCTTACATTATTGTATCTCTATCTAATAATTTCTTTAGGCCTCTAATTGGGTCTTAAGCAAGGAGCCCATCAGCATAGGGTCTCATCTAATGAGAATATGCGCTAATTAACTCCATCCAATCCTCTATTCGCTGAAGCATCCACGATATGTGTTTGACCCTCTTAGCCCGATACCGAGCTGACCATGAGTTGCTCCTATTAGAACTCCTTCTGATATAGTGAATTATTATCACCATAATAATTCACTCGACTCATCGACTATGGACATACTATGCCACTACGCCATAGTCCCCAAATGGTACAGGGGGATCAAATTATCAGACTTGTCTGCCCTCAGTTATCGTGTATCTATAATCCCTCATTCAACTAATATCTCAGAGACCGTATATTGGACATGATATTGTCGGGTTACATACGAAATATGTCTGTCTCGCTCTAATCGGATTCTCCTGGAGAACTCTTTCTCTCTCAATCCGAATGACCCTAGCTATGGATTTATTTAAGCAAGCACATACGGGATATTCCTCTCATGATACTGAGAGTGGATGATCCTTTATTGACACTCAATTACCTTCGTAAGGTTGACTACCAATCCCGATAACTAGCTATACCAGATCTCAAATTTTTCAAACATATAAGTCTGACATCAAAGAAAGGAGTACTCAAACAAGGCATCCTTGGTATCTTAAGTCTAAGGACCAGATACACAACTGGGACTATGGAATTGTTATCTGATATTATGTATCATTAACCATACAACATTCCATAAGTGGATCAATCAGTGAACTCGTTCTCTAATGAGCACCTGTACTATATCCTTAGTGTCTCTACACAAGTGGCTAAGAGACCAGACACCTCCATCATATGAACGGGTATATAGTACATTGATCTGTCTGGTTATCTCGATGTCCCTCTCAAGTAACCTATAATCGGGATCATTTAGGATATGTGTTTAAAGGTGAATCGATCTCATTATCGTGATCTCATCACGATCTGATTCCTACTGCACAGAACCAAGGACACCACAATATATATATTCAATAGATAATATAATGTGAGAAATATCAATATTAATCATAAGCAAAAAGATTATGCAATGTGTCACACGTGCCATCACTTACGTGATTAGCTTCTATGGCACTTGTAACTAGCAATATTACACGCCCTCCACCCCATCTCCCCCCCTCCCCCCACAAAAAAAAAAAAAAACTTTAGTCCTCTAAATTTATCAAACTAGATCGACGAAAAGACTAGGATAAGCTTGATGTGCTGATATCAGGAAAGTGGGTAAATCATGCCTAATACACTCAAAATAAAAGACAAGCTGATCTGATACATAAAAAATTAATTATTTTTGTATAACAATCAACACTAACATGATAGGAAGAGAGCCATTCTATGCAAAGTATGATACCAAAACCTTGGATCTCTAGGAGAATCAAATCAGTAAGAAGTTCATGTCCTCTAATAGAAAGCAAATAAGATGGATAAATCATTATTGTTATCGAAGAATCCCCAACGATAGTAGTTATATATAACATGTAATCTAGTGGTCTAGGTTGAATGCCAAAGTAACAAGCAAAATATTGTGAAACAAAATATAGGTTGGAACTAGGATCAAATAAAATATTTGCATTTCTATTAGAAACATGAATAATCCCTTCGACCACTGATTTAGAAGCTCTAGAATTCTGTTAAGTGATGATATATACTCTAGCATGGGCTAAAGATCTAGGAGGCAGTGACTCATTCTTCTTTTTCAATTAGCAATCTTTTGTTTTATGATCTAACTTCCCACAAGCAAAACTAGCTCCTGGCACCCAATAACACTGACTTATATCATGATTTAACTCACATTTTGTACATGATTGAGTCATTTATGTTGACTTTTCTTTCTTTAAACTAGACATTTTGACCCTCTTGTTACTACTTTCAGATTCATTTTCTCTCTTACTTTTGCTAGTAAACTTATCTTTATTATTCTTACCCCTAATTTCCTAAATCTCCTCCAAATCTTTTTTGATTATCAAAACTCTTTCTACCACATCAGCATATGCTTGGAGTTTTAAGGTTGATATCTGACTTCTTAATGCTAGCCTTAGACCTCTCTCAAATCTCTTCCCCTTTCTAGATTCATCATCGATCATATGAGTGATGAATCTAGAAAGCTCAGTGAATTTAGCCTTATATTTTGCTGCTGTCAAGCTTTCCTAAAGGAGATTTAAGAACTCCAATTCTTTCTACTCTCTAATACAGTTTGGAAAATATTTATCTTAGAACTTTTCAATTAATACCTTCCAAGTGACGGGCTCGTGTCTGATTTCAGAAATTCTCTTCATCGTTCGCCACTAATCAACTTCTCCTTCCAACATAAAACTGGCAAAAGAAACCTTTTGATCATCAAGGCAATTTAAAATGTCAAATATTTTCTCTATTCGCATCATCCATTGCTCTGCCACCATTGGATCAGGTTCACCATTAAAACTAGGAGGGCTAAGCTTCTTAAATAGTTCTATTCCCAATTCAGTCTGATTTGATGTCCCTGCTTTATCATTTTCTCCTTGTTCGACTTGTTGTTGCATCACACATGTCATAGTCTCAAGGGTTCTCATAATCATACTCAACTGATCAGAAGTCGATGTAACAAGTGAACCCAATGACCTCATCATCCTTGCTTCCTAAAAACATCAAAAGAGAGATTTTTGTCAATCACTCTATAAAATTTACTAAACCTCAAGTTATATTACACATCTATCTTATCAAGAAAAATATTTTAGTGGTCCTCAAATCATGCTCCGATACCTTCTCTATCACGCCCTTGAATATTCACATTCAAGAGGCATGAACCTATCATAATTGATAATATTATAATTCATCCAACAATTCAATTTCAGGACCCAAACTAACATTTGAGGATAGTAATAAGCATTCAAATATTAATCGCATCCATCCATAAAACCTGTGTAGTTTATAATCATACACCACATCATTTGATGATTTACACAATCCAAGCCAACTCAACTAAATAATATCTACATCATAAATCCACAAGTATGGAAATTTATATAATCATAAAACAAACATTACCATAAGTTCATCTTATTATACAAATTAACTTAATATTCTAAAATCCTAAACATGAGAGATCCTTTAAAAATTTATAAGACACAATATTTCATAATTTATCGATAATATTTCATTATACATAAAGTATTCTTATACGATAGAAACATATTATCTAATAAAAATTTGCTCAAAATCTTCTAGCTTTCCACTACCTTCGCTCAGTTTCAAACATTTCAGTAAATGTCAAGCTAACTTTAAAATTTTATATATCAACGGAGTGAGCTATAAAGCTCAGCAAGTAACAAACATATCTAAGACAAAGGATGCTAGTTTAAAACAAACTTTGTATCAAAATACAAACAAATATACAAGAATTCATGGATATCAACCCATTAGATACAGAATTGTAAATATCATTCTATTCAAAGCATATTTAGTTTATAACAAATGGAATAAAGAGTAACTGAAGCATATTAACGACATAAGAAGTATTTCAAAGCATATCAATGGCGCATAGGATATTTCAGAATATATCAATAGCATATAAAATATTTCAGAATATATTAATGGCGTATGAAATGTTTCTAAGCATATCAATGGCAAATGAAATATTTTAGAACATATCAATATTGTATAAAATGTTTCGGAGCATATCAGTGGTATATGAAATATTTTAAAACATCAATGGAGTATGGAATGTTTCAAAGTATAATAATGACAAATGAAAAAGTTCAGAACATATCAATGGTGTTTGAAATGTTTCGGAACATACCAATAGCAAGTGAAATATTTCAGAATAAAATAATGACGTATAAAACATTTTGAAACATATGAAAAGCATATGAAATATTTTGGAGTATATCAATGACATATAGAACATTTTGAAGCATATCAAATATGTATGAATTATTTTAGAGTTTATCAAAAGAATAAATAAGGAATATAAGCTCAAATATTGTATTAGACATAACACTAATTTTATTCGTATCCAAAACACACATATAAACTCAAAAGCAATGCATGGATATTATATAAAAAATATAGAGGGTGAAGTGGGATACAAATAAAATATGATCCATCCATTTCTGGATGACTATCAGATAGAAGTCTCCCACGTCTAGGAGTTCCATCCACCCACGTTTAGGTGAAGTCATAAGGGGGCGACAGAGCATCGCAGACTCTAAGTATAACTCCCTTTATCATTTCTAGCAAAGGTTCACATTATCCCACAAACACTAAAGTACAAAAGGAATGTGTATAATGAAATTGGTATGTATTGTAAGCACATGCGAAACAATGAAACAAGCATGCGCTTATACGAAATAATACGATGCAACATAAACTAACTAACACATAATATGTTCAAATAAGAAAGAATTTAAGTATAAAAGCATAAAAAAATTCAAAGCAATTATATAAAGCTCAATTAAAGAAAGAACTCTAGAATGAATTCAATTTTCAAATGGATGAAGTAAGAATAGACAAAATTGGCTAGTGCTCTATTCTAGCAGAATTTAGGAGGCACAATGCATAAATCATCTAAACAATCAAATATGCTCCAAATTACTCAAAAAGGGTATCACTGGAAAGTTAAATTAGTCTGATTTCATATGAATCCTATTTTTGTAAAGTTTTATGTTACTAATAGGGAGTTCCAAATAATTTAATATAGGAAGGTCAGAATCCATGATCCCTAATTTTACAGAATAGGTAGGATCCACTGAAACAAATGTTTCGATAGGAAAATATGTAGCAAATCCTTCAAATCCAATAGGTAAAGAGAGACATACAAATCTAGTTTCTCAAGAAATAAGTTTTGTATAAATCAAAGTTTCCAACAGAGAGAGTTCTTAGTAATTTAGTGACAAAAGTTCAGAAGCTGCAATCTCTGTTTTACAGATTTCATAGGATCAATTGAAACAAATGATTGGACAATCTATTGAACTCCAAAATTTTTAAATTTAATATTAAACAAAAGGTCTATAAGTCTAAATTCTAATTAATTAAGTTTTGTATAAATCAGAGACTCCAATAGGAAGTTATACATAATTTAGTGACAATATGTTAAAAACTTTGATATCTATTTTACCAAATTTATAGGGTCTATTTAGTTAGATGTTTAGGTGGCCAAAACTATTCCAAATCCTTCATAAGCTATCAAAAGAAAGGTTTACAAGTCTATATTCATATAAAATAAGTGTCACCTAAATTGAAAACCGGTAAAGTGATTTATAGCCAAAACAAGGCAGCAGTGATTTTTCAGATACAAACTTTTACAACCAACAAGAGAGATTTCAGATTTCAAAGTTTGATTTATTCTAAATTTTTTATAATCAAGGCAAAAGCAAAGATAAAATTTTAGTAGAAAAAAAGATAGAATACTTGCCTTTGAAGATTTTAATCTCAAATGTGTGAATTTAATCAAAATCCCTAAACCTCCAAATCTATTCTTGTCATCTACCTTCTCTTCTTCTTCTTCTTCTTCTTCATCTTCTTCTTCTTCTTCTTCTCCTTCTCAAGTGTACTTTATAGCAAGCCTTCCCTTTCTCAATTTTTTGATAAGTTTTCTCCTCTAATTGCTATTTAATTTTGACTAACATAAATGTTGCTAAGTGGAAGTATACAAGAAAGATGCTTATGTGTCACCTATGCAAGAAGCATAAGTGGCACCATCTTTAAGTTAGCTAATGACACTTGTCTTCCTCTCTTTTTTTTTTTTTTTTTTTCTAAACTTAATGTGAATCTTCCATAATTCATATCAAACTTCTAAGTTTCATATTTAGGTTCCTAGCAATAAATTTTTAATACAAAATTATTTAATCAAGAAATTTTTTAAACAATTCCTTATAGTTATAAATAGGTCCTGATAAATAATTTAAAATAAGTATTTATAAATATTTTAAAAATATGGGATATTACAAGAGCCTCCCCCTAAAATGACTTGGGTAACATGGTATTATTGGTTACATGTGCCCTATAAGCCAATCACGTAAGTGATGACACGTGTGATATGGTGCACAATCTTTATTATTATTATTATTATTGACATATTCTCACTTTATATTGCTTGTTGCATAATCTGTGATGTCCTTATATCTATGCAATGGGAATTGGATCGTGATGATATCATGATAAAGAGATCGATTCACTTTTAAACATAGATCCTACATAATCTCGGTCATATGTTACTTGAGAGGGACATCGAGATAACCAGACAGACTAGCGTACTGCATACTGTTAAATCTCATATTTTGATGATAAAATCAATTGATGTGTTTGTCTAACATATGTGTGTTAGAGGAAGTATTGCAGGTCTAACTACGATGGAGTAATTGAGTTACAGCCAGATGATGGGCCAAGATCAAGCTTGGGCATCAGGCCAAGGTTTGGACGATGCAGTGGGACCTCGCCGGGAGTTTGTTAGGAGTTCACCGAAGGGATCGGGAAGCTCGCTAGGAACACGTTGGGAGATCGTCGGAAGAAGATCATAATACTCACTACAAGAATATCGGAGATTGTCATATTGGTGGGAGTTAGGTCTTGTTTAAGCTTCATGGTCATTATTATTGTAATCGTTGAGTCGTAGTTAGGGTTTGAGTCCTAATTGAGTTGGATTTGGAAGGAATCCAAATCAACTCAATGAGGCAACCGGGTCTACTATGGGGTTTGATTGAGCTCAGGTTCAGCTCAATTAGTTGACTAGAGAATTAGTTAACACAAGGTTCAAGTCGGAATCCCTCCACTATTCGAATTCTCATTCATATGATGGAGGCGACTGTTCTCATAGCTGTTCATATGGGGACACTAAGGGTACAGAATATATGCTCTTTGGAGAATAAGTTTACTGATTGACTCGCGTACTGAATGTTGGATGGTTAATGATATCTGACATTAGACAACGATTCCGAAGTTCCAACTATGTGTCTAGTACTTAGACTTGAGACAACAATGATTTCTTGTTTGAGTATTTCTCTATTTGACATCAGACTTACAAGTCTAGAAGTTCTAGATATGACACAACCGGTTATCATATATTATTTTTATTATGAAATTTTAGAACTTTATATGAAAAAAAAGAAAAATAATATTTTTTTTAAAATTGATATGACTCAAGTCAAATATGAGTCAGACCTGTCGTTGGACATGATCAGGCCCAACCAGTCGACCGCCTTTAGACAGGCTTGATTCGGGTGCAAACCTGGTTCACCTCAGGTCCATCGGGCTGATTGGCCCAGGCCAGCGCAGCCTATCAGGCCAATGGCTTGGAAGGCTCAGAGTTCACTAAGCTTATTACTGATCATCCCAAAATCGTATTGATTCAGTTGTGGACCGACCAACATGCCTAGCATGTGAGTTCACTGAGCTAATCCACGATTGACCCATCACTATATTGATTCGACCCACCACTTGTGGATTGATGAGGTGCCGAGCATGCGAGTTCACAAAGATGATCCACTATCGGCCCAGCACTGTATTCATCTGTCTCGATCTAATTTCAGGCCTGTGTTGGTTTGGATTTGTTATGAGTTGGCCCAATAACCTTGTTTTGATATGTTTTATGAGTTTTAGCTCAATTGATCCATAAATTGAATTTGAATCAAACTAATCGAATCAATTTTGATCAGTTTAGAGTAATTTCAAACTGATTTAGATTGGTCTAAACTTGTTTGACCTAAATTCAACTTAACCAACTCCAAGTTAGATCAATTTATGATAATGGAGGTTGGTTTAGTTAGATTCTAGTTAATTGAATCGATTCAATCAATGTTCAGATCAATTAAGGATCTAATTAATATATGACTCCCAATGTTAATAGATCATTTAGGAGTTTTAAGTTATTGAGATCAATTTATGAATTTAATTATTATTGCCCAATACATTAGTGATTTATTGAGATTGATATGAATGTGAGATCCTAGTAGTTTGCACCTCACAAGATAGAAGTTTAAGGACTATCATTTAGCGAGTAGCATCCATTGGATCAAATCCTTACATGATCCTTCTAGTATGATTTGTTATCATTAATGAATGTACGTGGTATGATTAATCCTAAAACTAATATAAGATATGAGATTAATATGATAAACGAACCTATATGATTCTTGTAAACTGTAAGAGACCCAATATGCTAAAGGACAATTTACTTTGGGGATTAACGACCTACTAGGATAGCTAGATGATTTGGGAAGAACGTCTCTTAACTTTGATATATGAGAGACATCACTCTATTTACTTTGTTTGTTAGAAGTGTAATATAAATTCACTTAATATATGAGACTTAAGTATCTATACATTTATGGTTGTACTATCAAAACTATCTTTAGATTTATGATTATATATTTTTTGGTATTAATTATAACTAAATAATATTTATATATTAAATATTGATAATTTTATTGTATGATATATTAATAATATTATTATGTATTTTAAGAGAATGTCTAGGAGGCTCTTACTCAGCTACAGTTATATAGAACTATAAGGAGACAATTAGTTTCCATTATGGTTTGATTTATTTAAAGTCAGATTTTATGATTTTATAAAATTATAATTTATTTTAAATAAATTTATTTTATTAACGTATATTACTTTGAATTGTTTTATGGAAAATACGTAAAAACATTTTGATTACAGGATGTGACACACCAAATCAGAAGGAAAGAATATTTTTCAAAATATTTCTTGTTTATAAATATTCATTTGGCTGCTCTATAAATAGAAGTCTTTAAAACATAGTCAAGGATTAAAATATATTCTTAACTTCAAACAGGCTAACCATATCGGGCATTTGTCTAGAGCCAGTTTTACATATGACATGAGAAAAACTCATCTTGAGGGATTTGTTCTAAAGCATCAAATAACCTTATAGAAATCTATTTTCAAATCGATAGAGCCATTAAATAACCTTGTGAGATTTGTGACATAAGGCATTAAATCTATTGATCATATTCAATAAATATTTTTGAATATGATAGAGAATACATAATAAACTAGTCATCACTCATCACATCAACACCACTAAGATTCAGATAAAGATAAAAGGCCAATAAGCCCAACACTCTCCTACCTATGAAATATTCATAGGAATATTCTCGAAAATCCAAGGGATAGCTCAGGTCGGTTACGAATTACCTCTCCTATAAAATATTCATATGAATTTTTTTCCAAAATCCAAGGGATGGCTTAGGTTAGTTACAAACTATCTTACTCACGGAATATTCACAAAAATATTCTTAAAAGTCTAGAGAGCAGCTCGGGTCGATTACAAATTATCTCCTCGAGAAATATTTGTAGGAATATTCTCGAAAGTCTAGGGGCAACTTGGGTCGGTTATGAACTATCGCTTATGCGGATTCTTTATAGGATATTCTTTCTTGTCGGTATAAAAAATGCATCGTTAACTCTAGATTAAGGGAGAGGTACCTCAGTATTAAATTAAACATTGGTGGGACTGGCTCGTGAAGCTCCTCCCAGCCTCAGTCTTTATGTAGGTAATGAGTCTAGAGAAACTGTACTCTATTTTAAATGACTTGTATATGAATCAGGGTCATGTTATGCTGATGAAGACGTCAACGATATTTTTTCCTGATATAATATATAAATATTTTATATAATGAGATTAGAACTTTATATTATAAACCCAAATTAATTATTAGGAACCGGATTAAGAATTTAGCATGTCTACCCCCATCTAAAGAAACACAATTGCTACACTATGAAACTAAAACCTTATGTTTAGGAAGAACTCGTACAAGAGGGGAGAGATATCCCGATCTAAGTTACAGAAGCCTATTGAGAAACCTCCACGGGAGTATCACATGCGCAGCGAAAGATCAAAACAAAATAGGTTTTCCACGCAGATCAAATCGTCGTGCAAAAGATTATGTCGTAAGAAAGCCACAAAATCAAAAAATTACATCGTGTGAGAGATTGTTTACCTGGGGAGATTGTATATCCCTATTTTTCTAAATCCAGATAGAGAAAATAAAGGAGGTCAAGCGTCCTCCTCTCTAACGGTATCCACACGATGGATCGCTATAGTGATACTCCTCTAATCGCAATCTTAGGTCTCGCAACTCTTGCGCAGAAGGAGGGAGGAGAATAGGAGGGTGTAACCAAAGATGCAGCCTATCATCTATGTGTCTCCCCTCCTATTTATAAAGAGCCACCAAGAACCCTATGGGTCATACCTTAGTAGATATTGGATCTTCATCCAATTACCCATTAACCTTATATTATTGGATCTCTATCCAATAATTCTCTTTGGCCTCTAATTGGACCTCATACAAAGAGCCCATTAGTGCAAGGTCTCATCTAAGGAGAATATGGGCTAATTGGATCTATATCCAATCCTCTATTCACTGAAGCATTCACCATATGTGTCTAGGCCCGATACTGAGCTGGACGTGAGTTGCTCTCATCAGAACTCCTTGTATAGTGAATTATTATCCCCATAATAATTCACTTGACTCATTGACTATGGATGTACTAGACCACTACGCCATAGTCCCAAGATAATACAAGAGGATCAAATCTATCGGACATGTCTATCCATAGTTACTATATATCTATAGTCCCTCATCTAACTAATATACAAGAGACTGTATATTGGACATGATAGTGTCAAACCACATACGAAATCCGTCTAAGTCTTACTTTAATTGGATTCTCCCACAGAACACATTTTCTCTCAATTTGAATGTCACTGGCCAGGGATTTGTCTGAGCAAGCACACATGGGATATTTCTCTCGTGATACCAAGAGTGGATGATCCTTTATTGATACTCAATTGCCTTCGTAAGGTTGGCTACTAATCTCGATAACCGGTTGTACCAAAACTGAAACTTTCCAAACCCGTAAGTCCGACGTCAAAGAAAGGAGCACTCATACAAGACATCCTTGGTGTCTCAAGTCTAAGGACCAAACACACAACTAATACTATAGAATCACTGTTTGACATTAGGTATCATTAACCATACAGCATTCCATAAGCGGATTAATCAGTAAACTCATTCTCCAATGAGCACTTGTACTATATCATTAGTGTCTCCACACAAGTGGTTATGAGACCAACTACCTCCTTCATATGGATGGGTATATAGTATACTGATCTGTCCGATTATCTTGATGTCCCTCTCGAGTAATCTATGACCGAGATTATTTAGAATCAATATATAAAAGTGAATCGATCTCATTATCGTGATCTCAACACGATCCAATTCCCATTACACAGAACCAAGGACATCACAATATATATGCAACATATAATATAATGTGAGAATATGACAATAATAATCAGAAGCAAAAAGATTACGTAGCATGTCACATGTGTAATCACTCACGTGATTGACTTGTAGGGCACTTGTAACCAGCAATCTCCCACTTGACCTAAAGCCAATCACCTATGTGTCTGATCTCTATCAGACCCCTGTGACGCTCAAATACAATATGAGCCAACGACTTCGTCAGTGGATCTGTAATATTATCTTTGAATGTAACTCTTTCTATTGCTATATCTTTCCAAGCTATAATCTCTCTAATTAAGTGGAACCTCCTCAAAATAATGCTGAGGATACCTAGGTTCCCTTGCTAGAGCTATAGCCCTATCGGTCTCGCTATATATGGGAATCAACTCTACGCTGCTCGGAATGATTCCAAAATCCCTAATGAACTCCTTTATCCACACTCATTCCTTTGTTGCTTTTGCTGTAGTAATGTACTCTGCCTCTATGATTGAGTCAGCAGTAGTATCTTGTTTCGAACTCTTTCAGCTTACTGCTCCTCCATTAAGGGTGAAAATATACCCGGAGTTTGACTTGCTATCATCAATGTCAGACTGAAAACTCGAGTCCGTATAGCCCCCAACTTAGAGGCTACCTCCTCCATATACCAATAAAAGATTCATAGTCATTCTCAAGTACTTTTAGGATACGCTTTACTACCTTCTAGAGTTTCAAACCTAGATCCGCTTGATACCTGCTCGTGACACTCGGAGCATATGTTATATCAGGCCTGGTACATAGCATAGCATATATGATATATCTTATCGTTGAGGCATAGGGTATTCTATCTATGTCTGCCTTTATTCATAAGTCTTTGGGGACATACTCCTAGAAAGTGATATTTCATGTCTCATCGGTATGAGACCACTCTTGGAATTCTCTATACCAAATCTTTTGACAATGGAGTATATGTACCTAGATTGGGACAAACCAAGTATCCTCTTGGATCTATCTCTATAGACCCGGATCCCCAAAATATAGATGCTTCCCTTAAGTCCTTCATGGAGAAGTTTCTGGATAGCCAAGTCTTTACTGTAGAGAGCATTCATACATCATTTTCAATGATTATGATGTCATCTACATATAGCACCAAGAAGATGATAGTGCTCCTATTTACCTTCATGTACACATAAGGCTCATCTTCATTCTTAACGAAGTCATAAGATCTGATCGCCTCATTAAATCTTATGTTCCAACATCAAGAAGTTTGCTTCAATCTATAAATGAACCTGAGTAACATGCACACTTTATCTGGACTCTTTTTGGATACGAATCCCTCTAGCTATATCACATACACCTCTTTATCAAGGTTGTCATTAAAGAATATTATTTTCACATCCATTTGTCAGATTCTATAGTCATAGTGTGCTACAATGGCCAAAAGAATTCTGATGGATTTAAGCATGGCTACAGGTGAAATATTTCATCATACTCAACTCCTTGCCTCCTTTAGCTACCAACCTTGCCTTATATGTCTTCACATTTTCATCTATTTCGATCTTATTCTTGAAGATCCATTTGTAGTCGATGGGTACGATACTCTCAGGTGCATCCACAAGGTTCCAAACCTTGTTAGAGTACATGAAATTTATCTCAGAATTCATGCCTTCTTGCCACTTCCCGGAGTCTATACTCATAATAGCCTCCTCGTAGGTCTGAGGATCAACATCTTGAGAGCCTTTTCCACTGATATCTCGCATATCTTTCAGGAGAATGAGATACTCTACTAGACCTGCATAAAGTTAGAACTTGTGTGCTAGGTACATGAACAGACTGGGCTCTGGAATGGTGCTTGAGCTAGGTTCTCCAACCTCGCTCAACTCTATCTCACTCTTATTGTTTCTACCATGAATGTGTTCTTTCTCAAGGAACACGGCTCTCTTGGAAACAAAAACCTTCTAATCCTCGGGATGATAAAAGTAATACCCTAAAGTCTCCTTAGGGTATCCCATAAACGTGCATTGTTCCGTCCTTGATTCCAACTTATCGGGGTTGTGTCTTCTAATATGGGCAAGACAGCCCTAAATCTTAACCACCTTAAGATCGGGCTTCTTTCATTTCCATATCTCATATAGTGTAGACACTATCGATTTTGATGGAACTCTGTTCAGAAGGTAAGTTACGATCTCTAGGACATATCCCTAGAATGAGATGGGTAGGTCAGCGAAACTCATCATGGACCGCACCATGTCTGATAACGTGCAATTCCTTCTTTCTGATACACTATTAAGCTGAGGTATATATCGAGATGTCCACTGGGATAGAATCTCATTATCCTTGAGGAAATAAGTAAACTTTGTACTCAAGTATTCTCCTCATCGATCTAATCGAAGAGTCTTAATACTCTTTCCAATCTGATTTTCTACTCATTCTTATATTCCTTGAATTTCTCAAAGGCCTCGAACTTGTACTTTGTCAATTACATGTATTTATATCTAGATAAATCATCAGTGAGTGTAATGAAGCATGAGTAACCACTTATAGCCCGAGTCGACATGGGACCACATATATCATTATGTACGAGTTCCAATCATTTAATGGCTCTCTCTCCAGTTCCACTAAAAGGAGAGTTGGTCATTTTCCCACAAAGGCAAGGTTCACAAGTTGTATACGACTCATAATCAAATAGATCTAAGTATCCATCTTTCAACAACTTTTGAATCATTCTCTCATGTATATGACCTAGCCTACAATGTCATAGGTATGCATTATTCACCTTATCTATTTTTCTCTTGGACGTATTTATATTCATGATGTGTGGAGAAGTGTCTAACACATATAAGTCATTTATCAGGGTCTCTCTAATGATGATCTCATCATCTATAATTATTGAACAACTATTGTTCTCAAAAACTAATTTATATCCACTAATTGTCAAACAAGATATGGAAATAATATTTTTGATAATAGAGAAAATAAAATAGCATGCATCCAATGCAATGATAGCTCCACCAAGCAGATGTAGGGTGACCTCTCCAACGACAATTGCAGCAACTCTTGTTCAATTGTCCATCTTGAAGTCCATCTCACCTCTGACCAATCTCCTATATCTTATCAGAACTTACAATGAATTATAGATATGATAAGCACTCTCGATATCCAATACCCTTGTGTTATCATGAAAATATGATAAGTAGAGACTAATCATGAATATACCTTAAGCTTCCCTAAGCTTCTACTTCGCTATATCTGTAAGGTAGTCCTTATAATTTCTCTTCGAGTGCTCATCTTAGCCGTAGTGGAAGGATTATCTTTTGTTCTTTGCTGAGTCTTTCTTAGTAACATTTGCCTTACCCAATTTGCCCTTGCCTTTTGCCCTTCTTAAAGGTCTTATCAATTTTTCTTTTCTTATTGGTCTCACCAACATAGAGAACTGGCTTCCATAAGCTTCCCTAAGCTTCTCTTTCTTGATAGTGCTCACAACTTCCCTCAATATATTGAGGAGCTCAGGTAGAGCCACCTCAAACTTGTTCATATTAAAGTTAATAATGTATTCTGAAAAGGAATCTTGTAGGGACTAAAGTATAAAATTAACACATATGTTATCCTCTAGGACTATCTATATATTTCACAAAGCGAGCGATCTCATCCTCGCTTGTCCTTTCCTCTAGCATGGGCCTAATTGTATTAAGAAAATATATGATTTTCTCCATTGTGAGAATAATTCTTAAATTACAAAGTCAATCTATGTAGTTTGGACGAGTGGGGCAATTGGCATCAAGTATGTCATGTAGGGGATTTACAAGCGATAAACAAGATATAGCATAAATTAATAACATACAAATTTTATAAAAAAACTAATTAAGATATAGACTTTTATCTTAATGTACTCCCACTATTTTCCTAGCGAATCACATGACACCCTTAGCACATGAAACGGAGTCTTCGACAGACTCCTAGTAGGGATCAAGATCCAATCGACATCTTAGTGCAACCTCGAGTGACTCGGCCAATTATACTAAGCTCGAAAAGTAGACAACTCTTGTCAATCACAATTTCTTGTGATTCCCGTCATGTTCGACCTCTGAATCATCATGGTCTCGACTGCTCGACCAACCATGAAGTTTAGTTAAGTCATCACCATCATTAAAAAATGAGTCTAATTCAATGATATGCTCTTGACTGCTTGACCAAATCATACCATGTCCTCAGGTCACCGGTGACATCTCTATGTCGTAGGTAAGAACTCGATCACGTAGATAGGTGAGCCTCGAATAACTCGACAAACTCAACCTATATCGTGATTTAATTTCTTCCTATAACGATGGAAGGTCACGTAGGTCAATCTTATTGTCTCACGCTCACCGACTTAATATTCTCGTATGAGAGGTTTTTGTTTTGTATCGGTCTCCTAATATGTTGTGTCACACACATACATATTTAATATATATCTACATCGTATATATATATATATATATATATATATATATATGTATATATATATATATATATATATATATATGTATATATATATATATGTATATATATATATATATATATATATATGTATATATATATATATATATGTATATATATATATATATGTATATATATATATATATATATATATATATATATATGTATATATATATATATATATATATATATATGTATATATATATATATATATATATATATATATATATATATATATATATATATATATATATATGTATATATATGTATGTATATATATATGTATATATATATATGTATATATATATATGTATATATATATATGTATATATATATGTATATATATATGTATATATATATATATATATAATAGGTGTATAACACAAATCATATATGCAAGCCACACCGGATGATCATGAGCCATCACCTAATATGATTAAGCCCGAGCCAATGGGCCTAATCACTCATAATAGGATCTAAGTGCTTCAGCACATCTTCATGCTCTATGATCATTGATCTCGTCATAATTGGTTCCTTTGGATCCTCGTCGCATCACCATGCGTAATGATCTATTGCCACGGCATCGTGGGTCCCACTGTCACCTTCACGCTCCCGTTGCGCTTCTTTGTATAATTACAAAATAATCACAAGCACGTAGGCCTAACAATAAATGAGAAAAATGATGGATCGCAGGCCCCAATAATAATAATAATAATCACATTTACACACATCACAACACATGGCTCATGATCATCCATCTACATCATAGATCACATTACACATCATATCACATGTATGATTACTAGATATATAATAATTAATTAAATTATTTACTTAATTATTTTTTTAAAATTAGGATATGTCAAGAATTTCTAAAATTATCAAGGGTATTTTTAGAATTCTGGACAAAAGGATAGACCTCGAAATTTTTAGAATTGTTACGTGCATTTTCATAATTCTGGGCATAGGACAGAACTCAAAATTTCTTAAATTTTGAATGGTAGAATCATCCTTTTACCACAAAAAAGAAAACTCTAACCCTTTCTGCCCTCTTTCAACGGCCGCTAGCCACCTTTGGCCGCGGGCGGCGTCGCCTCGCGCTGCCACCTAGTCTGTAGGGCCCACCCATGGGCGCTATGCCCACATGCGATCGCCGTTGCGGGTGAGTGTCGCGCTGCAGGCAGCCACCACGCTGTAGGCAGCCCAACCACCCTTGCAAGCAGTTGCCCCTACGGGTGGCTGCCCCTGTAGGGCCTTGGCCGCAGTTGACCACCCAGTCCCTAGCTGTGGTCGGTCACCCCTACATGTAGACAGCATGTAGGTGGCCGCCCCTCAGCCCACAGGCAGCTCTACCATCACTGCCAATCGCTGTAACAAATGCGTAGAATGGTTCTACACGATTCAATCTGATCATACGCAATTTAAAACCAATTTTTACACTAACAACCTTGGCTTTAATACCACTATTGGGAAACCTCAGTGGGAGCATCACATGCGCACCGAAAGATCAAAACAAAATAGGTTTTTTACATAAATCAAATCGTCTTGCAAAAGATTGAGTCGCAAGAAAGCCACAAAACCAAAAAACTGCATCGTGTGAGGGATTGTTTACCTAGGGAGATCATATATCTCTATTTTTTACAGATCCAGATAGAGTGGATGAAGAATGTCAAGTGTTCTCCTCTCTAACAGTATCCACACGATGGATCGTTACAGTAATAATTCTCCAATCGTAATACCAGGTCTCACAACCTCTTACGTAGAGGGAGGGAGGAGAATAGAAGGGGGCGGCCAAAGATGCAACGTATCATCTATGTGTCTCCCCTCCTATTTATAGAGAGCCACAAAAAACCATAGGGGTCCTACCTTAGTGAGTTTTGGATCTCAATCCAATTACCCATTAACCTTACATTATTGGATCTCCATCCAATAATCCTCTTTGGCCTCTAATTGGGCCTCATGCAAGGAGCCCATCAATATAGGGTCTCATCTAATGAAAATAATGACTAATTGGATCTCTATCAAATCCTCTGTTCGCTGAAGCATCTGTCATATGCGTGTGACCCTTTGGGCCCGATATCGAGCTGGTCATGAGTCGCTTCCATCATAACTCCTTCTGATATAGTGAATTATTATCCTTATAATAATTCACTCAACTCATCGACTATGGATATACTATGCCACTTCACCATAGTCCCCAGACAGTACAGGGGGATCAAATACATCAAACATGTTTGTCCACAGTTATCATGTATTTATAGTTCATCATCTAACTAATATACAAGAGACCTTATATTGGACATGGTACTGTCAGGCCACATACATAATCCATCTATCTTACTCTAATTGAATTCTCCCAGAGAATACCTTTTCTCTCAATCTGAATGACCCTGGCTAGGGATTTATCTGAGCAAGCACACATGAGATATTCCTCTCGTGATACCGAGAGTGGATGATCCTTTATTGACACTTAATTTCCTTCCTGAGGTTGGCTACTAATCTCGATAACTGATTGTATAAGATTTGAAACTTTTCAAACCTGTAAGTTTGGTGTTAAAGAAAGAAGTACTCATACAAGGCATCCTTAGTGTATCAAGTCTAAGGACCAGACACACAACTGAGACTATAAAATTACTATCTGACATTAAGTATCATTAATCATATAGCATTTCATAAGCGGATCAATCAATGAACTTATTCTCCAATGACCACCTGTATTATATCCTTAGTGTCTCCACACAAGTGGCTATAAAACCAACCACCTCCATCATATGAATGGATATATAGTACACCGGTCTGTCCAGTTATCTCTATGTCCCTCTCGAGTAACCTATGACCGGGATTATTTAGGATCTGTGTTAAAGGTAAATCGATCTCATTATCATGATATCATCACGGTTCAATTCCCGTTGTACATAACCAAAGACATCACAATATAAATTCAACAGATAATATAATGTGAGAATATGCCAATAATAATCATAAGCAAAAAAATTGCGCAGTGTATCACACGTGTCATCACTCATGTGATTGGCTTGTAAGGCACCTGTAACCAGCAAAGCTAGGTGTTGGATGACCTAAGGATCAATGTACCTTTTAGAACCGAAGCTAAGAAGAAAGCTTTCAAAAGTTAGGGCTCGAGTAGTAGAATGAGCTCCCCTAGATAAACTCACGAAGGTTTATGGATAAGGATGACTTCTCTCCTCCTGAGATTGGTACAGATGTCCCTTCGAGATCACATCAAAGGGACACTCCTTCGCTGCTGAGATGCCATTTGAAGAAGAAATCTCGCTCCCATCCACTATTGAGGTGCAGATCGAAGAAAATCTAGGGAAATCTTCCTCTTTCCCATTGTCAGAGCATAAACCGAGGAGGAAATAAAGAAATATCTCTGTCCTCCGATGCTGAAACGCCAATTGAGGAGTCTTCCTCGATAATCTCTCTCTCTTTCTTTCTTTCCTTCATGATTGAAGTGCCAATCGAGAAGGATGTAAAGAAGATATGCTCAACACTACTTGTGGGAATTAAACCCACTATCACATGGTGATGATCGAAAAAATCCACGTAAAAAGAAATCCACTATAGCGAAAGATTGAGCAAAAGGGTGCTCGAGGTGCACGAGTTGAGAAAAATTTGACTCGCAACAAGTAAAACCTACTACTGCGAAAGCACAAGACAAAATATGTCCAACACATGTGAGTCGAGAAAACCCGACAAACGTATAAAAAAAAACTCGTTATGATGGAAGATCGGGCTAAAGGGTGCCCGAGGCGCATGAGTTGAGGAAATTTCGACTCGCACCAAGTAAAACTTGCTACTATGAAAGCACAAGGTGAAGTATACCCAAGACGTGTGAGTCAAAAAAACCCAATTCGCATAAAGAAATCATCTCGTTATGGTGAAAAGATTAGGCCAAAAGATGCCCGAAGTGCATGAGTTGAGAAAAATCTGACCCACGCCTAGTATCCCCAAGGCGACTAATTTAGAAAAACCTGATATGTTGAAGGAAATCCTGAATACATCCATACTAAAGAAAAAGTAAACCAAATGACGTACTTCGAACTCCAAAACACCCAAAACACACTTTCAGGGGTTGACAAATGATAGAAAATATATAATCAGTTACCCACCACTTGCCACGTTAATGTCACGTAAGGTCCATAGAAAGATAAGGGCCCAAAAAGCCTAACACCCTCCTACTCATGTGGATAGGAGTCCAAAGACACCTCAGGTTAGTTATCAAGATCCCTAGTTGCCTCCCTTACAAAATATTCGAAAGAATATTTTCGAAAATCCAAGTGGTAACTCGAATCGATTATGAACTGTCTTGCTTATAGAATATTCGCAGAAATATTTTTGAAAGTTCAAGGACAGCTCGAGTCGATTACAGATTACTTTCCTTAATAAATATTCATAAAAGAATTTACGAAAATCGAAGGGACAACTCTAATCAATTATGAATTACTTCTCCTACAAAATATTCATAAAAATATTTCTTAAAATTCTATAGGTAGCTCGAGTTAGTTATAAATAACCTCCCCTGTAAAATCATTATGAAATATTCCTTCTCCTCAAGATACTTTATAAAATATTCCTATGAAATATTCTATAGGAGAGAAGTACCTTGATACGGACTTAAACATCGAAGAGATTAGATCAAGAAACTCATTTTGATCTTGATCTTTGTGTAGATAACAAGTGACTGTACTTTATTATGAATGACCTGTGCTTTATCTTAGACTTCAACGATATTTTTTTTATATGACAAATATTTTTTTATAAGAAGATTAGAATTTTATATTATAGACCCAAATTAATTATTAGGAACCATAACGGATTAAGAATTTAGCATGCCTACCCCGATCTAAATAAACACAGTTGCTACACTACCAAGCTAAAACCTCATGGTCCCTTGCACCGTATCAAATCCTGCCTTTGGAAGGACAACTAGAAGAACTCAAATGCCTTGGATTGGCCTCAGAATGGTGTCCCGCTCTCACTCCTATCCGTGGGACTGTAGAGAGCAGACCTGTTCCTGGGCCGGTTCTCCTCGAGCTGCTTCACCACCTGATTCATATCTGGCCTCACCGACGCCACCGGAGCGCAACACCCCATCGCCAGCCTCAACGCCTGCACCAACCCCTCCTCTGTTGGGCTCCTCACCCCCTTCAAGACCTCCGCGTCGAACACCTCCATCGTTGCCTCCTCCAGCACCGCCACCTTCACCAGTGACGGCAGATCCACCCCGTCGCCGTCCCTGCCGGTCCCCTTTCCGGGCTTCTTGCCTATCAGGATCTCCAGCAGAAGTATCCCAAAGGCGTACAAGTCCGTCCTTGCATTGCATTTCTTCATCTTCTGCAGCTCCGGCGCCTTGTAGCCGTCCGATCTCGCGGCTGACACCACCTCGTCGGCCACGGCAGGAACCATCAGCTTCTCCAGCCCGAACTCGGTGAGCCTCGGGACAAAGAACTCGTCCACCAGAACGTTCTTCGACCGCACGTTTCCATGGGTTATGGGCGTCTCCAGACCGGCGTGCAGGTGCGCGAGTCCCCTTGCCACACCGAGCGCTATCTTGTGCCGGCGGGTCCAGTTCAACAGCGGCTTTCCCGCTCGAGAGTCTGCAGAGCACAGAGTTGTGAGCTTTAGATGTCATTGGATCGGAAAGAAGGTAATTCTTGGATATCTTCGGCATTGGACAGACCGTGAAGGAGGTCATGAAGGGTTCTATTGCGGTGGTAGTCGTAGATGAGCAACTTCTCGCCTCGCTTCCCTTGGTAGAAAGCTCTCAGCGCCGACAAGTTCTCGTGCCGAACTCGCCCGAGTTGCCGGATAACCGGCACGCACTCAGTTTGATCCTTGCAGCTGTCTTCTCTCAGCAGCCGTAGAGAAATGTGGCCTCCGTCGACCAGCCTCGCCTTGTACACCGCCCCGTAGCTCGTCTTCTCCATCACTTGCCCGGTGGCGTTCAGCACGTCCTCAAGCGTCAGATGCTCACCGCCCTGAAACACCATCAGCTTCCCATCCCCGCCGTCGATCCCGTCATCCTCGAACACCAAGCCCTCCTCTCCGTTCGCGTTCCTTCCCATGTTCCTCCTCTTCCTCGCCTGTACCCAACCGATGGACACCGACGCGAGGACCACTGCCCCAGCCAGCGAACCGATCACGATTGCGGCGATGGATCTGGAAGTTAGACCGGAAGTTGAGCCGCATTTCCCCACCGTCGATGGACCGCAGACCAGATTGTTCCCCTGGAACGCCTCCGCCGTGAACCTGGACTTCCGGAAGGAATCTGGCAATGGCCCGGTGAAGTTGTTGTACGAAAGATTCAATCTTTCTATTTTACTGAGCCCGGCGAGCGAGCCCGGGACAGAGCCGAAGAAGCTATTGCTGCTGAGGTCGAGTTCCACCAACTCACGGAACTCGGCGATGAACTTGGGAAAGGGCCCTTGGAATCGGTTGTTGCCCAAGTCGAGAATTTTAAGCTCGTCGCAATTCGTACTAGGCTCGGCAGGGTCGGGAACGGCGCCGGAGAGTTTGTTTCCATGGAGGCGGAGAGAGACGAGGCGGTCGCAGAGGTTCCAGATGGACGGCGGGAGGGCGCCTTCGAGGGTGTTGCCAGCGAGGTCGAGGTCGGCGAGGGCGGGGGCGTTGCCGAGCTCGAGGGGAATGGGGCCGATCAGGGAATTGACACCGAGGTAAAGGGACTCGAGGTAGGAGAACTGACCAAGCTCCGGCGGGAGAGAGCCAGCGAGGGCGGCAGCAGGTAGGCGGATGGAGAGGAGGTGGAGGGAGGGGTCGGAGGAAAGACTGAGGTTGGAGCGGACGGCTGGGTCGTCCTCGCACCGGAGTGCGGTGTCGGCGCCTCCAGCAGACCAGCGTAGACCGCGCCATAAGCAGAGGGGGAACGAAGCATTCCAAGAGGAGAGCTCGGCGTTGGCGGCGGAGCCTTGGAGGGCGGGCTTTATTTTGTCGAGGAGGAGGACAACGTCGGCTGCTATCGGCTCTGTGGAAGAAAAGGAGAAGAACACAGACAGGCAGACAAAGAAGAAGATGGATGAGGATGCCAGAGTAGGAAACGGAGGAAAAGGAGCACCTTTTGAAGCCAAAGGAGGCATTTTGGGACGCAAAGAGGAGAGGATAAGTGCAAACAGAGTAGATGGAGTCGAAGGATTGGATTTGCAGAAGAGAAGTAGCTGTATGTTCTTAGAAAGGGGGAAGGAGAGGCGACATGTGAGGAACAGAGGAAGCGAGTAGAAGACGCGGGGTTCAGAGGCAGGGTTTCTGCAGCAACCCGCCTCTCATCTCAGGCTTTGGTGGGCTGCTTTGGGTCCCCTCTTCTCTGCAGCAACGCTCCTCTCATCATTCTATGTTCTCGTCTTCCATGAAGCAATACTTCCCAATGCAGTGAAACAAATTCATGTTGTCTCCACAACGCCAGAAATTGACCACTTTGTTCTTTCTTCCTCATAAAAGCATAAACACATGATGGGACTGATTGAAGAAGGGAGATTAGTAAGCTGCAGTAAGATTAAAGGAGACACAAATGGCGACAAATACAGTCAAATTTAGTTTCCCAACATCATTTTCTTGAGAAGAACAAAAGGTGATTGGCCAGCCCATCTCATGGCATGTGACTGTGCCTTCAGAAAGAACAGGAGGGTATCGACAAGCTTTTCCGGGGACAGCACCGGGAATTGAGGCACGAGATTATTATTTCACAGCATTTATGACATGACATGACATGACATGATATGATATGATATGAGGTGAATGGGAGGAGTCATCTCTCCGTCCCAAATCGAAGAAAAACACTTCTGCTTTGTGACTACTGAATATTGATAAATGATATATTGATAAATGATATATTTGTTACTGAATATTGATAAATGATATATTTATTACTATTTTTTTTGGAAGGAAAGAAAATTCTCAACGTATAATCTCTCAATCCCTCTCTTTATATATATAAATAATTATTAATAAATAAATAAAATAAATTGACATATTAATTTACTTAACTCTTTTTCTCGTTTTAACATGATATCAGAGTCGCTTACCTAGAGCAAGCTCTCTTCTCGCTGTCAAATGATAGTAAATTTTTATCATTTTCCGGCTACGAACAAAAGCTATAATAGACTCTTACTCATCTGCTGTCGCCGCACTTCTGCCTTCTCTATCGGTAAGTTTTCTACCACAGTATTTCTTTTTTTTTTCTCACATATGTGGAAGCCGAAGACGTATTCCTCCAGTAAAGCTTTGTCTGCCCCGGCGATCGAATAAGAGAAATTCGATTGGTGACTCGATTGCCAATGGACGGGTCAGAGTGGATCGACGACGACGGCGAGTGGGCTGAACCGACGAAAGGCGACGAAAGCCCCAATCACTTCAAGATCTACGACCGCAACGCCTAATTCTCCTCGACGGCAACCGCAATGCCTGAGCATCAAGGCGAGCGATCCCAAACCAGATCTGCTGCTCCTCATTCACGGAGCGATCGCAAACAGAGGTCCACCTCCCGCAACCGTCGCTCGGGCTCACCCAAACCAGCGCTGCAGAGGATCGAACTCTCTGTTGTTTTTCTCTGTTCTTGACCGAACTCTCTTTTTTTGATAAAGGCATTGATCCATCATCAAGATCAACTGCTGCTCACTTGTTGCCGCCTATCGCTGTCGAACCTGCTTTTGTCGTCGCGAGCAAGCCACGCAGCCACCTGAACTTGCGGCCACAGGCTCTTCCTTTCTTAGACAACTGCAAAATGTCAAACACTACGGCATTAAACTCTTCTCTGTTGCTGCAGTGAGACACAAATCTACGACATTGAACTCTTATCCTCCGTTGTTGCAGTAAGACACAACTCAAAAAAAAAGAAGATAGCAGTATTCCTCTATAGTGTCTTCCTCAACTACTTCTCTGGTTTCTGTCAATGTTATTACAGGAAGCTCTGGCACCTCTCCGAGTACGGGACCGATCTCCATCAATGCTTTCGTCCTCATTCCCTTCAAATTATCTAGAGGAAATTATGCTTCATGGTGCGCCCAGTTCACTAATCTCCTCTTTGGATATAATCTGATATGATATGTTGATGGATCCTTCAGTTGCCCGTCAGCAATGATTGATATCCCAGACACAACAAGTCCAGCACTGAATCCAGAGCATAAACTGTGGCTCCGACAGGACCGTCTGATTCTTCAAACAATTCAAGCGTCAGTTGCTGGTTCCATCGCACCACTTATATCTTCAGGTGTTACTTCTGCCGAAGCTTGGCGCAAACTCCAAACTACCTTGGCAAATCGCTCGTGCACCCGCATGTTCGGCCTTCCCTCCAGACTTATGAACACAAAATAAGAGGAAAGTACCATCGCTTATTACCTCCAAACTATCAAGGTAATCATCGATGACTTAGTCTTAAACAGACATTATCTTAGTGATGATGAAGTTATCATCCACACACTCAATGGTCTTGGGGCTGAGTACAAAGAATTAGCAGCAACAATTCGGGCACGTGACTCCCCACTATCATTTGAAGAGCGGCACGACAAGCTGACTGACTACGAGACTTATTTGAAGCGCAAGGATAAGGCGACAGCACAACCTATTACTGCCCAAGTAAGTCAAAAATTCAAAAGGAAAAGCAATCAGTACCATCAGTCTGCCAACAAGGGTCCAGAGCAGGCACCATCTTATCACAATCCAAGTGGCAACTATGGTACCCAACCATCTTAGCATCCTGCTCCCATCCTGGGAGGTAGTAGCATCCCCCATCGCCAGCCCTAGCGTCCTGCTCCAATACCTCAAGGTAGCACCTACAATTACCAACAGCCTTGGCGTCCTACTCCTATGCCTCCAAACCGGATTGTCTGCCAGCTGTGTGATAAGGTTGGTCACTCTGCCAAGGTCTATCGATCTCGTCCACGACCTCTGCCCCAGGCACATCTCACTGCTGCTCCACCTTCTGATCAACACTCCTGGGTTTTGGACTCTAGAGCCTCTCATCACGTCACCGCGGATCTTCAGAACTTATCCTTTTCCAACAGCTATGGTGGTACTGATGACATCGTCATTGGTGATGGTAAGCGACTTCCTATTACTCATACTGGTTCCACAAAGCTTATTTCGAATTATCTTCACTTTATACTTGGTGATGTGTTGTGTGCATCTCATATCAAACGGAATCTCATCTCTGTCTCTCAATTCTGTAAACAAAATAATACCTCTATTGATTTTTTTCCTGACCATTTTCGTGTCAAGGATCTGAATACGGGAGCATCATTAGTTCAAGGCCAAAGTAAAATAACATCTACCAGTGGCCATCCACCTCTCTGCCTACTACCTATTCTTCTGTTGCTGCTTCCACGGATGTGTGGCATCATCGTCTCGATCACCCTTTTACCTCTACTCTACGAACGTTTTTTTCCCGTTATGTTCTTCCTTCGTTTAAAGCTAGTCCTATTATTTCTCATTGTAATGCATGTCTTAGCAATAAAAGTCATCGATTGTCATTTGCTAATTCTTCTATTTCTTGCACACATCTATTTGAAGTTCTATATACTGATATTTGGGGCCCTGCACCAAGTATTTCTTTTGACAAATGTAGATTTTATGTTATCTTTACTGATTCTTTTAGCAAATATACTTGGTTTTATCCTCTTCAATATAAGTCTGAGGTCTCTACCATCTTCCTTACTTTCAAAAAAATGATCGAAAATATCTTTCAGTCCTCTATCAAAATAATTTATTCTGACGGTGGAGGTGAATACCAAACACTAACATCACACTTATTAACCTGTGGTATTCAACATCTCAAATCTCCTCCGTACACTCCTCAGCTAGTTGGCTCTGTCGAACACAAACATCGGCATATAGTTGAAACTGGACTCACACTTCTCCATCATGCTTCCATGCCAACTACCTTCTGGTCTGCAGCCTTTCAGACCACCGTCTATCTGATTAATCGTATGCCTACTCCTGTCCTCAATAATCAATCATCGTTTGAAAAGTTGTTTCATCGATCCCCAAATCTTCAAAAACTTAGGGTCTTTGGTTGTGTCTGCTATCCTTGGCTACGCCCTTATGCATCAAATAAACTAGCACCACGGTCAAAGCCTTGTACCTTCCTTCATTGGTTACTTCCTTGAACACAATGCTTACCGATGCTATGATCCTTCCACTCACAAGGTCTTTGATTCTCGTCATGTTGTCTTCGTGGAGTCTTCCTTTCCATTTCAACAACACCAATCCACCACTGTATCAACCACTCCGGTGCATATGCATCAGTGGCACATGTCTTTATCCATTGAATCGCGCATACGAATCACCCACTCCAACTCCTGAATGGAGCATCCCTCCAATACAACACCTCTCTACCTCTTCTGCTACCACAAATTTGATCATCGGATACTCAACAACCTACATTTCCCTCACCTCAGTCTACTACCACTATTGTTCCACAGTCCAACTCTCCCTGTTCTACTTCACCCACACTCATTCCACCATCATCTCCTAAACTACTTGGACATCCAATGACAACATGCTCTAAAAGTGGCATTTTCAAGCCCCGTTAGGTCCTCGATCTCCATGCGGTTGTGACTCCCTCTGTTGAGACATGTGAACCTACCACGATCACTCAAGCCCACAAGTCTCCCCATTGGCGTTAAGCTATGTCTGATGAATATGACGCCCTACTTTCTAACTCTACTTGGACACTTATTCTGTGTCATCCCACACAAAATATTATCGGGTGTAAGTGTATTTTTCGAGTTAAGCGGAACCCTGATGGGTCCATTGCTCGGTACAAGGCCCGCTTGGTGGCCAAATGCTTCCATCAACGTCCTGGTGTTGATTTTACTAAGACATTCAGTCATGTTGTTAAGTCCACAATAATCCGACTGATTCTGAGTTTAGCAATTTCAAAAGGATGGCGACTGCGACAACTTGATGTGAACAATGCATTCTTACAAGAAACTTTAACTAACGAGGTCTTTATGGAGCAACCTCCTAGTTTTATTCATCATCAGTATCTGAAACATGTCTGCAAACTCCACAAGGCCATTTATGGTCTTCGACAAGCTCCAAGAGCCTGGTACATGGAACTTGGCTCCTTTTTTATGTCTGTCGGCTTCTCTAACTCCAAGTCTGACACCTCCTTATTTCTCCGTCAACTACCTGGCCGTACACTTTATCTTCTGGTATATGTTGATGATATTATTGTGACAAGTAGTAATTCTATAGAGGTCACAGTGTTCATCAACCAATTGGCCGCCAGATTCTCCCTCAAAGATCTCGGTCCCCTGACTTATTTTTTGGGTGTAGAAGCAATATCTATATCTTCGGGACTCTTCCTCTCTCAACGGAAGTACACTCAGGACTTATTAGTTAAGACAAACATGAAGGATGCAAATGCTTCTCGACTCCTCTCTCCATTGGTGAATCGCTTTGGTTAAATGATGGTAGTCCTGCTACAGATTCTACACAATATCGACAAGTGATTGGCTCCTTGCAATATTTAGCCCTTACTCGCCCAGATATCTCATTTGCGGTTAACAAGCTATCCCAATTCATGCATAGACCATCTACCACACACTGGTCCACTGTTAAACGAGTATTACAATATCTTAAAGGTACTCTTGACTATGGCATCATTCTCAACAAAAAATATCCACTTCAACTTCATGCTTATGCTTACGCTGATTGGGCTGAGAACCTTGAAGATAGAACATCAACATCTGGGTACATTATATTTATCGGAGTCAATCTAATCAGTTGGAGTTCCAAGAAACAAAAGACAATTGCTCGGTCTTCTACTAAAGCTGAGTATCGCTCCATTGCAACTGTAACTGCTGAACTTAACTGGATAATGAATCTGCTCAAAGAGCTTGACATATGCTCCTATACTACTCCTATAATATACTGTGATAATGTCGGGGCTACCTACTTATGTGTCATCCAGTGTTTCACTCTCATATTAAACATATAGCAATTGACTTCCATTTTATACGAGATCAAGTGAAGAATCATCAACTACGTGTCTCTCATACTCACACAGCAGATCAACTGGCGGACTCCCTTATGAAGCCACTTTTCCATAAGTTATTCTTACTTCATCGGTCCAAGATCGACGTCCTTGGTCGGAGCACGATCTTACGGGGGTATGATAAATGATAGAATTATTAGTATCTATTGTAACAATCAATACCAGATTTATTAGACTGTTGAGAAAAATCTTCGACGTCTAACATTTATATCGTTCTCGTTATCCCTCTCTTCCTTTATATAAATGAAAAAAACAACTACAACTACAACCTCCCTTCGCGGGCACAGCACCCAATGCATGAACGGGGGAAGATATAAATAGGGAGCAATTACGCGCAGTCACGAGACACACAGAACTAGAAAGAACACAAGATGGTGTGCACAGTTGATGCGTTTAATTACCCGCAAACATTGCTACTGTGATAAAGAACAGTTGAGTTAACGTGCAAGGCGAGAGTCCTCAACAAACAGCTACAAAACAAGCAAACTGAGATCCAAACAGATACATTATTAGATGTCCATCCATTCCATATATTTTATGCTGGAAAGTGTAATAACACATGATATAGGACCTTAAAACATCCACAGCAACCAAAGTAAGCTCAAATAGAACCAAATAATATTAATTGTAATCCCCCCAAAAACACTAAATTTAGAATAAATTTAAAATTAATTAATAATTATAACATATTTCATCATAAATAGAATATTTAATTTTTAATTAGATTTGATGAAAGGATGATTAAAAGGGAGTTTTAAACTTAAATCAACTTCTTTAAGTTAGGAAATAGATGTAATTTAATTAATAAAAAATTATGTTAGAAGAATTAGTAGATTACAAAGTCACAAAATATAGATCGAGTCGGCGAATAAATTAAACGATAAAGGTTAACGCTATTCCAACTTCTATGAAGAGAAAAAAATCTTAATAAAAAATTTGAATCGTATAAAAAAAAAGTCAACACGATGATGACTTTCCTATAGAAAACCTAAAAACGTGCTAAATATAACAAACAAAATAAATATTAAAATTACAAATGTACCCCTGTTGACCAATATTTGACTAGTGTTGACCGATCACGGTTGACCACAGCAACGGTCAATTTCCTATTCTCTGCGGCTGTTGCCAAGAGCATAGTGGCCGACCGGCGGAGTCTCGCCGGGGAAGAAGCTTCAACGTCGAGTAATACTTGGTTGGATTTGGGTTGGAATAGTGGGAGATCTTTCTCACGTCTTCCTCCCGACTTCTCCTCTCTTCTTCTCACCTTTCCTTCTCTCCATCGCTTGCCCTGCTGTTGTTCCCAAAAGTTCCATTTACACGAGCGAAGGAAGGTGGAGCGCTCGCTGCCGCGAGCGGAGAGGTGCGGCTGCAGTGGGCGACTGCAGCGAGCAGCACGCGGGCGGCTACGGCCTACGGCGGGCAACTACGGTGAAGCGGCGCGGGTAGCGGTGGAAGCCGCGCAATGAGGAACGCAGCATGAAACTTCCCCTCGTGCGGACGGCGGCAAAGGCACAAGCAGCGAACGCTGCGATGATGAAGATAATTGGGTGCCGCTCGATGTAGTCAACATCCCTGGATTACTCGACTCAAGCCCAAATCTGACTACAATTTGAGTCAGTTTCCATAAATTCTCCTTACAAAAAATTAGTCCAAGTTCGGCTACCACAAATTCCGGTTGTGAGCTATATCAATTTTATAATTTTTTAATAATTACTTTACTAAAAAAATAATACTTGACGTCAATATATTTGGTTCCATCACTGGTCAGAAAAATCAAGTTTTGACTATCAATGTCGACCCTACGTTTGCTTTTTTATTTAAAAACTTTTTTATTAATTTTTTAGTCGAATGTTTTTTTTATTACTTCAATTATTAACATGTATTTCACGTCGATGGTTCGACGTTGAAAGCATAATAGTAGATTAGAGCCTAACTTTGCAACTTATTGTGATATCACCTAGAGTGAAGATATAAGCACTAATGGATCTCTTTTTGTCAAGATCCTTAGTATGATCAAAATCTAAAAAACCTAAAATGAGACATTAATTATTCTAAAAACTAAATAAATCTTTTGAGTTCTGTATCGAAGAACCCATTTAATGGCTTCCTAGTGAGCTCTTCCCATGTTTGTCATGTATTGGCTCACTACACTGACATCATACGTAAGATCAAGGCATGTATAGACTATGGATACATCAGACTGTCCAATACACTTATATTAAATTTTTTTTATTTTTTCTACTTCTTTTTCATCTTGGGGATATAAGGACTCTAACAATTGAAAGTGTATGACCAATGAAGTATTGACGATCTTTGATGATTACATGCCAAATCATTGCACTATTTTTTTTTTGTGTACATCTCTTGGGATAAGTACAATTTTTGGTAGATCTGTCACGTTAGATCTCCATACTAAGAATTTTTAAAAGTTGTTCCTAAATCCTTTGTTTCAAACTCCCTCTTAAGCTTTGTTTATTATAACTACAAGTATATCATTACTGTATAATAGTAAATATGATATAAACTGTTTGTCTTTTTTAAATATATGAAACTATCATAAAGTGATCTACTATAATTAGAGTGAGGCATAAACTAATCCAACTATTTATATCATTGCTTTGGAGATTCTTTGAGACCGTAGGACTTCTTTAGTAATCAAATATGATTCTCCTTCCCTCTTTCCTTAAATTTTTTTGGCTACATCATGTAGATCTTTTCTTCTAAATCTCTATAAAAAAAATACTATCGAATGTTACTACCAAGGATGATAAAACTCGAATAGAAGTATGTTTAACAACTTGGAGAAAACAAAATCTTTGTAATAGATAGATGCTATATAGCTATATTCCTTTGCCACAAGCAAACCTTATAGTTGCCCCCTTCTTTGATCTTAAACATCCACTTGCATCCAACCAGTTTCTTCTTAGATGGAGACTTTATCAATTCTCAAGTATGATTTTTAAATAGTGATTATAATCCTTTGTCATCGTTTCATGTCACTTCTTCGAGTCTCGACTACCAAAAACCTCATTATATGTAGTAAAAATCTCAAAACTCTAGTTTTCTCTCTCCTTTTTCTCTCTCTGTTTCTACGCCACCCTAATTCATCGTCCGTGCATGTCTCTTCCTTTTTTTTCTTTCTTTTTCTTTTTCTTAACTAATCAGATTTGGGCTTAATGCTTGAATCGTCCGATTCAAACCTATACATGGGCTGGACCCAATAATTATCCTCCTCCAGCTTATATAGTAGGTTATACTATGCTCACTCTTCGCCTACATACTTCAAATATTTTCTTAGGCAAAAATTTTATTAATATAACTGATTCATTCTCATTGGTATACATATTTTTTAAGTTAGGTCTAGCCTCATATGTTAAGCCCAAAGAAAAGGAAAGACAAAAAGGAAGAGAAGTGCACAGTATGGTGAATGGAAGAAGTGCACATGCACCATAAACAGGGGTGGCCTAGAAACAGAGAGAGAGAAAGAGGAGAGAGAAAATTAAGGTTTTGAGACTTTTGCAAGAAGATCAAGCTGCTAAATTTCATCGGTTTTAGCCCAAATTTTATGTAAAGAATTCTTGCAACTAGCTCTATAATTCTGGTGGTGTCGATCTCTGATTTGTTATCTCTGAGGTGTTCTTCTGGTATATCTACTTGGTGATATCTAAAATTTTTCTTTGATGAAATACATCTATGGTGATGTTGATATGTTATTGTTGAGCCAAGATATGTGTTTTTGATGTTATTATAATCCTCTAGTTATTCTGAAAAAGATTTATCGTAAACCTATTATCATTATTAGTAATAGTGAAGGTTTAAAGTGGACTACGGTCTCATAGTTTTTTCCGTATTAGGTTTTTCACATAAAAATTTAGTGTCTCGCTTTATGATTGATTTATCGTTCGACTGTTTATGTTGCTCTACTTAATATTTATTTTTAGTAGTCGGTATTTTGATAAGGAACCCATTTTGATACACAACGAGAGAAAATAATTATTCTGCTACAATAGTTTTTCCCAACAATTGGTATTAGAGCATCAGGTTATTTGGTACAAGTATTTCTTATGTGATTGAAATGAAAGAGTCAAACAATATGATTAAAATAAACTCATCAAATTGTTATACTTGGAGGCATATAATGAAAGATTTATACTATTGTAAAGATTTGTATAAGCCCATCAAAGTTAAAAAAAAACCTTCTACTATGGAAGATGAGGAATGAGAGGTTCAACATAGAAAAGTTATTGCCTATATTAGAAGATGGATGATGTAAATTTACATAAGCACATTTCTGATATAACATTGTTTGACAAATGTTAGAAAATCTCTTTGTGAAAAAGAAAATGAGAAATTTTTTTCTCACAAGGCTTGTCAATTTAAAGTATAAAGATGGTGGTAACATTGTTAGGCACATGAGATGCAAGGATTGTTAATTCTCAGCTCTTTACTTGAAAGTTGGGAAATATATATGGTGTTAATTTCTAACTTTATACCAAATAGGACTCTAACCATAGACATGATTAAAAATAGTTTGCTAAATAAAGATGCTAGAAGGAAATAACAAGGAGAATCTTCTTTTGGTGCACTTGCTATTGAAAAATAAAAAAGATGTGGAAGAAGTTATAGCAAAAATTCTCATAGTTATAGAGGAAAATCTAAATCTAAATCTAAAAGAGATATCAAATATTTTCACTACAACAAAATAAGTGATATGAAGGAAGAGTGTAGGTTTTAGAAGCGAGAATAGAATGAAAGAAAGAAAAATAAGAAAGAGGCTAATACAATTGATGCTGAAAATGATTTTGTTATTGTTTGTAATGATGGATATATCAGTCTTGTAGGTCAGGACAATAACTAGGTAATTGACTCTGGCCCTTCATTCTATATTACTTCTCATGATTATTTCATCAGATCTTACAATTGTAACGATTTTGACAATATCAAAATGAGAAATAGTAGTACATCTAAGATTGAATATTGGAGATATTTGTTTGGAGACTAGTACTGAGAGCAAATTGGTAATCAAATATGTTAGACATGTTCTAGATATTCATCTTAACTTAATATCTATAGGCAAATTGATGGGGGATTTACATACTATTTTAGTGAAAGCAAATGGAAGCTCGCGAACCGTGCTCTCCTTATGACGAGAGAAAATAAGTTGAACTCTTTCTATATTATAAAAAGCTAAGCTATATAAGAAAAGATTAATGCGATTCAAAAGGATGAAAAGGTAGATCTTTAGCATAAGAGGCTTAGTCATATCAGCGAGAAGAGACTTCAAACTCTTGCTAAGAAGCAGTTCTAATCAAAGTTGCAAGGTACATATCTTAAATCTTGTAATCATTGCTTAACTAGAAAAACACATAGAGTTACCTTTCATTGTTATCCGCTATTTAGAAGATAAAATATTATTGATTTGACCCACATTGATGTTTATACTATGTAAATTAGAACTCTTGGAGATACTCTTTATTTAGTTACTTTTATTGATGACCATTTTAAAAAAGTTTTGGCTTTTGCTTTAAAAACTAAAGACCATATACTCGATGCTTTCGAAGAGTTTCATGCTAGTGTTGAAAGAGAAACTGAAAGAAAGCTAAAATGTATTTGAGCAGATAACAGTAGTGAGTACAAGAGCCTTTTTAAGAATTATTATATGTTCCATGGTATTAGGCTTAAGAAAATAGTTCTTAAAACTCTATAGTAAAACGGTGTAGCAGAAAGGATGAATATAATCATTGAAGAAAGGATTAGGTGTATGCTTTCTCATGCCAAGTTACCTAAGCCATTTTAGAGGAGGCTATGAGAACTACAATTGATCGGATAAACCTTTCTCCGTTAATTCACGAAAAGGTGATATTTTAGAGAGAGTATAGAAAGGGAAAGATGTATTTTATAATCACTTGAGTATCTCTAGGGTGCAAAACATTTGTTCATATTTCTAAATATGAGAGGTCCAAACTTAATTATAAGATAAAAGCATGTATTTTCTTAATGTATGGTCATGAAGAGTTTGAGTACAAATTTTAAGATCTAATGAACAAGAAGATTATTAGAAGCAGAGATATATTTCTTGAAGACCAATTATTTGATGATAGTGATAATGTTGAGAAGCCAAAAACCTCTATTTATATCCCTTGGAGTTTGGGTCCAGTTCCTCCACCTATAATTCATGTTGATCCTGGGAGAGATAAAAAAAAAGATTATGGTGAGAATGTCAATGACGATACTCCTATAGTTGATGATATTGAACCAACTAAATAATTTGAGTAAGCACCCCCACCACTAGTTGAGATTCTATTAAGAAGATCCACAGGAGAGCAGCGACCATCTATAAGATATCCTCCACATGAGTATGTTATGCTTATTAACTGGGGAGAGCCAGAAACTTATCATAAAGCTATTCTATATGAGCATAAGAATGAATAGGTTAAAGTCATGCAACATGAGATGAGATCCTTACTTGAGAACCACACTTATGACTTAGTAAAGTTGTATAAAGGGAAGAAAATTCTTCAGAATAAATGAGTTTATAAATTGAAGACTAAAAATAATAGCTCATAACAAAGATACAAGACACGACTAGTTGTGAAAGGATTCATTCAGAAGAAAGATATTGACTTTGAAGAAATATTTTTTCTTGTGATGAAAATATCCTCTATTAGAGTTATTCTTGATTTGGCTGCTCACTTGAATTTAGAAGTTGTGCAACTTGATGTAAAAACTGTATTTCCTCATGGTGACTTAGAAGAAGAAATTTACATATAGCAATCAGAAGATTTCAAAGTCAAAGGAAAAATAAAATCTAGTATACAAGTTTAAGAAAAGCTTATATGGACTCAAATAAGCATCTAGATAATGGTATAAGAAGTTTAATTACTTTATGATAAGCTAAGCGTATAATAAATCACATTTGATCATTGTATGTTCACAAAGAATTTTTTAGATGATGATTTCATTATTCTCTTACTATATATTAATGATATGTTGATTGTTGGTCATGATGCTAGTAAAATTAAGAAGCTTAAAAGAAAGCTAAGGCTTTTGCTACGAAAGACTTAGGATTAGTGAAACGAATAATTGGCATAAAGATTCTTCGTGATATAAAGAATGAGAAGATTTGACTATCTCAAAAGATCTACATTGTAAAGGTTCTTGAAAGATTTAACATGAGTAAAGTTAAAGCAATTTGTTCTCCACTTATAGGTTTTTTAAGCTTAGTTCAAAACAATATCCTATAAGTGATAAAGAAAAAGAAGAAATGTTTAGAGTGCCTTATTCATATGATATAGGTAGTTTGATGTATGCTATGATTTATACTAGGCCAGTTATAGCTATTATAGTTGGAGTTATTTGCCAATTTCTCTCTAATTCTAGTAAGAAAAATTGGACAGTAGTGAAATAGATATTAAAATATTTAAGAGGTACTTCAACGTTATGCTTATACTTTGGTAGTGGTAAACCTGTGCTAATGGGGTGCACAGATAAAGACATGACAGGTGATACTGATTTCAGAAAGTCCACTTTGGGGTTCTTGATGATATTTACAGGAGAATCAGTCTCTTAGCAGGCTAAGTTATAAAATTGTATTGCTCTATCAATCATAGAAACATAATATGTGGTAATTATTGAAGCTTGCAAGGAAGCTTTGTGGATGAAGAAGTTTCTATAGGAATTGAGCTTGAAACAAGAAGGATATAATATTTATTGTAATAGTTGGTGTGTCATTCACCTCTTCAAGAATTCAATGTATCATTTTAGATCCAACCATATTGATGTAAGTTATCATTGGATTCGTGATATGCTTGAGATAAAAGAATTACACTTTGTTAAGGTGCATACTAATGAGAATGGATCAGACATATTGATAAAATCTTTGCTTAAGGGAAAACTTGAAGTATGTAGACGAAAAACGGACCTAGTACAGCCCATCATATAAGTTGGAGGGGGAGAATTATTGAGTCTAACTCATATATGGAGTTACACATAATGATTTGGGCATTATCCCAAATCTGATTAGTTAAAGAAAAAGAAAGAAAAAACAGGAAGAGCGTGCACAACATGGCAAAGAGAGGAAATGTGCATGCACTATGAATAAGACCGGGACAAAAATAGAGAGAGAAAGAGGAGAGAGAAAAATATGATGGTGAGGCTTTTGTGAGAAGATCAAATGGTTAAAATTTATCGATTTTGGCCCAAATTTTACGTGACTAATTCTTACAATAAGCTCTATTAATCCTAATAGTGTCAATCTATGATTTTATCCTCTCTAATGTGCTTTTTTTGATGCTTTTTTGATATATCTACTTAATAAGACATAAAACTTTTATTCGATGAAATCCATCTAGGGTGATGATGATATGTTATTATTAAGCTAAGGTACTTATTTTTGATATTATTATGATCCTCGAGTTATTATGAAAAAGATTTATTATAAATTTATTATCATTATTGATGATAGTGAAGGTTTGAAGTGGACTACGGTCCCATGATTTCTTTCATAATGGACATTCCATATAAAAATTTGATGTCTCGCTATGCTTTGTAATTGATTCATTATTCTACTATTTATACTGCTCTGATTAATATTTATTTTTGATAATAATTTAGAATTTTGATGAGGAACTCATTTTGATACATAAATATAAAAAAATTTATTTTACTATAATATTTTTTCCCAATAAAATCATCATACCTTTATCTCCCATGTAGCCCGGCCTCATTTGTCATATTTTTGTATAGTCTTTATCTAAGATAGAGGAACACTACTATTGTTGATCCTTGAAGGATGTAGAGTTGAATTTTCTTTTCAGCTTTTATCACCCCAAGAGCCTATTTTCTAACTTTAAAAATTCATCCTTGCCATAGCAACCATAGCCAAAAGCATCCAAAGCAAATTATAAAATTATAGTTCTCTTTGAATGTGTCATACCTTTGATAAGTTCGTTACATCCCCGTCGTGCATTTTGATAAGTTCCTTACATCCCCGTCGTGTATCTTGATTTAACTGATCTTGTTGTGATGACCTTGTATGACAAGTTGTTCCCATAAGCATATCTCCTAATACGTGGATGGGTTCATAGGTGGAGAATCAATCTCGGCTTGGTGTCATATAAAACGAACACATAGAGTCCAAATGCGACTAATCTTATGGTCTTGTATGACATGTGGAGGCTATAAGTACCTCTCTTTCAACTTGTTTATATGTATACGAGACTTCAACCATCATTCTGACTGTAGCTTCTATTTTAGCCCTAGATATTTTGCTTTGATACTTTCTTTTTATAGTAGTGGCACTGGATGCTCTTTGATCTATGTTTAGATTTAGTTTTTCTTTAGCATGTCACACACAGTGGAATCAAATAGAAATCACAATCAGATAAACATCAAGATTTACGTGAAAAACCCCCTCAACTCGAAGGGTAAAAACTACGGGACAAGCCAAAGAAAATCCACTATCAAAATAATGATATACAGATCTCAAGGCTTCTTGCCCAAACCCAAAGCAATAGCCACAAGCGAATCACAAGGTTACAAGGACTATAATACTAAACATAATATCCAAAACCTTCCCAAGAGATCACAGTAAGATTCACTGCAAATTGATCTTACCTGAGATATGAATGATTGAGAATATTCTTTTCTTATCATTGTCTTCTTCCCTTTCTTAGATCTCTTATTTTCTGGCCTCTACTATCAATCTACAGTCTACTTTCTCTCTCCCATATTTTCAGTCGTTGTTGTCCTCTTAATCTCAATCCTAGCCACCTAATCTAGGTTTAGGTTAATATAAGTGAGGTTCTGGGTTATGGACTTCACTAAAACTCATTATGAGCTGAATCAGAACCATCTGCCCAACATAGATCACCAGATGCAAACCTATAACTTCTTTCGACATAGGGTTGAAATAATAGTATTTAGAGAAATGAAGCTCTTCTCATATAAAATTATCTTATAAATTTTTTGATATGAAATAAGAAGAGAAATAATAATAATAGGGTTATCTTATTCTTGGATGACGATGCCCATATTCTCGAGATCTATAATTATGATTCAAAAGACGCTAATGTACTTATTCACTTATGTTCTTTCTATCATTCATAGTAAATACAACCTCTGATTGAGGGTCATCTTCTCCTTTATCTTATAAGATAAAGGATTACCCATTTGGCCCAAACTTTTATTGTTGTTTGTTCTGTGGCAACCTTCCAAAGTATTTTGTTTGATATGCACATGAACAAGGATGCCATGACACACTGATCACATTTTGCTTTTCCTTTATCGGTGCCTGTCATTTTCTCTCTTATGGATGGTGTTTCAAAGTTTCTCCTTTGTTAAGATAGTCTTCATCTTCATCTTCATCTTCATCGTCCATAAAGAATAGTTAACGTATAGGTCTAATTTTTTGATCTCGTATATTATGCTCATCATTGAAGTCTGGCAACTTGGTAATCTAACTCTAATACCACTTGTTGAAAGTTTAGTAGGGTACAGAGTCATAAGATATAGATCAAGTTGATGAAAAAATCGGAAAACCAAAAAACAAAACTAACATAAGCGATTTCATATTATTGATATAAACATCGTTCTTCAGAAGAAAATCCTAATAAAAAACTTAAACCATATAGAAAAAGGGAGTCCCAACACAAAGATGACTTCCCCAAAGAAAACCCAAAAATTTGCCCAAATATAACAAAAATAGGAAGTAACAAAAAAAAAAAAAAACAAATATTACCCCCATTGACTAAAGATTTGACTAATGTTGACCAAAGTCAATGGTCAACATCCTCTTCTGTGCTATTGCTGCCACGAGCACAGTGGTCGACCGACGGAGGTTTCATCGAAGAAGAAGCTTTGACGTCGGGCAGTTCTTGATTGATCGGATTTGGGTTGGAGCAATGGGAGATCATTCACACGTCTTTCTCCCTACTTCTTTGTTCTTCTTACTTGTTCTTCTCTCCATCGCTTACCCTGCTCTTGTTTTCCAAAGTTCCATTTATAGGAGCAAGGGAAGGTGGAGGGCTCGTTGCTCACGAGCGAAGAGGTGCAGCTGCATGTGGGTGATTCTGGCGAGCAACACGCGGGTGGCTGCGGTGGGCGACGGCCGATTGCCGCGTGCGACGGGCGACTGCAGTGAAGTGGTGCGGGTGAAGGAACACTGGCAGTGGTGGGGGTCGCGCGACGAGGAACGTAGTGTGAAACTTCTCCTCGTGCTGATGACGACGCAAGCACAAGCAGCAAATGCTAAGATGTGGTCAACATCCGTAGTGGACTATCTGATTTCTAGTCTGAATTAGTTTCTATTAATTATAAAATTTATCTTACTAAGGTCATAAATCTATCAAGACTTCCCTATCTCTTTCCTATATAATGGTAGTCATAGTCGAAATGTATTTGATCTCTTTGTCTTCTAGGTGTTTCACATACTTTCATCTGGAATTTTTATGTATCACAGGAACTTTTATATGAATTAATTGATTTAATTTAAACAAATAGTTTTTAAAATCCTGTTTGAATAAAGAGTTCTGTATTATTAGAACGCAATCGAGTAACTATGTGATTTTCGTGTATTTGTATTAATTATGGAATTTTTTTATATATAATTATTGATCTTATGTCAATTTTAATTCATGAAGATATATTTTGAATCCTTTTTAATTATGATTATGTTTGAGTAAAATATTCTTATGTCCGGAAATTTATTTACTTATTCTGAAATTTTTGAGTAATTACATTTATTAATTCCAAATTATTGGCTTGAATAATATTTTTAATTGATGAAAATAGATTTTAAATATTTTAATTATGGGAAACTATTATTAGAATTTAATATGTTTATTCAGAAATGTTATTGTATGATTTCTTTTGAAATTTTAAAGTTTTGTGAAAACAAAAAGGGATTATTAATCTGATTAGGTTAGCTCGGGTTTGACTCGAACAAATCGGGTAGGATTAGCCAAGTCGACGACCTGCGTCTTAGTGGGTAGACTCGGCTCGACACGTTCGATGCCGGTTCAACATTGGTTTGACTCGAACTTAGGCACAAGATCGACATGGGTGTAGCGAATGTACGGGCTCAACTCTGTCCAATAGACCATACTTGAGCCGACTACGACTCAGCGGCATAGCCAGCCCAATCGACAAATGCTATTATGTGTTGTGTGTGTCTCTGTGGGTTGGATGAGAACCTGACTCGATGGGTTGTACACTGGCTGAGCCTATAACACCCATTTCAGTTGGCTCGCAGCATTAGCGGGCATTGTTTGAGCACCAATCCGAGCCTAGGTTTTTACGGTTCCATATTCAGGCTTAGGTTCGTTCAGTAACTCTGTTACAATATATTTATGAGTTTGAGCCCAATTGACCCTTAAATTAAATTTGAATCGAATAGATTAGTAAGGATTGTCGGATGGATTAATCAAGTTTTGATTGAATTCACTCTGGTTCGAATCAATTGGGTTGATTCAACTAGGGTTCAAGCTAGTTAAGAATAAATTAAAGTATGATTCGGAATATTAATGGTGTTAATATATCATTTATGAGTTTTAAGTTATTGAGATTGATTTATGAGTTTGATTACGATTAGTTGATATGTAAGTGTTCTATTGAGTTTTGGTATGGACATGAGATATCCATTGGACATGCTTTACATGATAGGAACTTCAATCTCATCATGTTGTGACACCCATTAGATCAAATCCCTTATATCATCTTTCCATTATGATCTGATGGATATACGTGATAATATCAATTTTGAAACTAACATGAGATATGAGATTGGTATAATAAAAAAAACTCTGGTTGATCCCTATCAATTATAGGAGTATTAGTATATTTGATGATAATTCGCTTTAGGGATTAGTGGTCTGCATAGCTAGATGATTGTTTTATTAGCTATTAGGAGGGTGATATGGATGCACTTCATTGTTGTTGAGAAGGAATCCATCCTAAGGGATGAAGCATCTACATCTGTTATTGAAAGCATGCTCTCATCGAGTATCTGACCTATGCCATGGGATTTGGTGTCTGACTTATGCCATGTGTTATGATTCTAGATATTTATGACTATGTTTTGGAAACTGATTATGATTTTACTGATGTTCGTACATGATGGCCATATTATACATTTTGAGATGATATCTATTGATTATTACGAGATTGATGTTTGCTTCTACTAAGTTTTTATTGAATTTTATTATTTATAATATTTTAGAATAATTTCATGATTTAGTTTCTGACTCAGACATAACGAGGAGCGTCTGATATAACATAACGATACATAATTATTTATTTACTAGTCTTTTAAATATTTCAAATCATGTTCAGTATATATAGTTCATATTAGATTTAGAGACCACATATTTTTAGCTGATAGAAAACTGGTATCATTCGACAAATGTGAGGAGATCACCTCATTTGATTGAACCTAAGCAATGGCTAATGGTTGTGTTTGGACCATTTTGACATACACATACAAAAATGAAAATTTTAACAATTACAGCAAGGGAAAAGAAAAGGACATTAAAGATATGAGCTCAAAAATAGGGCCAATAATAGTAGGTCAGATTTGACTTATATCAAAAGCCAATGAATGGTAAATAATTTGCTATCTAAAAATAATTCAACTGGCTCACTTTAAGACTATTCTTTTTAAGTTTATATACTAATCTATAAATTATTCAACTGACATTCATATAATCGACATATAAATCACAATAATCAAATGCTATTAATCTATGATAATAAGTGCATATTTTCCTTCCAAATTAGTGACACTAATAGGTCCGTATGAGTCCATATCAATTCAAGTATGTTTGCAATCTATTTAGAGCATATATTCAATCAGGAGATTATTAATAATATCGATATTAATTATTTTCTTTTATTATTGACTCCAAAGATGATATATTCTTTATTTTGGCTACTAAATATTGAAAAAGATGTATAACTCTAATTATATATCTTCAATATTGACTATCAAGATTTTTTTTTTTGTTTTAGTTTTTTGCTTAGAGGCATAATCATAATAAGCAACAAAAAACTACACCTAGTTTTAGGATATGTTTTAGTATGTAATGTATATCCTTTTACAAATTTGATTCACCTGTCATAACAGCTACAAGTGAGAAATAGTTTTATTTTTTTGAATTAATTATCTAGTTTAGCTATAGTCATATCAAGGGGTTTATTTTTTATTTTGAATTGTTTCCCAATATTTGATAAAAAAAAACTTAGTTTCTTTTTTATGCAAGTTTATCACATCATCATAATCATAATCAATTGAATGAATTAGGTAATCTTTTAATTTTCATTCATGGTAAGTTTATATTTTCCAATGTAGCAATTATACTTACATTTTTTGCAATTCCTTGTTAAGTTTAAAATAAGATGATTTTATGTTTAGTGCATGAACTACAAGATGTGGATTTACATTAATCATGCTCCAAATTTAATTTAACATGAGTATTCTTTTAATGTATCAAGATTTCTTGAAATTAGAGTGTTATTGGTTTTCGGCAAAATAGATTTTTTTGACACATTTTATGAAACGCTTCATTTAATTTTTCGTGTGATATAAAAGTTTTGAAAAAAAAAGATATTTACTTCATATTTTAAAACCATAAGTGTGTGGTTTGTCATTTTCTTAGATGGATTGTTATTCGATTTTGAATTAAGGGGGGTTTGTTAAGATTAATTCAAATAGTTAGAATTAGATAAAATAAAAGATAAAATTAGGATGAAATTTTTTATTAAAATATGATAATTTTTTTATTATTTTAAAAACTTACATTATATCTTTTAGTCAATATAAATAGATAATCTTGGATTAATCCAAACTTTTACTCTCTACTATTATTCTTTTCCCTTTCTCCATAAAGTTTTATAAAAAAATCAACAAGTGTGTATCAGAGCTAATATTTTTTAATATATCAATATTTATTAAAATTAGAGTATAATTCTTTTTCAATAAAATATATTTTTGTCTATCTTTTTTAACTCATCATACATTTTATGAAATGTTTCATCTAATTTATCATGTGATATAGAAGTTTTGAAAAAGAGATATTTACTTTATATTTTGAAATCATAAGTGATTCATTGAACTATCCCATGTTACATTCCTTCAATTGTGGACACTAATAAATTATCCTCATTTTTTACATTTATAACATGAGATAGTCTCTCATTAGTTCATTCTTGGTCTTAGTCTCCTTTTCATTTTAATTTGATTTATTTTTAATAAACCTTTTTTGAATCTTTTTATGAGAAAAGAGACTCTTCAATTGAGCATTTTGTAAGGATTTAAAGAAAACATTCTAATTCTCCTAGGATATATATATATATATATATATATATATATATATATATATATATATATATATATATATATATTCTTTTCTTCATGGGCTTTGTAATTGATCTGATAAGTCATGTGAGTTTTATAAGAGGAAGATTACTTATATCTTTGTATTATTGAATTGTGATCACATGTGGATTCCAATTCACTAGAAAAGACTCGGGAGGTCTCACACATCAATTCAGTTTTTAAGTAACTTATCCCATGAATTTTTAAACTATTGAAAACATCTACATGTGACCGATGGATTCATTTTGAGAGGTTATTTATCAATCTTGATAAAATTCATAATTGATTCTTGATCATCCTAAGAAAAGAAATAACCTATCATGGTCTATCTCCCAAACTCTAAAAACATTACTTCATATCAAGTGATTTAATAGTAGGAAATATTTAGTGACTAATGAAATATGTTTCACACCAGGTAAATAAAAACTAATGATGGGTGAGATATGTAGCATAATAGGCTTTTCAAATTTAGAAGAAAAAAAAAGATAAAAAAATACAATTTTAGGCCCTGCTATAAACATCGTTCGGACGTAAGCCTTGTCACAAATGTTGTCAAGGGCTTTCAACCCTTAATATGTAGCATATTAACCCCAACCAACCTCAAGGGCTTTCAACCCTTGTCACAAACGTTGCTCGATTGTATGCCCGACCGACCTCAAGGGTTTTCAGCCAGGTTACAAACGTTGCTCGAGCATTAGCCTGATTGACCTCAAGGGCTTTCAGGCCTTTCACAGGGCTTTCAGCCCCTGTTACAAATGTTGCTCGGGCGTAAGCTCGACCGTCCTCAAGGGCTTTCAGCCCCTGTCATAAACGTTGCTTGGGCGTAAACCCGACCGACCTCAAGGGCTTTCAGCCCATTCATAGTGCTTTTCGCCCTTGTTACAAACATCACACGGGCATAAGCCCGATCAACCTCAAGGGCTTTCAGCCCCTTCACAGAGCTTTCCACCTTTATTACAAATGTTGCATGGGCGTAAGCCCGACCGACCTTAAGGGCTTTCAGCCCCTTCACATAGCTTTCTGCCCCTATTACAAACGTCGTTCGAGCATAAGCCCGATCGACATCAAGGGCTTTTAGCCCCTTCACAGGGTTTTTTACCCTTATCACAAATGTCGCTCGGGCATAAACACGACCGACCTCAAGGGCTTTCAATCCCTTCACAAGGCTTGTAGCCTCTGTTAAAAATGTCGCTCGGGTGTAAGCTTGACCGACTTCAAGGGCTTTTAGCCCATGTTACAAACGTCGCTTGGGCATAAGCCCGACCGACCTCAAGGGCTTTCAACCCCTTCACAGGGTTTCATCCCCTATTATAGACATTGCTCGGGTGTAAGTCTGACTGACCTCAAGGGCTTTCAGTCCCTATCACAAACGTCGCTCGGGCTTAAGCCCGATCGACCTCAAAGGCTTTTAGCTCCTTCTCAAGGCTTTTAGCCCTTGTTACAAACATCGCTCGGGTGTAAGCCAGACCAACCTCAAGGGCTTTTAGCCCCTGTTACAAACGTTACTCGGGCATAAGCCCGATCGACCTTACGAGCTTTCAGCCCCTATCATAAACGTCGCTCGGGCGTAAATCTGATCGACCTCAAGGGCTTTTGGTCCCTATTACAGATGTTATTCGGGCGTAATCCCAATCGACCTTAAGGCCTTTTAGCCCCTATTACAAACATTGCTTGAGCATAAGCCCGACCGACCTCAAGGGCTTTCAACTCCTTTTAAAAACGTCGCTCGGGTGTAAATTCGATCGACCTCAAGGGCTTTTAGCCCCTTTAGAGGGCTTTTAGCTCCTGTTACAAATGTCACTTGAGCGTAAGCCCGACCGATCTCGAGGGATTTCAGCCCATGTTATAAACTTCGCTCGACATAAGCGCTGGGAAACCAAGTTGGAGCATCACATGTTAGCAGAAGATCAAAATAAAATAGGTTTCCCACACAGATTAATCGTCGTGCAAAAGATTGGGTCGCGAGAAAGTCACAAAAATTGAAAAAACTGTATCGTGTGAGAGATTGTTTACCTAAGGAGATAATATATCCTTATTTTTCCAGATTCGGATGGAGAGGATGAAGGAAGTCAAATATCTCCTCTCTAGCTATATTTACACGATGGATCACTGCAGCGATACTCCTCCAATCGCATTGCCAGGTCTCGCAACTCTTGCATAGAGGGAGAGAGGAGAATAGGAGAGGGCGATCCAAGATACAGCCTATCAACTATGTGCCTCCCCTCCTATTTATAGAGAGCTACCAAAAACCCTAGGGGTCCTGCCTTAGTGGGTATTGAATCTTCATCCAATTACCCACTAATCTTACATTATTGGGTCTCTATCCAATAATTTCCTTTGGACTCTAATTAGGCCTCATCAAGGAGCTCATTAGTGCAGGGTCTCATCTAATGAGAACATGGGCTAATTGGATCTCTATCCAATCATCTATTCGCTAAAGTATCCACCATATATGTATGACCCTCTAGGCCTGATACCAAGCTGGCCGTGAATCGCTCACATTAGAACTCTTGATATAGTGAATTATTATCCCCATAATAATTTACTCGACTCAACGACTTTGAACATACTAGGCCACTATGCCATAGTCCCCAAACAGTACAGGGGAATTAAATCCGTCGGACCTATCTGTCCATAATTACTTTGTATCTATAGTCTCTCATCCAACTAATATCTTAGAGACCATATATTAGACATGGTACTATCAGGCCACATACGGAATCCATCTGAGTCTCCCTCTAATCGAATTCTCTTGGAGAACTCTTTCTCCCTTAATCTGAATGACCTTGGCCAGGGATTTGTTTGAGCAAGCACATATGAGATATTCCTCTCACATGGATGATCCTTTATTGACACTCAACTACCTTCGTAAGGTTGGCTACCAATCCCGATAACCGATCATACCAGATCTGAAACTTTCTAAACCTGTAAGTCCAACGTCAAAGAAAAGAGTACTCAAATAAGGCATCCTTGGTGTCTTAAGTTTAAGGATCAGACACACAACTGAGACTATGAAATTGCTATATAACATTAGGTATCATCAACCATACAACATTGATAGGACCCTAGTAGGGTTGGGTCATAATCAATCAAGTAGCAATTAATAAAACCTTGAAAGATTATAATAAACACCCACCTAGTCACCTACTATCATATAAATAGGTCGGCTAGGGTTTTGAGAAAGGAGTCTTGGAGCCTTAGGGCTTTCTTGCCGCTAGCTCCCCTTATTAGGCAAGTCGGCTAGGGTTTGAGGAGGGAGAATTTGAGGAATTGCAGCCTCCTAGCCGTCGGCCTCTTATTGGGTAAGTCAGCTAGGGTAGAGGGGTAAAAGGGTAAAATGGAGATTTTACTTAGGGGAGGAGTCTATCTAGGGTTAGGGTTTAGAGTCCTATATAAGCATGTAGCCTCCACCACTTTTTATTCAAGCAAGAGATCAATTTCTATTTTGCTTTATTGTCGACTACCTAAGAGGGAGGAACTCCTATAGCGTTTCAAGGGTTGATCCCCCTCAAAGATCAATCTGCATTAGAATTCATCTGGAGTTCTATCATTTGGTATCAGAGTAACGATCTTGCTATTTTTGCTACCATCTCTGTCACCCACCATCAGCCAAGCAATTCCCATAATTGCTTTTGATGACGTCGTCTTCACCACAATCTCCTTGCCGTAGATCAAATCAATCTATTTCCTCTGCCACCAATTACATCAAAGATCTAGTATTTTTCTACCACCAATACCTTTTAATGCTACAATTTTCTATCCAAAAAACACCAAAAAGAAGTTTTCATCTATCCCTTGCTACGAATTCTTGTCCTAATAAAGTCATCATCTTTGCGAACGAAGGAACGCTGTAGAAAATTTCAGTCGCCTATTTGCTGCCTTTAAGCCGGTCTTATTGCCATCCTTTTGAACAAAAATTTTTATACACTTCATAGCTCATCTTAGCTTTCATCTACATTTGAACGTTGGAATCATCTCTGAAAATGTCCTTACATTGTTATAGTTCTTCGTCGTAAACTACTGATTTTTCAACAAAAATTTTGCTACCGTAACTTGCATCGCTTTTTCTTGTGGTCTTGTTGTCAAAATTTTTTGATCTATTTTTTCATCCTTGCTATTATTAAAATCGGGATCTTGCTATTAATTTCCTCCAGAAAAATTTTGGTTTACTGCTGGAAATTTCATCCAGAAATCGTTGTTTCTTCGATGACAATTCTGCTTCTACAAACCAGCACCTAATCGCAACATACCTTCGCTGATCCCTATCAAACCCTTGCTGCCATCAACCAAAGATCTCAAACCCTTTTCCCAACCTCCATCCACTGCCATAATAGCCCCAAAACACCACCAAACCGTAGCCCAAACCACACCCTGAACAACACCTATTAAGCCCCAAAACCACAACCTTCGGTCCACCAATCTCTCGGCCACCAAATTTCCCTTTATCCCTTCAATCACATCACGCATCACTGCTGCACAATGCTGTTAGCAGCGATCTCTCACTACCATCTTCCTTGGTCACAACCAGTAGTGATCTCTTGCTGTCCAAATGCTACCAATAGTGATCTCTCGTTGCCATCTTCCTTGCTCACAACCAGCAACGATCTCTTGCTGCACAAATGCTGCCAGCAGCGATCTCTCACAACCATCTATGTTGATCACTGCTAGTAGCGATTTGATCATGACTAGCATCAATCTCTCACTGCACAACGCTGGCAGCAGCGATCTGTTGCTGCCAGCATCAATCTCTCACTGCCAGCAGCGATCTCTCGCTGCCAGTAGTGATCTCTCGCTGCCAGCAGTGATCTCTCGCTGCCAGCAGTGATCTCTTACTGCACAATGCTGCCAATAAAGATCTCTTATAGCCAACAGCGATCTCTTGCGGCCATCAGTGATTTAGTCACAGCCAGCAGCGATCCCTCACTACACAAGTTGCTAGTAGTGATCTCTCGTTGCCATCTAACTTGCTCGCAGCCAGCAGCGATCCCTCGGTGCATAAGTTACTAGTAATAGTCTCTCGCTTCAACACCTACTGCCCACTCCTACTATCTCTGCTTTCCACCCCCATGAGCCGTCAGCAATCCACGCTACTGTCGTCCTCTTCTACCACGACTACATGACCCTGCTACCACTGTTCTCCCTTGCTATTCCAATGTCGGCCACACCACTGTTGCCCTCCTCTGCAACTACAGTGCCCTGCTTTGCCTCTTCTTCCCTTTTGTCACAGCTGCACCTTTGCTGCAACCACCTGTACCATAACTGCCTGCAAACAACCACCACCTTCTCCTGTAGCCACGCAGTCGCATCGTAGCCATAGGTATGGGGCTACCCTCTTCTTCCTCCACCGTCACTGTTGCATTCCTGATCCAGATTCCCTCGACTGCCATCCTTCAACAATATAGTAGTCTCTTGGAAACTGCACCATCGTAACCTCGACGATCTTGCAGCATCACCGCAGACCTGTAGCCGGCGTTGCTACTGCCCTCTTCCTCCTCCACCATCGTTGTTGTTTCCGGATCTATATTCCCTTGTGTTGCCATCCTCCAAAAACATAGTAGCCACTTGGAAAACTGCACTACCACAACCTCGACGATTTTACAGCATCATCACAACCACCATTTCTCATCCTCTTGCTACCACTACTGCCTTCAACCTGAAGCTTGCAGCCACCATCTTCAATTAATCTATTTGATAGATTGAAGATCCCTACGTCATGACATCGGTAGATCTATTCAAAACCAACTTAGAGGCTTTCGTGATGTGTATGGAGGCTTGAATACGCACTCTCTTCGAGGAGTTTAGAATGGGCTGATCACCGAGCCCCAGAAGATCACAACACAACGAGGGTTTTAATCTTAAGGAGAACCTAACAAAGACAAAAGAACAGGCGACAGACTCACCATGCTTATGCACAAGAGTGGACTTTCCTTGATAGGAAGATAGAGACTTGACCAGGTAAATTTCGTGTGCGAAGAAACTTCCTTTATCACAGGACCTCGGAGGCTTCTATGGTCGATATTACCGCCATCCATCCATAAAGAGAAGCTGCTTAATGGTACAATTAGTACAAGCATACCTACGGTGTCCCAACATGGAGAAAATTCAAGGGCGAGTTACTACTTCGCTTCAAATCATCCGAGTATGAAAATATCGACGACCAACTTGTAAAACTCCACCAGACCTCCACAGTTCAGGAGTACCAGACTAGGTTTGAAAGACTCTCTAACCAAATAAGATACTGGACTAAAAAGCAATTTTTAGGGACTTTCATCGAGGGGTTGAAGCCAAAAATCTGAGAAGTCAAAGCGCGACGACCCTACACACTAACGATAGCTATCTCCTTCGCACGACTAGAAGAAGACATGCTAAACTAAGATGCTCGAAAGACCAAAGTCATCGCACGACCAGTAGCACAACGACCCCTGGCCCCATCTACCACTAGTTGGTCACCGCAGCCAAAGAAGTTAACGAGAGAATAACTTAGCGACAGATCCGCGAAGGGCTTATGCTGGCATTGCAACAAACCTTAGAGTCATGACCATTGCTCATGACACTCAGAGCATGCTCCTAGAAAGTGATATTCTATCTTTATAGATTCAGATCCCCAAAATATAGGATGCTTCCCCTAAGTCCTTTATGGAGAAGTTTCTGGATAGCCAAACCTCTATTGTGGAGAGCATTCCTACATCAATCCCAATGATTAAGATTGCATACAATCTTCATCATTAAATATTTAATAAATAAAATGCGGTGAGCGTGGATCGAACACGCGACCTTCAGATCTTCAGTCTGACGCTCTCCCAACTGAGCTATCCCCGCTCATAAATATTAACCCATGGTAAGTCTTATGTGCATGATTTCTCGAAAAAATGAGACGGTCATAAACTTTGCACAGAGTCGAGTTTCGATCGATTTTTCATGCACCATCTCGGAAATTCAAAATACTGATTTTTTTCCGTCTTATTAGCCCATGGAAGTCGTACAAGCACGCTTTCGCAACAAAATATGACGGTCTTAAACTTTGCTCGAAGTCGCGCGCTGAGTCGAGTTTCGATCGGTTTTTCATGCACTGTCTCAAAAATTCAAAATACTGGCCATTCACGATGTATTAGCCCATTGTAAGTTGTATGAGCATGGTTTCACGAAAAAATACGACGGTCATAAACATTACGCGAAGTCGCGCCTAATGTCGAGTTTCGATCGGGTTTAAGTGCACCGTCTCAAAAATTCAAAATACTAGCCATTCCCAATGTATTAGCACATGGGAAGTCGTACAAGCACGCTTTCGCAAAAAAATACGATGACTATAAACTTTGCACGAAGTCACGCGCAGTGTCGAGTTTCAATCTGTTTTTCATGCACTGTCTTGGAAATTCAAAATATTGGCCATTCCCGACGTATTAGACCATGGGAAGTCATACGAACATGGTTTCACGAAAAAACGCATTGGTCATAAACTGTCGTGAAGTTGTATAGCACCAAGAAGATGGTAGCACTCACATTTATCTTCCTTACACACAAGGCTTATCTTTGTTCTTAACGAAGTCATAAGATTTAATCGCTTTATTAAATCTTATGTTCCAACTTTAGGAACCTTGCTTCAATCTATAAATGGATCTGAGCAACCTGCACACTTTATCTGGACTCTCTCTGGATACAAATCCCTTTGGTTGTATCATATACACATCCTCTTTGAGGTTGCCATTGAGGAATATCATTTTCACATTCATCTGTCAGATCTCATAGTCATAGTATATTGTAATGGCCAAAAGAATTCTGATAGATTTAAGCATGGCTACAGGTGAAAAGATTTCATCATAGTCAACCCCTTGCTTTTGACGATATCCTTTAGCTATCAGCCTTCCTTTATATGTCTCCACCTTTCTATCCACTCTGATCTTCTTCTTGAATATCCATTTACAGCTGAGGGGTACGATACCCTCAAATGCATCCACAAGGTTCCAAACTTTGTTAGAGTACATGGAATCCATCTTAGAATTTATAACTTCTTGTCACTTCCTAGAGTCTATACTCATAATAGCCTCCTCGAAAGGTCCGAGGATCAACATCTTAAGAGTCCTCTCAACTGATATTTCCCATATATCTTTCAGGAGGGTGAGATACTCTACTAGACCTGCCAAAGTTGGAACTTGTGTGCTAGGTACCTGAACAGACTTGGACTCTGGAATGGTACTTGAGTTAGGTTCTCCAACCTCGCTCAACTCTATCTCACTCCCATTGTTTTCACCAAGAATGTGTTCCTTCTCAAGGAACACAGCTCTCTTAGCAACAAAGATATTTCAGTCCTCGGGATGATGAAAATAATACGCTAAATTCTCCTTAGGGTATCTCACCAACGTGCATTGTTCCATCCTTGATTCTAACTTGTCGGAGTTTGTCTTCTAATCTGGGTAGGACAACCCCAAATCTTAACCACCTTAAGATTGAGCTTTCATCCTTTTCATATCTCATATGGTGTGGACACTATCGACTTTGATGAAACTTTGTTCAAAAGGTAAGTTATAATCTCTATGGCGTATCCCTAGAATGAGACGGGTAGATAAGTGAAACTCATCATGGGCCGTACCATGTCTAACAGCATGTGATTCCTCCTTTTTAATACACTATTGAGCTGAAGTATATAAGGAGGTATCCACTGGGATAGAATCTCATTGTCCTTGAGGAAATGAGTGAATTTGGTACTCAAATACTCTCCTCCTTGATCTGATAGAAGAGTCTTAATTCTTTCCAGTCTGGTTCTCTATCACATTCTTATATTCCATGAACTTCTCAAAGGTCTTAGACTTGTACTTCATCAAGTACATATATCCATACCTAAAGAAATCATTAGTGAATGTAATGAAGTATGAGTAACTACTATAGCCTGAGTTGATATAGGACCATATACATCACTATGTATAAGTTCCAATAACTCAGTGGCTCTCTCTCTAGTTCCACTAAAAGGAGAGTTGGTCATCTTCCCATGAAGGTAAGGTTCGTAAGTTGCATACGACTCATAGTCAAATGGATCTAAATATTCATCTTTGAATAACTTTTGAATCCTTCCCTCATGTATATGACCTAGTCTACAATGTCATAGGTATACATTATTCACCTCATCTCTTTTCCTCTTAGACGTATTTATATTCATGATGTGTGAAGAAGTATCTAACACATATAAGCCATTTATCAGGGTCCTTCTAGTGATAATCTCATCATCCATAAGTATTGAACAACTATTGTTATTAAAAACTAATTTATATCCACTAATTATCGAACAAAAGATAGAAATAATATTTTTGATAATAGAGGGAATAAAATAACATGCATCCAATGTAATGATAGCTCCACCAGGTAGATGTAGGGTGGCCTCCCAAATGATAACTACAATAACTCTTACTCCATTGCCCATCTTGAGATCCATCTTGCCTTTGGCCAATCTCCTAGGTCTTGCCAGAACCTGTAATGAATTACAGATATGATAAGTACTCCCGGTTCCAATACCTATGTGTTATCATAAAAATATGACAAGTGGAGATTGATCATGAATATACATGAAGCTTCTTCAAGCTTCTATTTCGCCTTATCTGCAAGGTAGTCCTTACAGTTCATCCTTTAATACCCATCTTAGCCACAGTAGAAGCACTGTCCTTTGTCCTTTATCAAGTCTTTCTTGGCAACCTTTGTCTTACCCGATCTTTCTTTTCCATTGCCTTTTTTAAGGGTCTTAATGACATTCCTTTTCTTATTAGTCTCACCAATATAAAGAATTGACATCTCTTTCTTGATGGTGCTCTCAACTTCCCTCAACATATTGAGGAGCTCAGCTAGAGTCACCTCAAACTTGTTCATATTAAAATTAATAATAAACCATGAAAAGGAATATGGTAGGGACTGATTTATAAGATCAACACAGGTTATCCTCTAGGAGTATTTTTATACTTCACAAAGCAAGTGATCTCATCCTCACTTGTCATTTCCTCCGACGTGGGCACAATCGTGTTAAGAACATAAACAATTTTTTCCTCCATGGAACAATTCTCAAATCATGGAGCCAATCTATGTAGTTTGGATCAATGAGGAGGTTGGCATCAAGTATGTCATGTAGGGGGTTTACAAGCGGCAAATAAGATATAGCGTAAATTAATAACACATGTAGATTTTATAAAAAAAACTAATTAAGATATAGACTTTATCTTAATGTACTCTCATTATTTTTCTAGCAAATCATACGACACCCTCGACACGTGAGATCGAAGTCTTCGGCAGACTCCTAGTGGGGATCGAGATCTAATTGGCGTCTTAATGCAACCTCGAGGGACTCGACCAATTACACTAAGCCCAAATGGTAGACAACTCTTGCTAATCACAACTCTTTACGATTCATGTAATCTTCAGCCGCTGAACCATCATAGTCTCGAGGGACTCGACCAACCATGATGTTCAGTTAAGTCATCATCATTGTTACAAGATGAGTTTGATTTGATGATATGCCCTTGAGGTACTCGACCATACATACCATGTCCTTAGGTCACTGGTGATATCTCAATATCGTAGGCAAGATCTCTATCACGTAGATAGGTGAGTCTCGAGGGACTCGACGAACTCAACCTATATCGTGATTCAATTTCTTCCTATAACGAGAGAAGGTCACATGGATTAATATTATCGTAGGTGGAGTTTTTTGTTTTGTATCAGTCTCCTAATATGTCATGGCACACATACATATTTAATATATATCTACATCACATGCAAATATATATATATATATATATATATAGTATATGTATAACACATATCACATATGTAAGCCACACTAGATGATTATGAGCTGTCACTTAATATGATTAAGCCCAAGCCAATGGGCATAACCACTCATAGTAGGATTTAAGTGTGCATCGGCGCATCTCTATGCCCTGTGATCGTTGATCTCATTATCATTAGTTCCATCGGATCCTCGTCGCATCACCATGTGTCGTGATCTCCTGCCATGACATCGTGGGTCCCGCTGTCACCTCCATGCTCTCATCGTGTCTCTCCATGTAATTACAAAATAATCACAAGTATGAAAGCCCCAATAATAATAATAATAATAATAATCACAATTACACACATCACAATACATGACTCATGATCATCTATCCACATCATACATCACATGTATACATCACATCACATGTAGGATTAAAAGATATATAATAATTAATTAAACTATTTAATTAATTATTTTTTTGAAAATCAAGACATGCTCAAAATTTCTAAAATTATCAATGGTATTTTTAGAATTCTACACAAGAGGATAGTCCTAAGAATTTTCAGAATTATTAAGAGTATTTTAAAAATTCTGAACAAAGTACAAACGTAAGAATTTCTCAAACTCTAAGGGGTAGAATCATCCTTTTGCCAAAATAGAAACCCTAACTACTTGCCCTCTGGCCGTTATCATTGTCCTTGTGCAGGTGATAGCCCCTGCCCACGGGGGGATGCCAATGCCCTTAGGTGGCCGTCCCTATAGGCGGACAGCGCCGCCTCGCATGGTGACCTAGCCCGCAGGTGTCTACCGGCATTGTGCGCCACTAGCGGCCGCTGCTATCCTTGGGCGGGCGTCACTCCTACGGGTGAGCACCACCCCTTGCGAGCTGGTCGCAGGCGCTGCCCTATAGCCTAGTCATGGACGACCGCCCTTATAGGGGCCCTGGCCATGGGGTCCGCCCCTGCAAGGGGCCTGCCCACAGGTGGCCGCCCCCACCCTCGCTGCGTTCATTGTGAAAACGTAGCAAAAATGCGTAGAACAGTTTTACACGATTCAATCTCATCACACGTAGTTTAAAACCAATCTTTCGTACGAACAACCTTTGCTTTTATACCACTATTGGGAAACCAAGCAGGAGCATCACATGCGCAACAGAAGATCAAAACAAAATAGGTTTACCATGTAGATCAAATCTTCATACAAAAGATTAGGTCACGAAAAAGCCTTAAAAATTGAAGAAACCACATCGTGTGAGAGATTGCTTACCTAGGGAGATCGTATATCCCTGTTTTTCTAGATCCAAATGGAAAGGATGAAGGAGGTTAAACATCCTCCTCTCTAGCGGTATCTACACGATTGATCGCTCTAGTGATACACTTCCAATCCCAATATAGGTCTCTTAACTCTTCCGCAGAGGGAGAGAGGAGAATAGGAGGGGGCGGCCAAAAATGCAGCCTATTAACTATGTGCCTCCCCTCCTATTTATAGAGTGCCACCAAAAAACTTTAGGGCTCCTGCCTTAGTGGGTATGAGATCTCCATCCAATTACCCACTAACCTTGTATTATTGGATCTCTATCAAATAATCTCCTTAGGCCTCAACCAAGGAGCCAATTAGCATAGGGTCTCATTTAATGATAATATGGGCTAATTGGATCTCTATCCAATCCTTTATTCGCTGAAGCATCCACCATATGTGTGTGACTCTCTAGGTATGATACCGAGCTGACTGTGAGTTGCATACTAATATCCCAGAGATCGTATATTGGACATGATACTGTGAGGCCACATACGGAATCTGTCTAAGTCATACTATAATCAGATTCTTCTAGAGAAGTCATCCCTCAATCTGGATGACCCTGACCAAGGATTTGTTTGAGCAAGCACATATGAGATATTCCTCTCGTGATACCGAGAGTAGATGATCATTTATTGACACTCAATTGTCTTCTTAAGGTTGACTACCAATCCCGATAGCCGATTGTACCAGATCTAAAACTTTCTAAATCTGTAAGTTCGGCATCAAAGAAATGAGTACTCAAACAAGGCATCTTTGGTGTCTTAAGTCTAAGAACTAGACACATAACTGAGACTATGAAATCACTGTCTAACATTAGGTATCATCAACCATACAACATTTCATAAGCGGATCAATCAGTGAACTCATTCTCCAATGAGCACCTGTACTATATCCTTAGTGTCTCCACACAAGTGGCTGTAAGACCAGCCACCTCCATCAGATGGATGGGTATATAGTACATCAGTTTATCCAGTTATCTTAATGTCCCTCTCGAGTAACCTATGACCGAGATTATTTAGGATCTATGTTTATAGGTGAATCGATTTCATTATCGTGATCTTATCACGATCCGATTCCCATTGCACACAACTAAGGGCATCACAATAGATATACAACATATAATATAATATGAGAATATGTCAATAATAATTATAAGCAAAAAAATTATGCAACGTGTCGCACGTGCCATCACTCACGTGATTGGCTTGCAGGGCACCTATAACTAGAAATAAGCTTAACTGACCTCAAGGGCTTTCAGCTCTTATTACAAATGTTGCTCGAGCGTCAGCCCGACCGACCTCATTGGCTTATACCCTTTGTCACAATCGTTTCTCGGGCGTAAGCCTAACCGACCTAAGGGGCTTTCAACCTTTGTGACAAACGTCACTCGGGAGTAAGCCCGATCGACCTCAAGGGATTTCAACCCCTTCATTGGGCTTTCAACCCCTGTTAGAAATGTCGCTCGAGCGTAAGCCCGACCAACCTTAAGGGCTTTCAGCCCCTTCATATGACTTTCAACCACTGTCACAAACGTCACTCTGATATAAACCCGACCAACCTCAAGGGCTTTTAGCCCCTATTACAAATGTCGCTTGGGCACAAGCCCGGCCGTCCTTAAGGGCTTTCAGCCCCTATCACAAACATCGCTCAAGCGTAAACTCGATCGACCATGAGTACTTTCAACCCCTTCAGAGGGCTTTCCACCCCTCTAACAAACGTAGCACGGGCGTAAGCCCGACTGACCTTGTAACACCCCTTAATCCCATATTAGAAAAATGGGAACATATGAATGCCTTATAAGGGTTGATGAGTGTACTACTAGTAACTCCCGGCTTGAGCATTTTGGCCAGTGGTTGGGCTAAACTAAAGCTAACAGGATAGTTAGCTCATCAACCCGGGTCGTGATATTTGATATCAGAGCCGACCTAGTATCTGGGCATGGTGAGGGGACCCTCGTCGGAAAGGGCTACTTGTGTGTATAAAGTGCTCTGAACTCAACACTGCATGGAGCCACCACTGGGCTAAGCCTCACATGCACCATGCTAGGGTTCGATCTATGATATGTTCGACCTTGACGAGGACGTCAAGTATTTGAGTAGGGGAGAGTATAACACCCCTTAGTCCCATTTGGAAAAGTGGGAACATATGAATGCCAAACTAAAGCTAACAGAACAGTTAGCTCATCAACCCGGCTCGTGATAGACCTCAAGGGCTTTCAGCCCCAATTACAAACGTCGCTCGGGCGTAAGCCTGACCGACCTCAAGGGTTTTTAGCCCATTCACAGGGCTTTCTGCCACTGTTACAAACGTTGCTCGAGCGTAAGCCCGACCGACCTTAAGGGCTTTCAGCCCCTTCATAGGGTTTTATGCCCCTCTCATAAACATCATTTAGGCATAATCCCGGCCAATCTCAAGGGCTTTCAGCCCCTTCACAGGGCTTTCGGCCCCTGTTACAAATGTCGCTCGGGCGTAAGCCTGATCAAACTCAAGGGCTTTCAGCCCCTTCACAAGGCTTTCAACCCTATTACAAACGTTGCTCGGGCATAAGCCCGACCGACCTCAAGGGCTTTTAGCCCCTTAATAAGGCTTTCTGCCCTTGTCACAAACGTCTCTCTGACGTAAGCCCAACTGACCTCATGAGCTTTCAGCCCCTTCACAGAGTTTTTAGCCCTTGTTGCAAATGTGACTCGGGCATAAGCCCGACCGACCTTACGGGCTTTTAGTCCATATAATAAACATCACTCAGGCGTAAACCTGATCGACCTCAAGGGATTTCAGCCCCTTCATAAGGCTTTCAGACCTTGTTACAAACGTCGTTCGGGCTTAAGCCCGACTGACCTCAAGGGCTTACAGCCCCTTTACAGGGCTTCTACCCCTACCACAAACATCTCTCCGGTATAAGCCCGACCGACCTCATGAGCTTTCAACCCCTTCACAGGGTTTTTAGCCCCTATTACAAATGTTGCTCGGGCGTAAGCCCGATCAACCTCAAGGGCTTTCAGCCCTTGTTACAAACGTTACTCAAGCGTAAGCCCAATTGACCTTAAGGGCTTTCAGCCCCTATCATAAATGTCGCTCGGGCGTAAACCCGACCAACCTCAAGGGTTTTCGGCCCCTTCATAAGGCTTTCAGACCCTATTACAAACGTCGCTTGGGCACAAGTTCAACTGACCTCAAGGGCTTTCAACCCCTGTTACAAACGTTGCTCGGGCGTATGCAACTTAAGGGCTTTTAGCCCCTTCACAAGGTTTTCTACCCCTCACACAAACGTCGCTCAGGTGTAAATCTGATCGACTTCAATGGCTTTCAGCCCCTTCATAGGGCTTTCGGCCCTTGTTACAAACGTCACTCGGGCATAAGCCTGGTCGGCCTTAAGGGCTTTCTGCCCCTTTACAAGGCTTTCAACCTCTGTTACAAACGTCACTCGGGCATAAGCCTGACCGACCTCAAGGGCTTTTAGCCCCTTCACAAGGCTTTCTCCCCCTGTTACAAACGTCTCTCCGACGTAAGTCCGACAGACCTCATGGGCTTTTAACCCCTTTATAGGGTTTTTAGCCCCTGTTACAAAAGTCACTCAGGCGTAAGCCCGATCGACCTCAAGGGCTTTCAGCCCTCATTGCTAACGTCACTTGGGCATATGCCCGACCGACCTTAAGGGCTTTCAGCCTATATCATAAACGTCACTCGGGCGTAAACCCGATCGACCTCAAGGGCTTTCAGCCCCTTCACAAGGCTTTCAGACCCTGTACAAACATCGCTCAGGCGTAAGCCCGACCAACCTCAAGAGCTTTCTGCCCCTATCACAAACATCTCTCCGGTGTAAGCCCGCCCGACCTCATGAGCTTTCAGCCCCTTCACAGGATTTTTAGTCCTTGTTATAAATGTCGTTCGGGCGTAAGCCCAATCGACCTCAGGGGCTTTCAGCCCTTGTTACAAACATCACTATGGCGTAAGCCCGACCGACCTCAAGGGCTTTTAGCCCCTATTATAAACGTTGCTCGGGTATAAACCTGACCGACCTCAAAGGCTTTCAACCCCTTCTCCATGATTTCAACCCTTGTTACAAATATTGCTCGAGCATAAGCCCGACCGACTTCAAGGGCTTTCAGCCCTATTACAAATGTTGCTTGTGTGTAAACCTGATCTACCTCAAAGGGCTGTCAATCCTGAACAGCGGGCTTTCTATCCTGAACATATTTTAAAGAGCTTCCGAGTTTCCAAAGGGCTTTTAGTCTCGAACAGGTTTTAAAGAGCTTCCAAGCTCCCAAAGGGCTTTCAATCCCGAACAAAGGGCTTTCAGTCCCGAATAGGTTTTAAAAAGCTTCTAAGCTCTCAAAGGGATTTCAGTCTCTAACAAGTTCTAAAGAGCTTCCAAGCTCTCAGAGGTTTTTAGTCCCGAACAAAAGACTTTCTCCCAAATAGGTTCTAAAGAGCTTCTGAGCTCCCAAAAGGCTTTCAATCCTGAATACAGGGCATTCAGTCCCAAATAGGTTTTAAAGAGCTTCTGAGCTTCCAATGGGCTTTCAATCCCGAACTTGTTTTAAGGAGCTTAAGAGCTCCCAAAGTGCTTTCAGTCTCGAACATATTTTTTTTTAAAGAACTTCCGAGCTCCCAAAGGACATTCAGCCCCAGACAAAGGGCTTTTAGTCCAGAATAGCTTTTAAAGAGCTTCCGAGCTCCTAAAGGGCTTTCAATTGTAAATAAAGGGCTTTCAGTTTCGAACAAGTTTTAAAGAGCTTCTGAGCTTCCAAGAGTCTTTTAGTCCGAGCTCCCAAGGGGCTTTCAGTCTCAAACAATGTGTTTTTAGTCGAATAGTTTTTAAAGAGCTTTCGAGCTCCCAAGGGGCTTTCAGTCCAGTCCCTAACATATATTAAAGAGCTTCCGAGCTCCCAAAGGGCCTTCAGTTCCAAATAATGGGCTTCCAATCCTGAAAAAAGGGCTTTTAATCTTGAATAGGTTTTAAAGAGCTTCTGAGCTCCCAAAGGGCTTTCAGTCTCGAACAAAGGTCTTTCAGTCCCGAATAGGTTCTAAAGAGCTTTCGAGCTCCCAAAGGAATTTCAGTCTCGAACAAAGGGCTTTCAGTCCTGAACAGGTTCTAAAGATGAGCTCCCAAACGACTTTCAGTCCCGAACAGGTTCTAAAAAGCTCCTAAGCTCCAAAAGGACTTTAAATCCCGAACATAGGGCCTTCAGTCTTAAACATGTTCTGAAAAGCTTCTGAGCTCCCGAACAAAGAGTTTTCAAGTTCCCAAAGGGCTCTCAGTCTCAAACATAGGGCTCTAAGCCCCGAACAGATCCTCAAAAGGCTCTCACCATGTAGAAACAAATGGCTCTCAAGCCTAAACCCCAATCATTCTCCAACCTCGAACGACTCCAAAGGAAATCCCAATTCAGAACAAGATTCTAAGGGGCTATCTATGCTAGAGAAAAGTCTTCGATCATGAGCATAACCTATTAGGAAACCTACAGCGGGTGCATCACATGCGCTGCGGAAATCAAAACAAAAACCGATTTCCCATGCAGATCAAATCATCGTGCAAAAGATTGGGGTCGCGAGAAAAATCACAAAAATTAAAAAATCGTGATGTGTGAGAGATTGATTTTACCTAGGGAGATCGTATATCTCTATATTCCAGATCCGGATGGAGAAGATGAAGGAGGTCAAGCGTCCTCCACTCTAGCGGTATCCACACGATGGATCTCTGCAGCGAAACTCCTCCTCTCCGATCTTGCAACTCTTGCTCAGAGGGAGGAAGGAGAATATGAGGTGGTGGCTAAAGCTGCAACCTATCAACCAAGAGTCTCCCCTCCTATTTATAGAGAGCCACAAAAAAATCCTAGGGCTCTTGCCTTAGTGGGTATTGGATCTCCATCCAATAACCCACTAACGTTGCATTATTGGATCTCTATCTAATAATCTCCTTAGGCCTCTAATTGGGCCTAAAGCAAGGAGCCTATTAGCATAGGGTCTCATCTAATGAGAATATGGGCTAATTGGATCTTCATCTAATTCTCTATTCGCTGAAGCATCCACCATATGTGTGTGACCCTCTAGGCCTGATACCGAGCTGGCCGTGGGTTACTCCCATCAGAACTCCTTCTGATATAGTGAATTATTATCCCCATAATAATTCACTCGACTCATCGACTATGGACGTACTAGGCTACTACGTCATAGTCCCCAGACGGTACAGGGGGGATCAAATCCATCAGACCTGTCTGTCCACAGTTACCATGTATCCATAATCCCTCATCCAAATAATATCACAGAGACCATATATTGGATATGGTACTGTCAGGTCACATACGGAATCAGTTTATCTTGCTCTAATCGGATTCTACCGGAGAACTCCTTCTCTCTCAATCCGAATGACCCTAGCCAGGGATTTGTCTAAGCAAGCACATATGAGATATCCCTCTCGTAATATCGAGAGTGGATGATCCTCTATTGATACTCAATTATCTTCGTAAGGTTGGCTACCAATCTCGATAATAGTTGTACCAGATCTGGAGCTTTCCAAACATATAAGTCTGACATCAAAAAAAGGAGTACTCATACAAGGCATCCTTGGTGTCTCAAGTCTAAGGACCAGATACACAACTGGGACTATGGAATCACTGTCTGACATTAGGTATCATTAACCATACAACATTCCATAAGCGGATCAATCAGTGAACTCATTCTCCAATGAGCACCTGTACTATATCCTTAATGTCTCAACACAAGTGGCTATGAGACCAACCACCTCCATCATATGGATGGGTATATAGTACATCGGTCTGTCCGGTTATCTCGATGTCCCTCTCGAGTAACCTATGACCGGGATTATTTAGAATTTGTGTTTAAAGATGAATCGATCTCATTATCATGATCTCATCACGATCTGATTCACGTTACACCCAAGGACTCATAATATATATGCTACATATAATATATAATATGAGAATATAAAAATATTAATCATAAGTAAAAAGATTACGCAGTGTATCACACGTGCCATCACTCGCGTGATTGGCTTGTTGGGCACCTATAACCAGCAATCTCCCACTTGACCTAAAGCCAATCACCTATGTGTCTGATCCCCATCAGACCCCTGTGACGCTCAAATACACCTATGTGGATCTGCAATGTTATCTTCGGATGGAACTCTTTCTATTGTTATATCTTTACGGGCTATGATCTCTCTTATCAGATGGAACCTCCTCAGAATATGCTTAGACTTCTGATGAGACCTGGGTTCCTTCGCTTGAGCTATCGCCCCATTATTGTCACAGTATATGGGAATTGGTTCTACATTGCTTGGTACAACTCTCAAATCTTTGATGAACTTCTTCATCCATACCCCTTCCTTTGCTGCTTCTGTTGCAGCAATGTATTCCACCTCTGTGGTCGAGTTAGCAGTAGTATCTTGCTTGGAACTCTTTCAGCTTACTGCTCCTCCATTCATGGTGAAAACGTACCCTGAATTTGACTTACTATACCAGCAATGTATAAATGTCAGATTGAAACTTGAGTCTCTGTAGCCCTCAACCTGCAGGCCACCTCCTTCATATACCAGTAAAAGATCCTTAGTCCTTCTCAAGTACTTAAGGATACACTTTACTGCCTTCCAGTGTTCTAAACCTGAATCTGCCTAATACTTGCTCGTGACACTCAGAGCATGTGCTATATCAGGTCTAGTACATAGCATCACATACATGATAGATCCTAACACTGAGGCATAAGGTATCTTATCCATGTCTGTCCTTTCTTCAGGAGTCTTTGGGGACATACTCCTAGAAAGTGATATTCTATGTCTCATCGGTATGTGACCTCTCTTGGAATTTTTCATGCCAAACCTTTTGACAATGGAGTCTATGTACCTAGACTGGGATAAGCCAAGCATCCTTTTGGATCTATCTCTATAGATCCTGATCTCCAAAATATAGGATGCTTCCCCTAAGTCTTTCATGGATAAGTTTCTAGATAGCCAAGCCTTTACTGTGGAGAGCATTCCTACATCATTCCCAATGATTAGGATGTCATCCACATATAGCACCAAGAAGGTGATAGCACTTCCACTTACCTTCCTATACACACAAGGCTCATCTTCGTTCTTAACGAAGTCATAAGATCTGATCACCTCATCAAATCTTGTGTTCCAACTTCGGGAAGCTTGCTTCAATCCATAAATGGATCTAAGCAACCTGCACACTTTATCTGGACTCTCTTTGGATACGAATCCCTCTGGTTGTATCATATACACCTCTTCCTCGAGGTTGCCATTGAAGAATGCCTTTTTGACATCCATCTGTCAGATCTCATAGTCATAGTGTGCTACAATGGCTGCAATGGCCAAAATAATTCTAATAGACTTAAGCATGACTACAGGTGAAAAGGTTTTGTCATAGTCAACTCCTTGTCTTTGATGATATCCTTTAGCTACCAGCCATACTTTATAGGTCTCTACCTTTCCATCCACTCTGATTTTCTTCTTGAAGATCCATTTGTAGCCGATGGGTACAATACCCTCAGGTGCATCCACAAGGTTCCAAACCTTGTTAGAGTACATGGAATCCATCTCAGAATTCATGGCTTCTTACCACTTCCCGGAGTCTATACTAATAATAGCCTCCTCGTAGGTCTGAGGATCAACATCCTGAGAGTCATCTCCATTTATATGTCTCACATATCTTTCAGGAGGGTGTGATACTCTACTAAACCTATGTAAATTTGAAATTTGTGTGTTAGGTACCTGAACAGACTTGGGCTCTGGAATGGTGCTTGAGCTAGGTTCTGCAACCTCTCTCAATTCTATCTCACTCCCATTGTTTCCACCAAGAATATATTCCTTCTCAAGGAACACAGCTCTCTTGGCAACAAAGACCTTTCGATCCTCGAGATGATAGAAATAATACTCACAAGTTTCCTTTGGGTATCCCACGAATGTGTACCATTCTATCCTTGATTCCAACTTATCGGGGTTGTGTCTTCTAACGTGGGCAGGATAGCCCCAAATCTTAACAATTTTAAGATCGGGCTTCTTTCCTTTCCATATCTCATATGGTGTAGACACTACCAATTTTGATGGAACTCTGTTCAGAAGGTAAACTGCAGTCTCTAGGGCGTACCCCAAGAATGAGACGGGTAGGTCAGCGAAACTCATCATGGATCGCACCATGCCTAACATCGTGTGATTCCTCCTTTCTGATACACCATTGAGCTGAGGTGTATAAGGAGGTGTCCACTGGGATAGAATCTCATTGTCTCTTAGGAAATGGGTGAACTCCGTCCTCAAGTACTCTCCTCCTCGATCTGATCGATGAGTCTTAATACTCTTTCCAATTTGGTTCTCTACCTCATTCTTATATTCCCTGAATTTCTCGAAGGCCTTAGATTTGTACTTCATTAAGTACACGTGTCCATACCTAGAGAAATCATGAGTGAATGTAATGAAGTATAAGTAACCACCTATAGCTTGAGTCGACATGAGACCACATACATCACCATGTATAAGTTCCAATAACTCGGTGGCTCTCTCTCCAGTTCCACTATAAGGAGAGTTGGTCATCTTCCCACGAAGGCAAGGTTCGCAAGTTGTATGTGTTTCATAGCCAAATGGATCTAAGTATCCATCTTTCAGCAACTTTGGAATCCTTCTCTCATGTATATGACATAGCCTACAATGTCATAGGTATGCATTATTCACCTCATCTCCTTTTCTCTTAGATATATTTATATTCATGATATAAGCCATTTATTAGAATCCCTCTAGTGATTATCTAATCATCCATAATTATTGAACAACTATTATTCTAAAAAATTAATTTATATCCATTAATTATCAAACAAGAGATAGAAATAATATTTTTGATGATAGAGGGAATAAAATAACATGAATCTAATGCAATAATAGCTCCACCAGGCAGATGTAGGGTGACCTCTCCAATAGTAACTGCAGCAACTCTTGCTCCATTGCCCATCTTGAGGTCCATCTCGCCTCTCTCCAATCTCCTAGGTCTTGCCAGAACCTGCAATGAATTACAGATATGATAAACATTCTCGGTATCCAATACCCATGTGTTATTATGAAAATATGACAAGTGGAGACTGATTATGAATATACCTGAAACTTCTCCAAGCTTTTGTCTCACCTTCTCTGCAAGGTAGTCTTTATAGTTCCTCTTCCAATGTCTGTCTTGACCACAGTGGAAGCATTGTCCTTTGTCCTTTGCCGGATTTTTCTTGGCAATCTTTACCTTACCTGGTCTTTCTTTGCCCTTGCCCTTCTTAAGGGTCTTGCTTACCTTCCTTTTCTTTTTGGTCTCACCAATATAGAGAACCGGCTTCTCCTTTTTGATGGCACTCTCAGCTTCCCTCAATATGTTGAGGAGCTCAGGGGGAGTCACCTCAAACTTGCTCAAATTAAAATTCATGATGAAGTGAGAAAAGGAATCTGGTAGGGACTAAAGTATAAGATCAACGTACAGGTTATCCTCTAGGACTATCTATATACTTCACAAAGCGAGCGATCTCATCCTCGCTTATCCTTTCCTCCAGCGTGGGCACAATCATGTTAAGGATATATATGATTTTCTCTTCCATGAGAACAATTCTCAAATTACGGAGCTTTTGGACCAATGAGGCGGTTGGCATCAAGTATGCCATATAGGTGTTTTTTCACGTGATGAGCAAGATATAGCATAAATTAAATAATATATAGATTTTACAAAAAATACTAATTAAGATATAGACTTCTATCTTAATATACTCTCACTATTTTCTTAGCGAATCACGCGACACCCTCGACACGTGAGACGGAAGTCTCCGGTAGACTCCTAGTGGGGATCGGGATCCATTTGACATCTTAGTGCAACCTCGAGGGACTCGACCAATTGCACTAAGCCCAAAAGGTAGGAACTCTTGCCAATCACAACTCCTTATGATTCCCGTCACGTTCGACCTCGGAATCATCATGGTCTCGAGGGACTCGACCAACCATGACGTTCAGTTAAATCATCACCATCGTTACAAGATAAGTCTGATTCGATGATATGCCCTCGAGGGACTAGACCAAGCATACCATGTCCTCAGGTCACCGGTGACATTTCTATGTCGTAGGTAAGAACTCGATCACGTAGATAGGTGAGCCTCGAGGGACTCGACCAACTCGACCTATGTCGTGATTCAATTTCTTCCTATAACGATGGAAGGCCACGTGTGTCAATCTTATTGCCTCACGCTTACCGACTTAATATTATCGTAGGAGGGGTTTTTGTTTCGTATCGATCTCCTAATATGTCGTGTCACACACATACATATTTAATATATATCTACATCGCATGTAAATATATATATATATACATATATCTAGTAGGTGTATAACAAACACATCACATATGCAAGCCACACCGGATGAACATGAGCCGTCACCTAATATGATTAAGCCTGAGCCAATGGGCTTAATCACTCACAATAGAATCTATGTATGCATTGGCACATTTCCATGCCCTGTGATTGTTGATCTCGTCATTATCGGTTCTATCGGATCATCGCATCACCATGCATCGTAATCTCTCACCTCGGCATCATGGGTCCTGCTGTAACCTCCACGCTCCCGCTGCGCCTCTCCATGTAATTACAAATAATCACAAGCACGTAGGCCCAATAATAAACGAGAAAAACGCAGGCTCGTAGGTCCCAATAATAATAATAATCATAATTACACATATCACAATATATGACTCATGATCATCCATCCATGTCATACATCACATGTACATCACATCATATGTAGGATTACTAGATATATATAATAATTAATTAAACTATTTAATTAATTATTTTTCTGGAAATCAGGACATGCTCGGAATTTCCAGAATTGTCAAGGGCATTTTCATAATTCTGGATAAGAGGACAGTCCTCAAAATTTTTAGCATTGTTGAGGGTATTTTTAGAATTCTGTACACAAGGACAGTCCTTGGAATTTTATAAATTCTGAGGGTCATTTTAGTCATTTTATAAAAAGAAGCCATAACCCTCTCCTTCACCCTCCTGCGCCGTCAGCCGCCCTGCTAAGGGGCGGCCACCGCTGCGGCCAGCGCTGGTGCCCCTGCTGGCGGCAGCCCCTTACGGGTGCACCGTGGGCAGCCTTTTGCGGGCTGGCCGCCGACAACCGTCCTTTGCCGGTGGCCGGCAACCGTCCCTTGCGGGTGGCCGGCAACCCCCTTGCAGGGGGGCCTTGGCTGCAACCGGCTGCCCCTGCAGGGGGGGTTGGCCGTGGCTAGCTGCCCCCTTGCAGGGGGCCTTGGCCGCAACCGGCTGCCCCTTGCAGCCAGCCACGGCCAGCCCCTCCTCCTCGCTATTCTTGCTACGAACGCGTTGAACGATTCTACGCGATTGAATCTCATCACATGCAGTTTAAAACTAATCTTTCGCACGAAAACCTTAGCTATGATACCACTGTTGGGAAACCTACAGCGGATGCATCACATGCGCAGCGGAAATTAAAACAAAAATTGATTTCCCACGCAGATCAAATCGTCGTGCAAAAGATTGGGGTCGTGAGAAAAATCACGATGTGTGAGAGATTGATTTTACCTAGGGAGATCGTATATCCCTGTATTCCAGATCCGGATGGAGAAGATGAAGGAGGTTAAGCGTCCTCCACTGTAGCGATATCTATATGATAGATCTATACAGCGAAACTCATCCTCTCTTATCTTGCAACTCTTGCTCAGAGGGAGGGAGGAGAATAGGAGGTGGTGGCTAAAGCTGCAGCCTATCAACCAAGAGTCTCCCCTCCTATTTATCGAGAGCCACAAAAAATCCTAAGGCTCTTGCCTTAGTGGGTATTGGATCTCCATCAAATAACCCACTAATATTGCATTATTGGATCTTTATCCAATAATCTCCTTAGGCCTCTAATTGGGCCTAAAGCAAGGAGCCCATCAGCATAGGGTCTCATCTAATGAGAATAGGGGCTAATTGGATCTTCATCCAATCCTCTATTCGTTGAAGCATCCACCATATGTGTGTGACCCTCTAGGCCCGATACCGAGCTGGCCGTGAGTTACTCCCATTAGAACTCCTTCTGATATAATGAATTATTATCCCCATAATAATTCACTCGACTCATCGACTATGGATGTACTAGGCCACTACGCCATAGTCCTCAGACGGTACAGGGGGGATCAAATCCATCGGACCTATCTATCCACAGTTACCATGTATATATAATCCCTTATCCAAATAATATCCCAGAGACCGTATATTGGACATGGTACTGTCAGGTCACATACGGAATCAGTTTGTCTTGCCCTAATCGGATTCTACCGGAGAACTCCTTCTCTCTCGATCTGAATGACCCTGGCTAGGGATTTGTCTAAGCAAGCACATATGAGATATTCCTCTCGTTATACCGAGATTGGATGATCCTCTATTGACACTCAATTACCTTCGTAAGGTTGGCTACCAATCCCGATAACCAGCTGTACCAGATCTGGAGCTTTCCAAACCTGTAAGTCTGGCATCAAAGAAAGGAGTACTCATACAAGGCATCCTTGGTGTCTCAAGTCTAAGGACCAGATATACAATTGGGACTATGGAATCACTCTCTGACATTAGGTATCATTAACCATAGAACATTCCATAAGCGGATCAATCAGTGAACTCATTCTCCAATGAGCACTTGTACTATATCCTTAGTGTCTCCACACAAGTGGCTATGAGACCAGCCACCTCCATCATATGGACTGGTATATAGTACATCGGTCTGTCCGGTTATCTCGATGTCCCTCTCGAGTAACCTATGACTGAGATTATTTAGGATCTGTGTTTAAAGATGAATCGATCTCATTATCGTGATCTCATCACGATCCGATTCCCATTACGCAGAACCAAGGACATCACAATATATATGCTACATATAATATAATGTGAGAATATGCCAAAATTAATCATAGGCAAAAAGATTACGCAGTGTGTCACACGTGCCATCACTCGCGTGATTGGCTTGCAGGGGCACCTGTAACCAGCATAACCCCCTCCTAACCATTAATATCGACTACAAATCTCGATCATCTCCGCCCGCTTATTCCGGCTGATCCATTAGGTCTGGTTCCAACCTAAAAGTCAACACTCCTAAGACAAAGCCAAGACAAAGCCTGTAAAGCGAGCAAAAGAACCAACCACAAGCAGAACACCCAATCCTACTGACCATCAACTCGGACAGTCCTGTCGACTCCTAGTTCGGCCATTCCTACCGACTATCAGCTCGGTCAATCATGTCAACTCGTAATTCGACCTGTCTTACCGACTATCAGCTTGGTTCGCCCCTACCGTCTCTCGGTCTGGAACCTGAAAACTAGGATTCACAGAACAAAATCGACGATCAAGCAAACTTGCAACCACGAGCCGCGCTCTTAATTATCTCAAAGCACAACTCCTTTTTTTTGGGGGGGGGAGAGAGAGAGAATAATATGGCACATTTTGGCCCGTCCAATATATACTTTCATATGTTTCATTCCTCATCCTCCGTTGGTTCAATTACAAGGAGTCGACCCTTTTTACAGTGATGTTCGCGGCTCCACGGTTCATCGCAATGCCAACACAACCGCTTGGCCGATCGTTCACGAAGCTCGTCTCTTGTCAACTTTTTTGGTGCGGGGGCTTCGATGGCAGTAGAGGGGGCAGTAGGCCTTGGCATGCTGGTCAGGGAGCGACCCTTATCTGTCGTACCTCGTGGTTCAATTGTTCTTCCTGGATACGTGTGAAGAAAATTGCCGCCCTAAGAGTGTATGGTTGTCGCGCCTTTACTTCTCCTCGGATCTTCGGCTTTAGGCCCTCGATAAAAATACCTAAAAGTTGTTTCTCAGACCAATTCTTAGTTTGGTTAGATAAATGCTCAAACCTTGTTTGGTATTCTTGTATTGTAGAGGTTTGATGAATCTTTGCTAATTGTCCGTCGATGTTGTTGAAATCGATTGGTCTGAAGCGGTTTAGTAGTCCTTCCTTGAATCACCGTCAAGAGAGTCCTCCATGGGTGTGCTTAAACCAATTAAACCACTGAATAACATCTCCCTCGAGGTGGATGGAAGCAATCTCCACCCGTGTGGCGTCGGCGGTTCGGTAGAATCGAAAATAACGCTCTGCGCGCGAGATCCACCCGATCGGGTCTACTTCTTCCCATCTAGGGAAGTCAACCTTCATGAATGGATTATTGAGATTAGAGGTGATGTGGCCATATTCTTGAGGATCATCTCGCCGATCTAAAGTTTCTCCGTGTTGTGATTTCCTCGGGCTCAATGGTCGGCCAATGCTGAATTCGGCGAAAAGAGATCGCATCTTCTCTTCCATACGATTTCCAAAGGCTTCAAGCTTTGCATCGATAGCCTCCTCTGATGCCATAGTATATGCCTCTAGATCTGTAATATTGAGATCTTTTTTCTATTGTCGGGTTAGTAGCATGATAATTTTGGAGAAGGGGGTGGCCGGTTAGAAGGTGAATTGGTTTGGATGGAAGTAGGCTACGGTTTTGGGCAGATTTAGGGCTGCGATTTTGTGGAGTTTAGGCTGTGAATTGGTATAGTTTTAGGGCTGTGATAGTAGTAGATGAAGGTTAGGAAAATAGATTTTAGATCTGGGTAGATGACAGCAAAGATAGGTGACTCAGTAAGGAAAGTTGGCTAAAAAGGTAAGTGGATCGATAAGAAAGTAGGCTGATTTGGGTGGCTAATTTGGGGGGCTATTTGGTTTCAGTTTAGGGTAGGGTTTTGAAGGATTTTTGGTAAGGATGGTTGGGTTTTGAGATGAGGAAAATAGAGTCCAAAATCTCACAAAAAATAGCACTCAAATCTGATAGAATTCGGCGAAAAAAAAGTGTTACGATGTGCTGTTCTGCTGAACCAGTTTTACGTCGGAGAAATGATGACTTCTCGACGTAAATTCCAGAGGAAAGTTGAAGGAAATTATATAGAAACCCTTGGTTCAGATGTTGTTAATACCAATAAAAAGTTTGACGAAATTTTGGCAGCATAATAGTAGGGAAATAGGGCAAAAGACGAAAGACAGATTCCTTCATCGTAAAATTCCAGAACTACATAATGGTCAAAGATTGCACAAGAAAACCAGTTCTAGAAGGATTTTTCTCATGAAATCAAATCCAGATACAAGCCAACTTGATCTTGAGAATTGTGTAAAAATTTCGGCCAAAAAGGATGAACAAAAGTTTGGTTTCAAGAGGCAAATAAACAGAAGGCATATTCTGCATTGTAAAATTTCAATACTGTGCAACAAAGAATCACAGATCTATAAGTCCAGATCCAGAATGAGCTTTTCAATGAGATCAGTCTTAGATGAAAGCTAAGATGATCTATAAAATTGTGTAAAGTTTCAACCAAAAAGGATTATTAAAAGTTTTGTTTCAATAAGCAATAATTGGCTGAAAATTTCTGCAGCGTTTCATCTTTGCAACGATGATAACGTTTGTGATGGATGAATTTTGCAGCGGATAAAATTTGGAAAAAATCTTCAACGTGTAAAGTAAGGAATCTTGCAGTATTGAAGAGGCGTGGATGATAAAAAAATATCAGATTTCTAGATCAAATGCAGGGGGCAGCGATAGATTGATTTGATCTGCGACTGAGGTGGAAGGTGGAGGCGCATGTCACAGCAATTATGGGAATTGCTTGGGAAGGTGGAGGCGGCTAAGATGGCTATAGGGGCAGCAAGAACGCTGCTCTGATACCAGATGATAAGACTCTAGAAGGAGCCCTATAGATTTTGATCACTGAGGGGGATCAACCCTTGGAACGCTATAGGGGTTCCTCCCTCTTAGACTCGGCACAAAGGCTGAATTGAAGATGATAATTGCTTGATTAAAAGAGGGGGGCAGCTACATCTTAAATAGGGATCAAAGTCCTAGCTTAAGGGGGCACTTATCTAAGTGAAATTATCCTTTTGCCCCTCTTATAGCCATCATGCCTTAATAGGAACAAGGGGTGGCTAGGTTGGCTCTATAACCGACCTAAGCAGGGGAAAACCCTGGCCGACTTACCCAGTAAGGGGGGCGACGACTACTAAGCCCTAAGGGCTAATCTAAACCCTAGTCATACTCCTTTATAAGATAGGAGTGACTTTATTATAATCTAGCATGATTTTATTGACTACTTCTAGGGAGATTAGGACTCAACCCTGCTGGAGTCCTATCACATAGTCCCCGAGATGATGTAGAGGGCAAATCACTTCATCGCAGCCGAGGCCCTGATCATCGGGAAACGTGAGGAACAGAAGCGTCTCCGAGTGGAACTGCCTCGGGGACCGACCTCGGGACCGCCGAGGAGGCAGATAGAGGGACCAGACTTCAGTCGTCCACGGCCCCCGATGACTCCTCTCAACTCAACCCGGACTGAGATCTTCCTTCAGATAAGAGGGAAGGGGCTCCTAGCACCACCGAACCGCATCAAGACCAAACCCGAAAAAAGGGACAGGGGCAGATACTATCGTTTCCACCGAGAATACGGCCACGACACCGAAGAGTGTCGGGACCTAAAGAACCAAATCGAGGACTTGATCTGATAGGGACACCTTGGTCATTATGTCTAAAGGAGGACGGACCACCCAGACAGGCGGTCGGAGAGAGATCGTCCAGCGCGCCCTCCCGACCCAGTCAAATGTCAGATCGACTTTATAGTCGACGGACCCGTAGCACGCGAAGATAACACCTCGGTGCGTAATGCATATGCTAGGGCCACGATCGAGAAGAGACTGTGGCGTCACCCCGACCCCGAGATAAGTTTCCAACCAGAAGGAGAGGAGTACCCGGATCATGACGATGTTCTGGTTGTCACGGTGCGCATCACCAACACCCAAGTCAAGCGGATAATGATAGATACAGGGAGTGTCGCGGACATTCTGTATTTCAAAGCCTTTCAGAAACATGGTCTGATCGATCAAGATTTAACCCCGCTAACCTCTACGTTGACAGGGTTTACCGGAGATTCAATCGTCCCTCTCAGAATGATGACCCTGCCGTTAACGATTGGCGAGGAGCCACGTACCAAGACTCTAATGGTCGTCTTCATGGTGGTCGACCCTCCTTCGACTTATAATGCTATAATTGGCCAACCAACCCTCAACAGGTTGAGGGCCGTGGTGTCAACATTCCACCGCTCCATGAAATTCCTAACTAACGCAGGAGTCGGTGAGGCCCGAAGCGACCCTCGGGAGTCTCGGCGATGTTACTTGACCGCCACCACACTCCCGATGAAACTCAGAACGACGAGCCCGGAGATCGACCTGAGGGAACACAAGGAACTCGCTTTAAACCCCGAACCAGTTGAAGGTGTAAAGGAAGTAGCCCCCGACCCTAGCCGGCCCGACAAAACCCTTAAAGGTCGGCTCGACGCTATCGGGCCAGCAACAAGTCAAGATGGTAGAATTCTTGAAGTGGAATACCGACCTATTTGCATGGACCCTGGAAGACATGCCCGGCGTTGACACAGGGGAAGCAGAACACCATCTCAACATAACTCCCGGAGCTCATCCGGTCAAGCAAAAGCTAAGGAGATTCACTCCGGAACGCCAGAAAGTCATCGAGGAAGAGGTGGCACGCTTGCTCGAGGCCAATTTTGTCTTGGAGGTCACGTACCCGACCTGGCTGTCCAATGTTGTATTGGTCAAAAAGTCTAATGGAAATTGGAGGATGTGTGTTGACTATACCGACCTTAATCGGGCCTGCCACAAGGATTGCTACCCCCTGCCTCACATCGACCAATTGATGGACTCCACATCAGGCCATGAAACGCTTTCCTTTATGGACGCATATTCGGGTACAACTAGATCCGCATGGCACCTAAAGATCGGGTAAATACCGCTTTCATCACGCATGTCGGCACCTACTGCTTCAGAACAATGTCGTTCGGATTAAAAAATGCAAGCGCCACCTACTAGAGAATGGTGAACCACTTGTTCAAGCACCAGATTGACCGCACCATGAAGGTTTACGTTGACGACATGATCGTAAAAAGCAAGGCCTTGGGAGACCACCTAAGAGATCTGGAAGAAGCATTCTGAATCATGCAGTGCATCGAGATGCGACTCAATCCCAACAAATGTGTCTTCGGGGTTACCTTGGGAAAGTTCCTTGGCTTTATGATCCACCAACGTGGCATCGACACCAACCCCGAGAAGATAGAAGCGATCCTCCAAATGAGATCCCCCCGGATGGTAAAGGAAGTGCAACAGCTTACTAGAAGACTCGCAGCTTTGAGCCGTTTCATCTCTCGGGCAAGAGACAAAACATGCCTATTTTTCTGCACCATCAAGAACTAAAGGTACACCTCTCCTGGCTGCCTCGACTGTTCGCGGTCTCCCCGGGGGAGCCCCTCGAACTGTACCTGGCAGTGTCGGCTGTGGCCGTGAGCTTGGTTCTGGTCACACTCGCCGAGGTCGAGAGGCCAGTTTATTTTCTGAGTCACGTCCTCCACAGCCCCGAGGAGCGATATTCCCCGATCGAGAAGCTGACCCTTGCGCTTTTGACTGCCACAAGAAGACTCAGACCTTACTTTCAAGGACACCCCATCAAGGTAATAACCAACCAACCACTCCGACAAGTTCTATCAAAATTTGACGTTGCAGGCCGTATGCTCAAATGGTCGGTCAAGCTTGGCGAGTTCGACCTCGAGCATGTACCCCGATCGGCTGTAAAAGCGCAAGTGATGGCGGACTTCCTCGCCGAACTTACCCCGACAAGCGACCCTACCAATGCGGCCCCGGTTTGGAGATTGTACGTGGATGGGTCGGCCACTGCCAAAAAAGGGGGCGTCGGCCTTGTGTTAGAAAATTCCACACACTAGGTATACCAACAAGCCCTCTGTCTCGACTTCAGGGCGACGAACAAAGAGGCGGAATATAAAGCATTACTCTTTGGGCTAAGGCTTGCAAGAGAGCTCCAAGCAGAGAGGGTCGAGGCCTTCACCGACTCCCAACTGGTGGCTGGCCAGGTCCGCGGGGAGTTTGAAGCCCGAGATGACACCATGGCAAAGTACCTTGCGGAGGCACGGTGACTGATTAGCACCTTCCAACATTTCTCCATCGCCAAAGTACTCCATACCGAAAACACACGCACCAACGCCTTAGCTAAGCTCGCTTCAGACCAAAGCCCCTGCACGAAAACCGCTCGACTCACTAAGCTCGCTCGACCTTCCATCAGTTCGCCCGACGTGGCAGCAGTTGAGATAAAAGAATGCTAGCTCGACCAACTACTCTGGTTCAAGGAAGATAGCATATTGCCCGAGGAGCAAACTAAGGCACGTCGGGTAAAGTGATTAGCATCTTGGTATTGCGTGATCAACGGCCGCCTCTACAGGAGAGGATTCAGCCGACCCTTGCTCCGATGCCTCCGACCGAGCGAGGCACAAACAACCCTCGCCGAGGTGCATCAGGGGGTGTGCGGGGAACACATCGGGGCTCGCACACTTGCACACAAAATTCTCAGGCAGGGCTACTACTAGCCGACCATGCATAAGGATGCCCAGACCTACGTACAGAAGTGTGAGCAATGCCAACGCCACGCTCATGTGCCACATCAACCGACAACTCCCATGGTGACGTCTGAGATGCCCTGACCATTCACCCAATGGGGAATGGATCTGCTCGGCCCTTCCCCCCCACCCCGAGACAACGCAAATTTATTATCGTAGGGGTCGACTACTTCACCAAGTGAGTTGAAGCCGAACTGTTGGCTTCGATTACGGAGAAGCAGGTCGAGAACTTCGTTTGGAAAAATATCATCACCAGATTCGGCCTACCCAGATTTATAATCACAGACAACAGGACGCAATTCAACCATCGAAATTTAAAGATTTCTACTGAGGCT